>OZ025286.1:4563810-5073086 GCA_964019165.1 Mastigias papua | reverse complement strand
TTTACTTTTTTGGCCAAAAAATCGCTCATTTTCATCACTTTTCAATCTGCAATCAAAATCAATCAATTCAAATTTGGTCATTTTTGAGCAAAATACCAAGGCTATAGCCTTACTTTTTGGCCAAAAATCGCTCATTTTCAATCACTTTTCAATCTGCAATCAAAATCAATCAATTTCAAATTTGGTCATTTTTGAGCAAAATACCAACTCTATAGCCTTACTGTTTGGCCAAAATCGCTCATTTTCATCACTTTTCAATCTGCAATCAAAATCAATCAATTTCAAATTTGGTCATTTTTGAGCAAAATACCAAGGCTATAGCCTTACTTTTTGGCCAAAAATCGCTCATTTTCATCACTTTTCAATCTGCAATCAAAATCAATCAATTCAAATTTGGTCATTTTTGAGCAAAATACCAAGGCTATAGCCTTACTTTTTGGCCAAAAATCGCTCATTTTCATCACTTTTCAATCTGCAATCAAAATCAATCAATTTCAAATTTGGTCATTTTTGAGCAAAATACCAAGGCTATAGCCTTACTGTTTGGCCAAAAATCGCTCATTTTCATCACTTTTCAATCTGCAATCAAAATCAATCAATTTCAAATTTGGTCATTTTTGAGCAAAATACCAAGGCTATAGCCTTACTTTTTGGCCAAAAATCGCTCATTTTCATCACTTTTCAATCTGCAATCAAAATCAATCAATTTAAAATTTGGTCATTTTAAGCAAATTACCAAAGGCTATAGCCTTACTTTTTGGCCAAAATCGCTCATTTTCATCACTTTTCAATCTGCAATCAAAATCAATCAATTTCAAATTTGGTCATTTTTGAGCAAAATACCAAGGCTATAGCCTTACTTTTTGGCCAAAAATCGCTCATTTTCATCACTTTTCAATCTGCAATCAAAATCAATCAATTTCAAATTTGGTCATTTTTGAGCAAAATACCAAGGCTATAGCCTTACTGTTTGGCCAAAAATCGCTCATTTTCATCACTTTTCAATCTGCAATCAAAATCAATCAATTTCAAATTTGGTCATTTGTGAGCAAAATACCAAGGCTATCGCCTTACTTTTTGGCCAAAAGGTCGCTCATTTTCATCACTTTTCAATCTGCAATCAAAATCAATCAATTTCAAATTTGGTCATTTTTGAGCAAAATACCAAGGCTATAGCCTTACTTTTTGGCCAAAAATCGCTCATTTTCATCACTTTTCAATCTGCAATCAAAATCAATCAATTTCAATTTGGTCATTTTTGAGCAAAATACCAAGGCTATAGCCTTACTGTTTGGCCAAAAATCGCTCATTTTCATCACTTTTCAATCTGCAATCAAAATCAATCAATTTCAAATTTGGTCATTTTTTGAGCAAAATACCAAGGCTATAGCCTTACTTTTGGCCAAAAATCGCTCATTTTCATCACTTTTCAATCTGCAATCAAAATCAATCAATTTCAAATTTGGTCATTTTTGAGCAAAATACCAAGGCTATAGCCTTACTTTTGGCCAAAATCGCTCATTTTCATCACTTTTCAATCTGCAATCAAAATCAATCAATTTCAAATTTGGTCATTTTTGAGCGAAATACCAAGGCTATAGCCTTACTTTTTGGCCAAAAATCGCTCATTTTCATCACTTTTCAATCTGCAATCAAAATCAATCAATTTCAAATTTGGTCATTTTTGAGCAAAATACCAAGGCTATAGCCTTACTTTTTGGCCAAAAATCGCTCATTTTTCATCACTTTTCAATCTGCAATCAAAATCAATCAATTTAAAATTTGGTCAGTTTTGAGCAAATTACCAAGGCTATAGCCTTACTGTTTGGCCAAAAATCGCTCATTTTCATCACTTTTTCAATCTGCAATCAAAATCAATCAATTTCAAATTTGGTCATTTTTGAGCAAAATACCAAGGCTATAGCCTTACTTTTTGGCCAGAAATCGCTCATTTTCATCAGTTTTCAATCTTGCAATCAAAATCAATCAATTTCAAATTTGGTCATTTTTGAGCAAAATACCAAGGCTATAGCCTTACTTTTGGCCAAAAATCGCTCATTTTCATCACTTTTCAATCTGCAATCAAAATCAATCAATTTTCAAATTTGGTCATTTTTGAGCAAAATACCAAGGCTATAGCCTTACTGTTTGGCCAAAAATCGCTCATTTTCATCACTTTTCAATCTGCAATCAAAATCAATCAATTTCAAATTTGGTCATTTTTGAGCAAAATACCAAGGCTATAGCCTTACGTTTTGGCCAAAAATCGCTCATTTTCATCACTTTTCAATCTGCAATCAAAATCAATCAATTTCAAATTTGGTCATTTTGAGCAAAATACCAAGGCTATAGCCTTACTTTTGGCCAAAAATCGCTCATTTTCATCACTTTTCAATCTGCAATCAAAATCAATCAATTTCAAATTTGGTCATGTTTGAGCAAAATACCAAGGCTATAGCCTTACTTTTTGGCCAAAAATCGCTCATTTTCATCACTTTTCAATCTGCAATCAAAATCAATCAATTTCAAATTTGGTCAGTTTTGAGCAAAATGCCAAGGCTATAGCCTTACTTTTTGGCCAAAAATCGCTCAATTTCATCACTTTTCAATCTGCAATCAAATCAATCAATTTCAAATTTGGTCATTTTTGAGCAAATACCAAGGCTATAGCCTTACTTTTTGGCCAAAAATCGCTCATTTTCATCACTTTTCATCTGCAATCATAATCAATCAATTTCAAATTTGGTCATTTTTGAGCAAAATACCAAGGCTATAGCCTTACTTTTTGGCCAAAAATCGCTCATTTTCATCACTTTTCAATCTGCAATCAAAATCAATCAATTTCAAATTTGGTCATTTTTGAGCAAAATACCAAGGCTATAGCCTTACTTTTTGGCCAAAAATCGCTCATTTTATCACTTTTTATTCTGCAATCAAAATCAATCAATTTCAAATTTGGTCATTTTTGAGCAAAATACCAAGGCTATAGCCTTACTTTTTTTGGCCAAAAAATCGCTCATTTTGATCACTTTTCAATCTGCAATCAAAATCAATCAATTTCAAATTTGGTCATGTTTGAGCAAAATACCAAGGCTATAGCCTTACTTTTTGGCCAAAAATCGCTCATGTTCATCACTTTTCAATCTGCAATCATAATCAATCGATTTCAAATGTGGTCATTTTTGAGCAAAATAACAAGGCTATAGCCTTACTTTTTGGCCAAAAATCGCTCATTTTCATCACTTTTCAATCTGCAATCATAATCAATCAATTTCAAATTTGGTCATTTTTGAGCAAAATACCAAGGCTATAGCCTTACTTTTTGGCAAAAATCGCTCATTTTCATCACTTTTCAATCTGCAATCAAAATCAATCAATTTCAAATTTGGTCATTTTTGAGCAAAATACCAAGGCTATAGCCTTACTTTTTGGCCAAAAATCGCTCATTTTAATCACTTTTCATTCTGCAATCAAAATCAATCAATTTCAAATTTGGTCATTTTTGAGCAAAAATACCAAGGCTATAGCCTTACTGTTTGGCCAAAAATCGCTCATTTTCATCACTTTTCAATCTGCAATCACAATCAATCAATTTCAAATTTGGTCATTTTTGAGCAAAATACCAAGGCTATAGCCTTACTTTTTGGCCAAAAATCGCTCATTTTCATCACTTTTCAATCTGCAATCAAATCAATCAATTTAAAAGTTGGGTCATTTTTAAGCAAATTACCAAGGCTATAGCCTTACTTTTTGGCCAAAAATCGCTCATTTTCATCACTTTTCAATCTGCAATCAAAATCAATCAATTTCAAATTTGGTCATTTTTGAGCAATATACCAAGGCTATAGCCTTACTTTTTGGCCAAAAATCGCTCATTTTCATCACTTTTCAATCTGCAATCAACATCAATCAATTTCAAATTTTGGTCATTTTTCACCAAAATACCAAGGCTATAGCCTTACTTTTCGGCCAAAAATCGCTCATTTTCATCACTTTTCAATCTGCAATCAAAATCAATCAATTTCAAATTTGGTCATTTTTGAGCAAAATACCAAGGCTATAGCCTTACGTTTTGGCCAAAAATCGCTCATTTTCATCACTTTTCAATCTGCAATCAAAATCAATCAATTTCAAATTTGGTCATTTTTAAGCAAATTACCAAGGCTATAGCCTTACTTTTTTGGCCAAAAATCGCTCATTTTCATCACTTTTCAATCTGCAATCAAAATCAATCAATTCAAATTTGGTCATTTTTGAGCAAAATACCCAAGGCTATAGCCTTACTTTTTGGCCAAAAATCGCTCATTTTCATCACTTTTCAATCTGCAATCATAATCAATCAATTTCAAATTTGGTCATTTTTGAGCAAAATACCAAGGCTATAGCCTTACTTTTTGGCCAAAAATCGCTCATTTTCATCACTTTTTCAATCTGCAATCATAATCAATCAATTTCAAATTTGGTCATTTTTGAGCAAAATACCAAGGCTATAGCCTTACTTTTTGGCCAAAGGTCGCTCATGTTCATCACTTTTCAATCTGCAATCAAACTCAATCAATTTCAAATTTGGTCATTTTTGAGCAAAATACCAAGGCTATAGCCTTACTGTTTGGCCACAAATCGCTCATTTTCATCACTTTTCAATCTGCAATCAAAATCAATCAATTTAAAAGTTGGTCATTTTTAAGCAAATTACCAAGGCTATAGCCTTACTTTTTGGCCAAAAATCGCTCATTTTCATCACTTTTCAATCTGCAATCAAAATCAATTCAATTTCAAATTTGGTCATTTTTGAGCAATATACCAAGGCTATAGCCTTACTTTTGGCCAAAAATCGCTCATTTTCATCACTTTTCAATCTGCAATCAACATCAATCAATTTCAAATTTGGTCATTTTCACCAAAATACCAAGGCTATAGCCTTACTTTTTTGGCCAAAAATCGCTCATTTTCATCACTTTTCAATCTGCAATCAAAATCAATCAATTTCAAATTTGGTCATTTTGAGCAAAATACCAAGGCTATAGCCTTACGTTTTGGCCAAAAATCGCTCATTTTCATCACTTTTCAATCTGCAATCAAAAATCAATCAATTTCAAATTTTGGTCATTTTTAAGCAAATTACCAAGGCTATAGCCTTACTTTTTGGCCAAAAATCGCTCATTTTCATCACTTTTCAATCTGCAATCAAAATCAATCAATTTCAAATTTGGTCATTTTTGAGCAAAATACCAAGGCTATAGCCTTACTTTTGGCCAAAAATCGCTCATTTTCATCACTTTTCAATCTGCAATCATAATCAATCAATTTCAAATTTGGTCATTTTTGAGCAAAATACCAAGGCTATAGCCTTACTTTTTGGCCAAAAATCGCTCATTTTCATCACTTTTTCAATCTGCAATCATAATCAATCAATTTCAAATTTGGTCATTTTTGAGCAAAATACCAAGGGCTATAGCCTTACTTTTTGGCCAAAGGTCGCTCATGTTCATCACTTTTCAATCTGCAATCAAACTCAATCAATTTCAAATTTGGTTCATTTTTGAGCAAAATACCAAGGCTATAGCCTTACTGTTTGGCCAAAATCGCTCATTTTCATCACTTTTCAATCTGCAATCAAAATCAATCAATTTCAAATTTGGTCATTTTTCACCAAAATATCAAGGCTATAGCCTTACTTTTTGGCCAAAAATGGCTCATTTTCATCACTTTTCAATCTGCAATCAAAATCAATCAATTTCAAATTTGGTCATTTTTAAGCAAAATACCAAGGCTATAGCCTTACTTTTTGGCCAAAAATCGCTCATTTTCATCACTTTTCAATCTGCAATCAAAATCAATCAATTTCAAATTTGGTCATTTTTGAGCAAAATACCAAGGCTATAGCCTTACTTTTTGGCCAAAAATCGCTCATTTTCATCACTTGTCAATCTGCAATCATAATCAATCAATTTCAAATTTGGTCATTTTTGAGCAAAATACCAAGGCTATAGCCTTACTTTTTGGCCAAAAATCGCTCATTTTCATCACTTTTCAATCTGCAATCAAAATCAATCAATTTCAAATTTGGTCATTTTTGAGCAAAATACCAAGGCTATAGCCTTACTTTTTGGCCAAAAATAGCTCATTTTCATCACTTTTCAATCTGCAATCAAAATCAATCAATTTCAAATTTGGTCATTTTTAAGCAAATTACCAAGGCTATAGCCTTACTTTTTGGCCAAAAATCGCTCATTTTCATCACTTTTCAATCTGCAATCAAAATCAATCAATTTCAAATTTGGTCATTTTTGAGCAAAATACCAAGGCTATAGCCTTACTTTTTGGCCAAAAATCGCTCATTTTCATCACTTTTCAATCTGCAATCATAATCAATCAATTTCAAATTTGGTCATTTTTGAGCAAAATACCAAGGCTATAGCCTTACTTTTTGGCCAAAAATCGCTCATTTTCATCACTTTTCAATCTGCAATCATAATCAATCAATTTCAAATTTGGTCATTTTTGAGCAAAATACCAAGGCTATAGCCTTACTTTTTGGCCAAAGGTCGCTCATGTTCATCACTTTTCAATCTGCAATCAAACTCAATCAATTTCAAATTTGGTCATTTTTGAGCAAAATACCAAGGCTATAGCCTTACTGTTTGGCCAAAAATCGCTCATTTTCATCACTTTTCAATCTGCAATCAAAATCAATCAATTTCAAATTTGGTCATTTTTCACCAAAATATCAAGGCTATAGCCTTACTTTTTGGCCAAAAATGGCTCATTTTCATCACTTTTCAATCTGCAATCAAAATCAATCAATTTCAAATTTGGTCATTTTTAAGCAAAATACCAAGGCTATAGCCTTACTTTTTGGCCAAAAATCGCTCATTTTCATCACTTTTCAATCTGCAATCAAAATCAATCAATTTCAAATTTGGTCATTTTTGAGCAAAATACCAAGGCTATAGCCTTACTTTTTGGCCAAAAATCGCTCATTTTCATCACTTTTCAATCTGCAATCATAATCAATCAATTTCAAATTTGGTCATTTTTGAGCAAAATACCAAGGCTATAGCCTTACTTTTTGGCCAAAAATCGCTCATTTTCATCACTTTTCAATCTGCAATCAAAATCAATCAATTTCAAATTTGGTCATTTTTGAGCAAAATACCAAGGCTATAGCCTTACTTTTTGGCCAAAAATAGCTCATTTTCATCACTTTTCAATCTGCAATCAAAATCAATCAATTTCAAATTTGGTCATTTTTGAGCAAAATACCAAGGCTATAGCCTTACTTTTTGGCCAAAAATCGCTCATTTTCATCACTTTTCAATCTGCAATCAAAATCAATCAATTTCAAATTTGGTCATTTTTGAGCAAAATACCAAGGCTATAGCCTTACTTTTTGGCCAAAAATCGCTCATTGTCATCACTTTTCAATCTGCAATCAAAATCAATCAATTTCAAATTTGGTCATTTTTGAGCAAAATACCAAGGCTATAGCCTTACTTTTTGGCCAAAAATCGCTCATTTTCATCACTTTTCAATCTGCAATCAAAATCAATCAATTTCAAATTTGGTCATTTTTAAGCAAAATACCAAGGCTATAGCCTTACTTTTTGGCCAAAAATCGCTCATTTTCATCACTTTTCAATCTGCAATCAAAATCAATCAATTTCAAATTTGGTCAATTTTGAGCAAAATACCAAGGCTACAGCCTTACTTTTTGGCCAAAAATCGCTCATTTTCATCACTTTTCAATCTGCAATCAAAATCAATCAATTTCAAATTTGGTCATTTTTGAGCAAAATACCAAGGCTATAGCCTTACTTTTTGGCCAAAAATCGCTCATTTTCATCACTTTTCAATCTGCAATCAAAATCAATCAATTTCAAATTTGGTCATTTTTGAGCAAAATACCAAGGCTATAGCCTTACTTTTTGGCCAAAAATCGCTCATTTTCATCACTTTTCAATCTGCAATCAAAATCAATCAATTTCAAATTTGGTCATTTTTGAGCAAAATACCAAGGCTATAGCCTTACTTTTTGGCCAAAAATCGCTCATTTTCATCACTTTTCAATCTGCAATCATAATCAATCAATTTCAAATTTGGTCATTTTTGAGCAAAATACCAAGGCTATAGCCTTACTTTTTGGCCAAAAATCGCTCATTTTCATCACTTTTCAATCTGCAATCATAATCAATCAATTTCAAATTTGGTCATTTTTGAGCAAAATACCAAGGCTATAGCCTTACTTTTTGGCCAAAAATCGCTCATTTTCATCACTTTTCAATCTGCAATCAAAATCAATCAATTTAAAATTTGGTCATTTTTGAGCAAAATACCAAGGCTATAGCCTTACTGTTTGGCCAAAAATCGCTCATTTTCATCACTTTTCAATCTGCAATCAAAATCAATCAATTTCAAATTTGGTCATTTTTCACCAAAATATCAAGGCTATAGCCTTACTTTTTGGCCAAAAATGGCTCATTTTCATCACTTTTCAATCTGCAATCAAAATCAATCAATTTCAAATTTGGTCATTTTTAAGCAAAATACCAAGGCTATAGCCTTACTTTTTGGCCAAAAATCGCTCATTTTCATCACTTTTCAATCTGCAATCAAAATCAATCAATTTAAAATTTGGTCATTTTTGAGCAAAATACCAAGGCTATAGCCTTACTGTTTGGCCAAAAATCGCTCATTTTCATCACTTTTCAATCTGCAATCAAAATCAATCAATTTCAAATTTGGTCATTTTTGAGCAAAATACCAAGGCTATAGCCTTACTTTTTGGCCAAAAATCGCTGATTTTCATCACTTTTCAATCTGCAATCAAAATCAATCAATTTCAAATTTGGTCATTTTTAAGCAAAATACCAAGGCTATAGCCTTACTTTTTGGCCAAAAATCGCTCATTTTCATCACTTTTCAATCTGCAATCAAAATCAATCAATTTCAAATTTGGTCATTTTTGAGCAAAATACCAAGGCTATAGCCTTACTGTTTGGCCAAAAATCGCTCATTTTCATCACTTTTCAATCTGCAATCAAAATCAATCAATTTCAAATTTGGTCATTTTTGAGCAAAATACCAAGGCTATAGCCTTACTGTTTGGCCAAAAATCGCTCATTTTCATCACTTTTCAATCTGCAATCAAAATCAATCAATTTCAAATTTGGTCATTTTTGAGCAAAATACCAAGGCTATAGCCTTACTGTTTGGCCAAAAATCGCTCATTTTCATCACTTTTCAATCTGCAATCAAAATCAATCAATTTCAAATTTGGTCATTTTTGAGCAAAATACCAAGGCTATAGCCTTACTTTTTGGCCAAAAATCGCTCATTTTCATCACTTTTCAATCTGCAATCATAATCAATCAATTTCAAATTTGGTCATTTTTGAGCAAAGTACCAAGGCTATAGCCTTACTTTTTGGCCAAAAATCGCTCATTTTCATCACTTTTCAATCTGCAATCATAATCAATCAATTTCAAATTTGGTCATTTTTGAGCAAAATACCAAGGCTATAGCCTTACTTTTTGGCCAAAAATCGCTCATTTTCATCACTTTTCAATCTGCAATCATAATCAATCAATTTCAAATTTGGTCATTTTTGAGCAAAATACCAAGGCTATAGCCTTACTTTTTGGCCAAAGGTCGCTCATTTTCATCACTTTTCAATCTGCAATCAAACTCAATCAATTTCAAATTTGGTCATTTTTGAGCAAAATACCAAGGCTATAGCCTTACTGTTTGGCCAAAAATCGCTCATTTTCATCACTTTTCAATCTGCAATCAAAATCAATCAATTTCAAATTTGGTCATTTTTCACCAAAATATCAAGGCTATAGCCTTACTTTTTGGCCAAAAATGGCTCATTTTCATCACTTTTCAATCTGCAATCAAAATCAATCAATTTCAAATTTGGTCATTTTTAAGCAAAATACCAAGGCTATAGCCTTACTTTTTGGCCAAAAATCGCTCATTTTCATCACTTTTCAATCTGCAATCAAAATCAATCAATTTCAAATTTGGTCATTTTTGAGCAAAATACCAAGGCTATAGCCTTACTTTTTGGCCAAAAATCGCTCATTTTCATCACTTTTCAATCTGCAATCAAAATCAATCAATTTCAAATTTGGTCAGTTTTGAGCAAAATACCAAGGCTATAGCCTTATTTTTTGGCCAAAAATCGCTCATTTTCATCACTTTTCAATCTGCAATCAAAATCAATCAATTTCAAATTTGGTCATTTTTGAGCAAAATACCAAGGCTATAGCCTTACTTTAACGCCTCTAGGCTCCTGAGCACTATGATATTGGCATAACAATACGTGTGAGATAACAGGAGAAGGAAGTTAGACAAAAGATACTACTGGGCTGGCAGTAAATTGGGTCGTATCGTTGTATTCATAATAAACACAATTGTGAATCTCATTGTAACGTAAGTCAATGCATATCAGCAATTGAGTAGGGCTTAAGACTTTTATGCCCTGTATGCGAGACAGAATGTACATCTAGTATTTAACAGTATCGTTGCCATGGGTACAAATGGCAGCCTCTCGAGAAAAGCGTTCTTCAGAGTGTCTTAGCTCACATGACGTATGGAAAGTATCCTCACTTTCGGATGAATAAAATCGACAATGAGTGGTCGATACTGCTTTGTAAACTTCATCAGATAGTTAGTAGTTCATGTGAGGTCTTGATAGGGTCTTCTTGGTCAGGCAGGCGACATCAAGGATGGTCACTACAGAGTCCTTTGACAAAGTGAAGGAAACTTCATTTGAGTGTCTTTAGCTCAGATAATGTCCAGAGGCAATCTTCTTCTTCAAGTAGCCAAAATCATCGATGTTTATTCCATTTTTCATTCACACATATAAAACACAATTGGATATAAAAAGGTCACATATGCAATTGTATTCCGTAAATATCTAGGACTACCTCCCTTATGTATAAACATTTCAATGCATAAACTTTGAGGGCTTCCTCGATTGTAGCTTACATGTAATCATTGCATTGCATAAAAACTCTTAGGGCTTTCTCGAGTCGAAATCAAATATAAACATTGCATTTCATCAAACTTTGAGGACCTCCTCGAGTGTAATTCATATATAAACATTGCATTGCATAAAACTCTGAGAACTTCCTCGAATGTAAGTCATATATAAACATTGTATTGCATAAAACTCCGAGGACTTCCTCGAATATGCATCATATATAAACATTGCATTGCATAAAACTCTGAGGACTTCCTCGAATATACATCATATATAAACATTGCATTGCATAAAACTCTGAGGACTTCCTCGAATGTAAATCATATAATATATAAACGTTGCATTGCATGAAACTCTGAGGACTTCCTCGAATGTAAATCATATATAAACATTGTACTGCATAAAACTCTGAGGACTCCCTCGAATGTAAATCATATAAACATTATATTGCATGAAACTCTGAGGACTTCCTCGAATGTAAATCATATATAACATTGTATTGCATAAAACTCTGAGGACTTCCTCGAATATACGTCATATATAAACATTCCACTGCATAAAACTCTGAGGACTTCCTCGAATGTAAATCATATAATATATAAACGTTGCATTGCATGAAACTCTGAGGACTCCCTCGAATGTAAATCATATAAACATTATATTGCATGAAACTCTGAGGACTCCCTCGAATGTAAATCATATAAACATTGTATTGCATGAAACTCTGAGGACTTCCTCGAATGTAAATCATATATAAACATTGCATTGCACGAAGCTCTGAGGACTTCCTTGACTGTAAATCATATATAAACATTGTATTGCATAAAACTCTGAGGACTTCCTCGAGTGTAAATCATATATAAACATTGCATTGCATAACTCTGAGGACTACCTCGAGTGTAAATCATATATAAACATTGTATTGCATAAAACTCTGAGGACTTCCTCGAATGTAAATCATATATAAACATTGTATTGCATAAAACTCTGAGGACTTCCTCGAATGTAAAACATATATAAACATTGTATTGCATAAAACTCTGAGGACTTCCTCGAATATACATCATATATAAACATTGTATTGCATGAAACTCTGAGGACTTCCTCGAATGTAAATCATATATAAACATTGCATTGCATGAAACTCTGAGGACGTCCTCGAGTTTAAATCATATATAGACATTGCATTGCATGAAACTCTGAGGACTTCCTCGAGTGTAAATCATATATAAACATTGTATTGCATAAAACTCTGAGGACTCCCTCGAGTGTAAATCATATATAAACATTGTATTGCATGAAACTCTGAGGACTTCCTCGAGTGTAAATCATATATAAACATTGTATTGCATAAAACTCTGAGGACTTCCTCGAATGTAAATCATATATAAACATTGTATTGCATAAAACTCTGAGGACTTCCTCGAATGTAAAACATATATAAACATTGTATTGCATAAAACTCTGAGGACTTCCTCGAATATACATCATATATAAACATTGTATTGCATAAAACTCTGAGGACTTCCTCGAATATAAATCATATATAAAGATTGCATTGATAACTTCGAGAACTTTCTCGGTCACTTGTAATTATTGCCTGGCATAAACTTCTAAACTTTGTCAAACATGTACAATTATTGAATAGCAGAAACTTCCAGGACCTCCTCGATCAAATATCATTATGGCACTGGACAAACAAAAAATACTGGATGTAACAATGCCAGTGGTTAGGTGGGCCATTGTTAACAACGCTAAACCTATTTCGACAGGAACCGCAGAATTAGGTCAATGGTAGTAGCCGGGGGCTGCAAAGAGGGGGCTGCAAAGAGGGGGCTGCAAAGAGGGGGCTGCAAAGAGGGGCAAACGACTGTGCGTATTTCCGCCTTAGATTCCAAGTCAGGCCAGAGGACTAGACACGCCCATCTGGTTGACGGAATAGAATTACCCAAAAGGGTTCAAATAATACCAAAGAATCTAATTCATATAAGCTAAGAGGACTGTATGTATAAAATAATCCGATAAACTAAATAAAAATATATAAAAAACAATGTTGATTGCAAGTTCTTCCCATCACTTCTTGACTTGCGCCGCAAGGATTCTATAACTCCGACCAGATAATTCAAAAAATGAACGTTATCACCTCGTAAGTTTCATATGTAGAGTTCCAATACTTCAGAGTTACAAGTCTTGATTCGGTTTGCCTCTTGCATCTCAATTCGCTTCGACCTTCGCTTCGACAATTTCATCCAATAAAACAAATGTATGTACTTCATTCGAATCCAATCAATCAATAAACAATGCAACTCAATAAACAATAAAATTCAAAAGAAATTAAAGAAAATAGAGGTTGGGGGCTAGCAGCCACATTTTCCTACAACGACCAAGAAATGTGTGAGATTATAGTCTCAACGATACGACCAGGGAAGAGAGTTCGAGGTAGACTAATTTTGAGGGTAGGGAGGGTGGGATAAGAAAACATAAGTATCCCCATGTAGATTGCTACAGAACGTGTGTACCACGAGGACTGAAGAGACCGAAGAACGTGCAGTAAGGCGTGAGCATGATCTAATCATGTGATCCCCAGTCTGGGGGGTAGGAGTAAGGAACACAACGTGTCGCCTTTGTCGTTAAAGGACATTTACACGGTAAATGCCCCATTAACGCCTCTAGGCTCCTGAGCACTATGATATTGGCATAACAATACGTGTGAGATAACAGGAGAAGGAAGTTAGACAAAAGATACTACTGGGCTGGCAGTAAATTGGGTCGTATCGTTGTATTCATAATAAACACAATTGTGAATCTCATTGTAACGTAAGTCAATGCATATCAGCAATTGAGTAGGGCTTAAGACTTTTATGCCCTGTATGCGAGACAGAATGTACATCTAGTATTTAACAGTATCGTTGCCATGGGTACAAATGGCAACCTCTCGCCAAGATACGCCCAAATCTGCCACCCGAAGAGAAAAGGAAAACCAAATTACAGCATCGGCCTATATGAAAGTATGCGATCCCTAGGAAGAATGGATCTTGTGAAGAGCCGTAGGTCCTCTACCAGTAATGCTCCATGTATGTTGCACACAGTCACGGACGGCTACCTTGTCTGTATCTAGTGCTCATAAGGTTAATCCCGCTGGAATCTACTTTGATACCTGGAACACCAATATTTATACTGACGAAATTGGCGCGTCTGCGTTCGTGCCCTGCAAAGCGTTCATGCCCTACGAAAGCGTAAACGTTGGCATGATATCATACAATGTATTGTAGGTGCGTCGCTTGCGAAGACATGCGCGACACCTGCCCTAAAATTGATTCCTTCCCACTATCTTCGTACCCCCCTCAAGCTCGAGGCTGCAATTTCTGCTATTGGCCTGGAGAGCTGCAAGTTGGCAATACATGGGAGAAAAACCCTGAAAATTCAGTGACCTAGACCGCAACTTGGCCTTCACATCAGTGTAGACTGTATTCGAATGGTACGGAAGTTGAATTGCGAGGTCCGATATTCACCCCCGTAGGAAGCAAGTTGTGGTAAGCAAGGAGAGAAGACAAGCGACATGATGACAGAAAGGACATTTCCGGTTAAGTGTACAATAAAAACAAAAAACCTGAACACTGAATGGATCACGAGCACTGAAGAGTGGGGGGGGGGTCCTGTTGATTGACAACGGAACGAGGGAACCTAGCCGGAACTGCAGGGGGAACATCGGGAATACCCGACCGAGATGTCTAAGGGACAAGAAATGATCACTTAGAACCCAACGCACGCCACGACTGTCTGATCGAGGTTAATGAGCGGGAGCCTATTATAGGGGGTGTGAAAGCCGTGCGAAATTCAGTCAAATGCCGCAATCCGCAATAACATTTAGAACAAAGCCGCCGCCGCCGCGATGGTAAAACGCGAATTGGCACAAAAACGTAGCCAACTATGTGCTTATAAAACAAGGGAAATATTGCTAGAAAAAAAAAAAAAAACTGCATGAAGGTTACCATCGTTTCACTTGGTTTACAGAGCAAGATATTCTATTGATCTAAAAACTAGTTGAAATCTATGGACGCATATTTTCGCGCAAACGCGTGTAAAATCTTGTAAAGGCAACGTGTTTTTCACGCAACCTGAATTAATTCAAAACGCTGAACCTCTCATCTATCAGTAGGCCAAAGCTCGAAAAAACAAAACTACAACTCACAGTATAGCTCTATTGCACAAATCGGTTGTTGAACCGTACAGCACGACCAAATAGCCTCTCTTGTTACTTCACCTGTCATTGCACCACTGTCCTCTGCTTCGCTTGAGTAATTGCTAGCTGCACTGTCCGATGAATCACTGTCATATTCTGGGCGTTGTAATTCGACTGCTTGATTTTCTTGGCCAACGACTTTTTCTTCTAACAGTCTTAGACGATCTCCTTATTGAACCCATCCGCTTAACAGTACTCAGGGAGACTTCCCGCTTTCGCCATGGTAGTTTCTTGTCTGGCTGTTCGTTGTGGCACAGCACGTCCATGTTAAAACGACGATCGAAGCAAGTGGATTTCTTGCAGCTTGTCAATCCCTTCCATTATGAGTGGCATTTCAAGTCGAACTTGAGCCGCGGTATCCATTGAATATCTGTTACAACGGCTATCCAACCAGCCAATTCTCAAGTCTAATTCTTCCACAAGACCAACGTCTTGTGCGAGAGTACGAATCTCGCCGTACTGGCATGTCAGTTCTTTCAAGTCTTTCAGCTTAATGTCGCCAACATCTTCATCTTTAGGGCATTCAACTATAAATGTGTCTTTTCACGAAAAATCTTTGCCACTTTTTTCTTGCTTAGAGGATGCTAGACAGAGGCTGACAGCCAACAAGCGACAGTACAGCTTAAGCATCACAGGAACGTCACCATACTGATGTCTAGGCACGATTCTTCAACTTGAAAGTTCACTTCATAGACAACGACATATAGATAAAGACAAAACACCATTAGTAAGCGACCCCAACATGCAAGGGCCTAACGACACACATTCAACAGGATAATCGTTTACACGCTTCGCAATAGAGTTCATCTTCTCGCAGTGAAACCAAATCCCTGACACATTGTCCAGCAACTAGACTAGACCATCCGTCAAGGGCACGAGGCCAACACAAATCCATAAGAAGAAAACATAAGTATCCCCATGTAGATTGCTACAGAACGTGTGTACCACGAGGACTGAAGAGACCGAAGAACGTGCAGTAAGGCGTGAGCATGATCTAATCATGTGATCCCCAGTCTGGGGGGTAGGAGTAAGGAACACAACGTGTCGCCTTTGTCGTTAAAGGACATTTACACGGTAAATGCCCCATTTTGGCCAAAAATCGCTCATTTTCATCACTTTTCAATCTGCAATCAAAATCAATCAATTTCAAATTTGGTCATTTTTGAGCAAAATACCAAGGCTATAGCCTTACTTTTTGGCCAAAAATCGCTCATTTTCATCACTTTTCAATCTGCAATCAAAATAAATCAATTTCAAATTTGGTCATTTTTGAGCAAAATACCAAGGCTATAGCCTTACTTTTTGGCCAAAAATCGCTCATTTTCATCACTTTTCAATCTGCAATCAAAATCAATCAATTTCAAATTTGGTCATTTTTGAGCAAAATACCAAGGCTATAGCCTTACTTTTTGGCCAAAAATCGCTCATTTTCATCACTTTTCAATCTGCAATCAAAATCAATCAATTTCAAATTTGGTCATTTTTAAGCAAAATACGAAGGCTATAGCCGTACTTTTTGGCCAAAAATCGCTCATTTTCATCACTTTTCAATCTGCAATCAAAATCAATCAATTTCAAATTTGGTCATTTTTGAGCAAAATACCAAGGCTATAGCCTTACTTTTTGGCCAAAAATCGCTCATTTTCATCACTTTTCAATCTGCAATCAAAATCAATCAATTTCAAATTTGGTCATTTTTGAGCAAAATACCAAGGCTATAGCCTTACTTTTTGGCCAAAAATCGCTCATTTTCATCACTTTTCAATCTGCAATCAAAATCAATCAATTTCAAATTTGGTCATTTTTGAGCAAAATACCAAGGCTATAGCCTTACTGTTTGGCCAAAAATCGCTCATTTCCATCACTTTTCAATCTGCAATCAAAATCAATCAATTTCAAATTTGGTCATTTTTGAGCAAAATACCAAGGCTATAGCCTTACTTTTTGGCCAAAAATGGCTCATTTTCATCACTTTTCAATCTGCAATCAAAATCAATCAATTTCAAATTTGGTCATTTTTAAGCAAAATACCAAGGCTATAGCCTTACTTTTTGGCCAAAAATCGCTCATTTTCATCACTTTTCAATCTGCAATCAAAATCAATCAATTTCAAATTTGGTCATTTTTAAGCAAAATACCAAGGCTATAGCCTTACTTTTTGGCCAAAAATCGCTCATTTTCATCACTTTTCAATCTGCAATCAAAATCAATCAATTTAAAATTTGGTCATTTTTGAGCAAAATACCAAGGCTATAGCCTTACTGTTTGGCCAAAAATCGCTCATTTTCATCACTTTTCAATCTGCAATCAAAATCAATCAATTTCAAATTTGGTCATTTTTGAGCAAAATACCAAGGCTATAGCCTTACTTTTTGGCCAAAAATGGCTCATTCTCATCACTTTTCAATCTGCAATCAAAATCAATCAATTTCAAATTTGGTCATTTTTGAGCAAACTACCAAGGCTATAGCCTTACTTTTTGGCCAAAAATCGCTCATTTTCATCACTTTTCAATCTGCAATCAAAATCAATCAATTTCAAATTTGGTCATTTTTGAGCAAAATACCAAGGCTATAGCCTTACTTTTTGGCCAAACATCGCTCATTTTCATCACTTTTCAATCTGCAATCAAAATCAATCAATTTCAAATTTGGTCATTTTTGAGCAAAATACCAAGGCTATAGCCTTACTTTTTGGCCAAAAATCGCTCATTTTCATCACTTTTCAATCTGCAATCAAAATCAATCAATTTAAAATTTGGTCATTTTTGAGCAAAATACCAAGGCTATAGCCTTACTGTTTGGCCAAAAATCGCTCATTTTCATCACTTTTCAATCTGCAATCAAAATCAATCAATTTCAAATTTGGTCATTTTTGAGCAAAATACCAAGGCTATAGCCTTACTTTTTGGCCAAAAATCGCTGATTTTCATCACTTTTCAATCTGCAATCAAAATCAATCAATTTCAAATTTGGTCATTTTTAAGCAAAATACCAAGGCTATAGCCTTACTTTTTGGCCAAAAATCGCTCATTTTCATCACTTTTCAATCTGCAATCAAAATCAATCAATTTCAAATTTGGTCATTTTTAAGCAAAATACCAAGGCTATAGCCTTACTTTTTGGCCAAAAATCGCTCATTTTCATCACTTTTCAATCTGCAATCAAAATCAATCAATTTAAAATTTGGTCATTTTTGAGCAAAATACCAAGGCTATAGCCTTACTGTTTGGCCAAAAATCGCTCATTTTCATCACTTTTCAATCTGCAATCAAAATCAATCAATTTCAAATTTGGTCATTTTTGAGCAAAATACCAAGGCTATAGCCTTACTTTTTGGCCAAAAATGGCTCATTCTCATCACTTTTCAATCTGCAATCAAAATCAATCAATTTCAAATTTGGTCATTTTTGAGCAAACTACCAAGGCTATAGCCTTACTTTTTGGCCAAAAATCGCTCATTTTCATCACTTTTCAATCTGCAATCAAAATCAATCAATTTCAAATTTGGTCATTTTTGAGCAAAATACCAAGGCTATAGCCTTACTTTTTGGCCAAACATCGCTCATTTTCATCACTTTTCAATCTGCAATCAAAATCAATCAATTTCAAATTTGGTCATTTTTGAGCAAAATACCAAGGCTATAGCCTTACTTTTTGGCCAAAAATCGCTCATTTTCATCACTTTTCAATCTGCAATCAAAATCAATCAATTTAAAATTTGGTCATTTTTGAGCAAAATACCAAGGCTATAGCCTTACTGTTTGGCCAAAAATCGCTCATTTTCATCACTTTTCAATCTGCAATCAAAATCAATCAATTTCAAATTTGGTCATTTTTGAGCAAAATACCAAGGCTATAGCCTTACTTTTTGGCCAAAAATGGCTCATTCTCATCACTTTTCAATCTGCAATCAAAATCAATCAATTTCAAATTTGGTCATTTTTGAGCAAACTACCAAGGCTATAGCCTTACTTTTTGGCCAAAAATCGCTCATTTTCATCACTTTTCAATCTGCAATCAAAATCAATCAATTTCAAATTTGGTCATTTTTGAGCAAAATACCAAGGCTATAGCCTTACTTTTTGGCCAAACATCGCTCATTTTCATCACTTTTCAATCTGCAATCAAAATCAATCAATTTCAAATTTGGTCATTTTTGAGCAAAATACCAAGGCTATAGCCTTACTTTTTGGCCAAAAATCGCTCATTTTCATCACTTTTCAATCTGCAATCAAAATCAATCAATTTAAAATTTGGTCATTTTTGAGCAAAATACCAAGGCTATAGCCTTACTGTTTGGCCAAAAATCGCTCATTTTCATCACTTTTCAATCTGCAATCAAAATCAATCAATTTCAAATTTGGTCATTTTTGAGCAAAATACCAAGGCTATAGCCTTACTTTTTGGCCAAAAATCGCTGATTTTCATCACTTTTCAATCTGCAATCAAAATCAATCAATTTCAAATTTGGTCATTTTTAAGCAAAATACCAAGGCTATAGCCTTACTTTTTGGCCAAAAATCGCTCATTTTCATCACTTTTCAATCTGCAATCAAAATCAATCAATTTCAAATTTGGTCATTTTTAAGCAAAATACCAAGGCTATAGCCTTACTTTTTGGCCAAAAATCGCTCATTTTCATCACTTTTCAATCTGCAATCAAAATCAATCAATTTAAAATTTGGTCATTTTTGAGCAAAATACCAAGGCTATAGCCTTACTGTTTGGCCAAAAATCGCTCATTTTCATCACTTTTCAATCTGCAATCAAAATCAATCAATTTCAAATTTGGTCATTTTTGAGCAAAATACCAAGGCTATAGCCTTACTTTTTGGCCAAAAATGGCTCATTCTCATCACTTTTCAATCTGCAATCAAAATCAATCAATTTCAAATTTGGTCATTTTTGAGCAAACTACCAAGGCTATAGCCTTACTTTTTGGCCAAAAATCGCTCATTTTCATCACTTTTCAATCTGCAATCAAAATCAATCAATTTCAAATTTGGTCATTTTTGAGCAAAATACCAAGGCTATAGCCTTACTTTTTGGCCAAACATCGCTCATTTTCATCACTTTTCAATCTGCAATCAAAATCAATCAATTTCAAATTTGGTCATTTTTGAGCAAAATACCAAGGCTATAGCCTTACTTTTTGGCCAAAAATCGCTCATTTTCATCACTTTTCAATCTGCAATCAAAATCAATCAATTTCAAATTTGGTCATTTTTGAGCAAAATACCAAGGCTATAGCCTTACTGTTTGGCCAAAAATCGCTCATTTTCATCACTTTTCAATCTGCAATCAAAATCAATCAATTTCAAATTTGGTCATTTTTGAGCAAAATACCAAGGCTATAGCCTTACTTTTTGGCCAAAAATCGCTGATTTTCATCACTTTTCAATCTGCAATCAAAATCAATCAATTTCAAATTTGGTCATTTTTAAGCAAAATACCAAGGCTATAGCCTTACTTTTTGGCCAAAAATCGCTCATTTTCATCACTTTTCAATCTGCAATCAAAATCAATCAATTTCAAATTTGGTCATTTTTAAGCAAAATACCAAGGCTATAGCCTTACTTTTTGGCCAAAAATCGCTCATTTTCATCACTTTTCAATCTGCAATCAAAATCAATCAATTTAAAATTTGGTCATTTTTGAGCAAAATACCAAGGCTATAGCCTTACTGTTTGGCCAAAAATCGCTCATTTTCATCACTTTTCAATCTGCAATCAAAATCAATCAATTTCAAATTTGGTCATTTTTGAGCAAAATACCAAGGCTATAGCCTTACTTTTTGGCCAAAAATGGCTCATTCTCATCACTTTTCAATCTGCAATCAAAATCAATCAATTTCAAATTTGGTCATTTTTGAGCAAACTACCAAGGCTATAGCCTTACTTTTTGGCCAAAAATCGCTCATTTTCATCACTTTTCAATCTGCAATCAAAATCAATCAATTTCAAATTTGGTCATTTTTGAGCAAAATACCAAGGCTATAGCCTTACTTTTTGGCCAAACATCGCTCATTTTCATCACTTTTCAATCTGCAATCAAAATCAATCAATTTCAAATTTGGTCATTTTTGAGCAAAATACCAAGGCTATAGCCTTACTTTTTGGCCAAACATCGCTCATTTTCATCACTTTTCAATCTGCAATCAAAATCAATCAATTTCAAATTTGGTCATTTTTGAGCAAAATACCAAGGCTATAGCCTTACTTTTTGGCCAAAAATCGCTCATTTTCATCACTTTTCAATCTGCAATCAAAATCAATCAATTTAAAATTTGGTCATTTTTGAGCAAAATACCAAGGCTATAGCCTTACTGTTTGGCCAAAAATCGCTCATTTTCATCACTTTTCAATCTGCAATCAAAATCAATCAATTTCAAATTTGGTCATTTTTGAGCAAAATACCAAGGCTATAGCCTTACTTTTTGGCCAAAAATCGCTGATTTTCATCACTTTTCAATCTGCAATCAAAATCAATCAATTTCAAATTTGGTCATTTTTAAGCAAAATACCAAGGCTATAGCCTTACTTTTTGGCCAAAAATCGCTCATTTTCATCACTTTTCAATCTGCAATCAAAATCAATCAATTTCAAATTTGGTCATTTTTGAGCAAAATACCAAGGCTATAGCCTTACTTTTTGGCCAAAAATCGCTCATTTTCATCACTTTTCAATCTGCAATCAAAATCAATCAATTTCAAATTTGGTCATTTTTCACCAAAATATCAAGGCTATAGCCTTACTTTTTGGCCAAAAATCGCTCATTTTCATCACTTTTCAATCTGCAATCAAAATCACTCAATTTCAAATTTGGTCATTTTTGAGCAAAATACCAAGGCTATAGCCTTACTTTTTGGCCAAAAATCGCTCATTTTCATCACTTTTCAATCTGCAATCAAAATCAATCAATTTCAAATTTGGTCAGTTTTGAGCAAAATACCAAGGCTATAGCCTTACTTTTTGGCCAAAAATCGCTCAATTTCATCACTTTTCAATCTGCAATCAAAATCAATCAATTTCAAATTTGGTCATTTTTGAGCAAAATACCAATGCTATAGCCTTACTTTTTGGCCAAAAATCGCTCATTTTCATCACTTTTCAATCTGCAATCAAAATCAATCAATTTCAAATTTAGTCATTTTTGAGCAAAATACCAAGGCTATAGCCTTACTTTTTGGCCAAAAATCGCTCATTTTCATCACTTTTCAATCTGCAATCAAAATCAATCAATTTCAAATTTGGTCATTTTTGAGCAAAATACCAAGGCTATAGCCTTACTTTTTGGCCAAAAATCGCTCATTTTCATCACTTTTCAATCTGCAATCAAAATCAATCAATTTCAAATTTGGTCATTTTTGAGCAAAATACCAAGGCTATTGCCTCGTGTTATGAGAATTAATGAATTGTGATCTGTGACCAAAATTGGCGTTGTCGCTGAGTATGCTAGTAGTATTTAGAACAGTCTAGATAGTTGCTTAAGTAACAATAATTACCTCGAATTATCTGTTTGCACGCTTGCTTAGTCATGATTAGGTAATCCCAATAATTGTAGTCGCTGTTATCACAATATCGTAGTTAGCCATTTTAGGCCTAGTCACGCTTCCTATGTAAACATAGCCTCGATTTTGCTAGCAACCATCTAGAAACGTTGGGGGGGGGGCATCGGGAACATTCTCTAAGGGGTATATTTAGAAATTTAGTCATATTACGTAAAATGCGTCATGATTAATCAGGAAGTAGTAGCTAGAAATTTCTGTAGGAATAGTATATAAGCAGACATGCATTATACAAATAGAACCAACTAGCGAGAGTGAAGTAATCTATCATTGTGAGTTAATTACAGATAGATTGATTCTTTGCGTTCAATCTGTGAGAGTTTATTGTCGCGGAGAACAAGAACAAATTCCCGACAAAGTGGCACCCCAGATGGGAGTATAGAAACAATTACTAAGAGAGGGGCATTTTAAGGAAATATTGGAAATCAGGATGGCTAATGTCGTTGAAGAAATTAAGAAGATACAGAAGAAATTCAAAGTCCTGAAGTTTAACAGGGAGGAAGCGACGAGAGTACCGGAGAAGAACCTCACGAAAGCACTAGAAAGATATATTCGGGGGTTCAACCAACAAATAGACGATGTACATGCGCTAATAATGGCAGTACAAGAGCTGAAGATTGAAGCAGACGAAGACCCTGTAAAAATACGAGAGTGGAGCCAGAAAACTAAAGATGAACTGGCCGAATATGAAAGCTTTCTGGAGGAGCTTGAAGCACACAAGGCGGAACTACAAAGAGAAGGGGAGCAACGAATTATTCGGGAGGAAGACAAACAACGGGAAGAGGCGAGAAAAAGCGAGTTCAACGAAGCTTTAAAACTGGAACAAGCGAAATTAGAGATGAAGAAAAAGGTCGAGAGAGAAATTGCAGAACTACATCAGAAGTCAAAAAAGGAGCAACAGAGCAGAGTGAAACTTCCAAAGCTGGTGATATCAAAGTTTCAAGGAACGCACATCGACTGGCAGAGATTTTGGAGTCAATTTGAGACAGAGATTGATAAATCAGATATCCCACAAGTGACGAAATTCTCTTACCTCAAGGAAGCTGTGGTATTCAAAGTTCGGTCAACAATTGATGGACTACCATTGACAACTGAAGGCTATGAACGTGCGAAGCAAATTCTGAAAACAAGATACGGAAAACCCAGCGAGGTAGCCAACGCCCACATCCAAAACATCATCTCTCTACCGATTGTTCATGGAACTCACCCGGGGAAGATTCTAGACTTTTTCGAAAAGCTCGTAACTAGCATTCACACCCTGGAAACAATGGGAAAACTTAAAGATATGGATGGGTACGCAAGAACAACGCTGGACAAGCTGCCTGGGATTCGAGCAGATCTGGTTAGAACAGACGATGGCTGGCAGGAATGGGGATTCACACAGCTTGTAGAAGCATTGAGAAAATGGTGTGAAAGAAACCCTGTTCATTCAGATGAACGAAGCAAGCATCAAGGGAATCAAAGACGTGATAAAGTTTTTCAAACAGATGACAAAATGGGAAAGCCAAGAGGCTGTATCTATTGCCATGAACCAGGACACAAATCAGCCGACTGTGATAAAGTCAAGAGTCTGACGGAAAGGAAGAGACTGCTGAGTGAAAGGAAGCTTTGCTTCAACTGCACAGGTGGAATGCATCGTGCTGCAGAATGTCGGAGCAAGATTAGATGCCAGTGGTGCACTGGTAAGCATCACACGTCCATTTGTGACCAAGAGCAACAGCAATTCTTGATAGCCAGAGAGCAATACCATGCTACAGAACCAGTGACATATCCTGTGGTAGTAGTCAGTGTAAATGGAGTGAAATGTCGTGCATTGCTAGACACTGGTGCAGGGAGTTCGTACGCATCAAAAACACTACTTGATCGAATCAAATTAAAGCCTATCAAGAAGGAGAGAAGAAGAATAGACATGATGATGCAGTCAGTTACCCAAAGGATTGAAGTTTACAATGTAAACATTGCCAGCATAGACGACAAATTCAGTCTGCAAGCATTTGTGAGCAAAGTGGAAAAGGATGTACTTCTGTCATTACCCAACCCCAAGTACGACAGTATTATCTCAAGATTCAACCATTTGAAAGGAATAACCATGGATGACAAGGACAAGAAGACTAGCCTTCCTATACATTTGATTCTGGGTAATAGTGAATACTCAAAGATAAAAACAGAGGAAAAGCCAAGGATTGGAAAATCTGGAGAGCCTGTTGGGGAACTCACAAGCTTTGGATGGACCATTATGTCTCCAGGAAATGTGAGCCAATTGGACAACACTTACTTCACAAGAAATTCATCAGCAGATTATGAGCAACTCTGTAGCTTGGATGTTCTTGGACTTGGTGCCAATCCAGAAAGTGAGTACCAGCCTGTTCATGAAGATTTCAAAGAACAGCTAATTCGTAGTCCTGATGGATGGTATGAAACTGGGCTGCTGTGGAAAAGCAATCATGATGCTCTACACAACAACAAAAATGGTAGCATTGCAAGATTATCCAGTCTGGTGAGAAGATTACAGCATAAGCCAGAGCTGTTGGAAGAATATGATAACATCATTCAAGACCAATTGAAGCAAGGCATCATAGAGAAGACAACACAAGAGCCAGGTGAGAAAGAATTCTACATTCCACATAAGCCAGTTGTCAGAGAAGCTGCAGAAAGCACAAAGGTACGGATTGTATTTGATGCTTCAGCAAAGGGAACTGAGAAAAGCCCATCACTAAATGATTGCTTGGAACCTGGACCACCCCTGCAGAACTTGCTATGGAATGTGCTGGTAAGAAATCGACTGAAGGCAGTAGCAATCTGTGGAGATCTAAAGCAAGCTTTCCTTCAAGTAAGGATAAAAGAAAAAGACCAAGATGTTTTGCGATTCCACTGGATAAAAGATAAAGATCCAAACAAAATTGAGATTTTGAGATTTACACGTGCATTATTTGGACTGGTACAATCACCTTTCCTGCTGGCAGCAACAATTGAAGAACATCTCAAGAGGTATGAAGACAACTACCCAATAGAGATAGCAGAAATAAGGCATAGTCTGTACGTTGATGACGTAATCAGTGGCGGAAGTACAGTTGAAGAAGCAAAGCACTTAAAGGAAACAGCAAAATCAGTGTTTCAAGAAGCCAAGTTTGAGCTGCACAAGTGGCATTCAAATGTTCCAGAGCTGGAAAGTGAAATGCTGGAGCCTGATGAACAGACCTACGCCAAGAAGCAGCTGGGTGTGAAAGCTACAGAAACGAAAATACTGGGACTCCATTGGCAAAAGAGTGAAGATAGTCTAGCAGTGACATTCCCAAAGAGACCAACAAAGCAAACAAAGAGGGAAATTCTACGTTATTTGGCATCCATATATGATCCACTTGGATTTGCCGCACCTATTCACTTGCTTGGTAAGCTAGTCTATAGAGAATGCTGCGAGCAAAACGTCAATTGGGACCAAGAGGTGACAGATACTGTTCTGAGGATGTGGGAAAAATTTCAAAGGAGCTTGCCGGAGAAAATTAGTGTGCCAAGAAGCCTTTGCACCCACCAGGAGCCGATTACATCTATTGAACTTCACGTTTTTGGAGACACCAGTGCAAAGGGAACAGCAGCAGTAGTTTATGCAGTAGTATACCAAGAATCAGGGGTTACACAAGGACTTCTTGCAGCTAAGGCTCGACTTGCAAAGATGAACACAAGCATTCCACGGCTTGAATTAGTATCTGCGCACATGGCGGCAAACCTTGTTAATAATGTCAAGAATGCACTTCAAGAGCATCCCATTGAAGGAGTGTATGGATGGCTAGATAGTACAGTGGCGCTGCACTGGATCAATGGTGAAGGGGGTTATAAACAGTTTGTGGCAAACAGGGTGAGATTGATCAGAGAAAAGAACTTTATTAACTGGAGACATGTGAGAACAAATGATAATGCTGCAGACATTGGAAGCAGAGGAAAAACGTCAGAGCACTCTATGATTCAATGGTTAAATGGGCCCAGCTGGCTTTCTGAAAAATCACATTGGCCAGATGAAATGAGTATTGCATCAAGTGAAGAGTCAGAAAAGGAAGCTAAACTCACTAAGGATGTACTGGCAGTTTCAGTCATAGAAGAGAATCAGTTGGAGACATTACTCGATAAACTCTCTTTCTGGAAAACAATCAGAGTTACTGCATTCATTTTCAGATTCCTAAAGAACTGCAAAAGCAAGAGGATAGATCGCAGAAAGGAGACCCTAATCACTGCAGAAACAGAGAAAGCCATCAAATACTGGGTGACTAAAACACAGAAAATGTTTGAGAACACAGAAAAGTTCAATGAGGATCAAGAAAGACTCAATCTTGTAAAGGATTCTGAAGATATCTACAGATGCCATGGCAGAATACAAGGTGAAAAGCCAATTTACCTGCCTCAAGTGCAAAATTTACAGAAGAACTGGTGAAAGATGCACATAGTTAAAGTCTTCATGGGGGAGTAGGATTAACAATGGCCAGAGTCAGGGACAAGTACTGGGTACCAAGATTAAGGCAGCTGGCAAAACGGCTCATCAAATCGTGCAACGGATGCAGAAGGTTTCACAGTAAGCCTTACGCTACTCCACCTCCAGGAAAATTGCCGCAAGACAGAACAGAAGGCCATCGTCCTTTCCAAGTCATTGGTATAGATTATGCGGGACCAATCCTTTATAAAAGAAATAAGATTGACTGCAAGGCCTATATTTTGCTTTATGCATGCAGTTTAACAAGAGCCATTCACCTAGAGTTGCTGCCAAACCAAACCGCAGAAGAATTCCTTCTCAGCTTGAAAAGGTTCATTGCTCGACGGGGCAGACCAGAAAAGATTTATTCAGATAATGGGAGGACATTTGTTGTGGGAGCCAAGTGGTTGAAGAAAGTAATGCGAGATGAAGCAATACAGAATATGCTGGCAAGGCGTGAGATCAAATGGCAGTTCAACCTTAGCCGAGCTCCGTGGTGGGGAGGACAGTTTGAGAGAATGGTGGGCTTGGTTAAACAGGCACTATACAAGGTCACTGGCCGTGCGGTCCTGACATGGAAAGAATTAACAGAGGTAGTGTTGGACATTGAAATAGCATTAAACAATCGCCCTTTAAGCTACATGGAAGATGACATACAATTGCCAACTCTAACTCCAAACGTCCTGGTATACGGAGAATCACACACTATCCCAGAACAGGATGCTGATGGAATTGAAGATAAAGATCTGAGGAAAAGAGCAAGATATCTAAAAAGATGCAAGGACATGTTATGGAACCGATGGACGGGGGAGTATATTAAAGCACTCAGAGAAAGGCACAACATGAAGCACAAAACAAAGAATCAGCAGATTACAGAAGGTGAAGTTGTGATCATCAAGAACGAAGAGCGTAATCGCGGTAGATGGGATCTTGGCATCATTGTAAAGCTCATTAAAGGTCGGGATGGTGTAGTGCGAGCAGCAAAGCTAAGAGCGGGGAAGTCATTCCTGGAGAGGCCAGTTCAACATCTTTACCCTCTAGAGCTATCCTGTGACATGCAAGATGGATCAACCCTAGCTTTGAATCCTGATGCAAAGGAGTTCAGATCGCGAAGAAGAGCAGCTCAAGTCGCAGAAGAAGCAATCAAGATCATAACTGAGGAGGAGGACAATTAACTGTTGACGTAATATTTGATCGCTTCCCGATCAAATAGGGGGAGTGTGTCGCTGAGTATGCTAGTAGTATGTAGAACATTCTAGACATTTGCTTAAGTAACAATAATTACCTCGAATTATCTGTTTGCACGCTTGCTTAGTCATGATTAGGTAATCCCAACAATTGTAGTCGCTGTTATCACAATATCGTAGTTAGCCATTTTAGGCCTAGTCACTCTTCCTATGTAAACATAGCCTCGATTTCGCTAGCAACCATCTAGAAACGTTGGGGGGGGGGCATCGGGAACATTCTCTAAGGGGTATATTTAGAAATTTAGTCATATTACGTAAAATGCGTCATGATTAATCAGGAAGTAGTAGCTAGAAATTTCTGTAGGAATAGTATATAAGCAGACATGCATTATACAAATAGAACCAACTAGCGAGAGTGAAGTAATCTATCATTGTGAGTTAATTACAGATAGATTGATTCTTTGCGTTCAATCTGTGACAGTTTATTGTCGCGGAGAACAAGAACAAATTCCCGACAGCGTAGTTTGTATTACGTTTTAATCTGATATGAAAATTGACCAAGTCTAATATGAGTGATGTGTCGGGAATATACGTAGGCTATAGTGATAATATGCAGGGAAGGCTTGTTGTAGTGTGATGTAGTATGCTAAGCGAAAGGGTATGGTGCTAGTCGTAAGGTCATAGCAGAGTATTCTCATGAAGGAATGCTTGTAAAGAAGGCCGGCCCGATAGATTGCAAAGAGCTTACATGGGAGAAAGTGAGCATCCTTTGTAACAGCGGTCCAGGTAATAACATAGTTCATAGGAAGGACCATTACTGTCACATGTACTGCATTGTACTACTGTCTTGTCTATACAAGCTTTTTTGCCTCATAGTACAGAAACTAGCTTTTTCATGATTTCAGTACTAAAGCGTTCTTAAGACGTGCTTAGCAAGAATGTTTGAGTTCGTGTAACAATGCAGTGGCACATAAAATAGACAGGCACTGCACAAACATATCACAGGAAACCTATTAAACAAAGGAGACGGTGGACTTGTGTGAAAATAGGAAGTCAAATGTATATAAAGTCACCAAATTTCGTGGGACTCAAAAATCAACTACTGAATTTTCCTAAGTTTTGAGCGGTTGAGAACTGTCTTCCTATGAACGACTTTCTGTAAAAAACGTGCAATCAAAGAAAATTACCTCTTTGTCTTGGAAAAAATATTGTCTAAGGGTCGTTCAATGTCTTGTTTAAATCTTTCTCAGCATTGTGAGTGATGATGGATCTCTTGAAAAGTAAGATTGATGCTATGAAGAAGTGATGGGCTTTTTAAGCTGCCGTCTTCGTCGTTTTCTCCCACTGTTTGGTATATTTAAGGGTTTCGTTTCAAAACCAATATCTCCATGAAAAGCTCCTCTTTTTTTGCTTCGCTTTATATCCTCTGATTCCTCATCGTTAGAACGCTGCTCAAAGTCAGAGTTGTCTCTAGGTGTTTTAGTCTCTATTGCCAAAGAGTCAATTTTCTTTCGTTGGAAAATTGCAACAAAAAACCCATTCGTCCTGTCAACATCCGGACTTGCTCGGAGACAATAGGATCCTATAATCAAAATCAATGTGGGGCCTTAGCATTCCTACAAATAACCTTACGTGTCCTGAAATAAGAAACAGCCTCAAATAATAGATAAATATCGAAAGTTAACGTTGTACAACATTGTAATGAAGAATATCTTCAACGAATGCACAACACTTTGCATTGTCACTGCTATTCTTCAGCAATGTGAAACAAAGAGTGTACGCTCTTCTTCATAAGAAAGCTTTTTCACACAGGACTAAAACTGTCTCAGCTTTTTCATGATCGCAATACTGAGACTCTCCTAAAACTCTCCTACCAAGACAATTCGAGTTTGCGTAACACTATAGTGTTACTAACAGGCAATACACAAACATAACACTCTAATAGATAGATTACCACAAGAGGTTTATACGAATCAAGTAAAAAGATGACTGTCTTGCATGAATATTAGAATTTTCAAGGCATACATGTAACTTATCAACTTTTTAGGCCTCATACATTCATTACTGAATTTTCTCAACTTTATGAGCAGTCGATTGCAAGATATGTATAGCAATATGTATAGAAAAATACTTTTAGCACCTATCACAAGGAGGTGGCCTTGGCAAGATGGCAGACGGAAATGTCTGGAAAAGTGCTCATCAATTGTAAATTCCCAGTAACTAACAGTAAAAAGAAAACAAATTTTACTATGATTTTACCGCAATTGAAAGAGTCTGCGCCACGATGATCCCAAGATGGCATTAAGTGAATCAGTGAAAATTTGTCACCAAAACGATCTAAAGCTCTCTCAACCACAACTTCATTTTCCTAGATGAAAGTAAATACAATTCTAGAAATAATTACACACTGTCCATGCAAACAGGGTTCTATCCAGGGTGTCAGCTTACTAAAATTGTAGCCTTCACGAATGATACTCCCTAGGGATAGTCTTTTCCAGCCCCCTTGGGAAGGCTTAAGGTAGAAAATCAGGGCAAACAATGGAGTGGCCTTGCACTTGCAGAAATGAAATTTGAATCAGACAGAACAATATATATTGTGTTGGATCGAGCTACTCAAAAATACTAGAAATTTAGCAGATAATGCCTTAACTTGGGACAGCCCCTAAAAATAGAGCGCTCTGAACGAGAACCCAATAAAAATATAAAATTTTTCAAGCCCATTATGTCAAAAAGTTTACAATTTACCTCCTGATTTTAGGGGTGATGGAAACATGGTAAATGACTTCACTTTCACGAAGAAGATATTCGGCAATTGGAAGCGTTTCAATCATGATCCAGTCTTTGGATAGCGTAGTGGAGAAGAATGATAAGCCAAAAGGTTACCAGTCATGTGCAGCTTAGGAAATAGCGAAAAACTAACAGACATCAATTACCTGTTCATGCACAGAGCACGTGGAATAGGCAACTTTCTCCACTCTTGGAAAAGACAATGCATGGCACAACATTGCATATTGAAATTTGGACAAAGATTCCAAACGCGACTGCAATCTTTGCTAGAAAAAAAACAAAAAACTGTCAAAAATTAGGGAAACCTAAAATGAAGTAAGAATTAGTAGAGACACCAACAAGGGGCAATGGGGCAGAGATACCCCAGCACCGAGCCTGAGAGGGGCTTCCAAAAGCTATAAAATGATTCTCTTGCTATTGCAATAAGTTTCAAATGTGGTAATGGGAACATCAAAGTTACGCTTTCTCTATCTACTCCGTAATTTTGCAAAGAAACTAACTACTAACAAATTACATACTCTCAGGTATTTAAGAAAATATATCTTTTTCAAATATATCTCTACTTGCCAGGAAAACTCTTTATAAAACGTAAATATTTTATATGTTTACTTCATGGACAAAGAATTACATATATCTGATTATTTTCTGTTCCAATGTCAGGGATTACGTGAGAAGCAAGATTACTCCTTAATAAACCTCCTTAATCCTTCAGGTGTTTAAAAGTTCAAGAGACATCAGAAATTTAAAAATAATTTAAATCAATTTAACATGAGAGCTAACACCATAGACTAACAACAGAGTAGGCTGGAAATAGAACACATAGCCAGTTGTGTCCATCTCTAAATAAAAATACATCCAGGCTGTGCCCTGTCTATTTAGGTAGAGACATACAGCCATAAAGATTGAGCATATTGATTAGAAAGTTTCAAGACGAGCTCTTCCCATCTCCAGGTGATACATAAGGAGAAAGAGAAGGGCTAAATAGTGCAAAAGTAACTAAGTATTCGGAAATGCTACACAATAAAATAAACGAGTCGAAGATGTCTAAACATGCTTAGCACAGTCGATTTCCATTCTTAAACTACCATGCTGGCCCCCATAGTACTCATACAAAGGGTTTCAATAAAGCTGCGTTTCCAACAAATGCATGTCTTTACAAGAAACGGGTTTATAAGAAAGCAGTACTCGACACTTAAAAAGTTAAGAACTGGAATTTTGAGACCCATGAAAGTTGATAAGTTGCGGCACATTTGAATCCAGGGACGTAGGAAGCATCTAAAAAGTGGGGGGACCAAGTCCTAAAAGGGGCACATTACCACGCCCATTTTTGGTTTCAAAGGGGCACTTTTGCATAGTTTGCTAAAAAGTGGGGGGCCATAGCCCCTCTGCCCCCTCGGTTCCTACGTTCCTGTTTGAATTCCAATTTTCCCGCAATCCCATCATCTCTTTCGTTTAATTTTCATAAATTTGGATTTTAATTTGCATAAATTTGCATTTTAATTTGCATGAATTTGTATTTTAATTTGCATAAATTTCTTGTGATAAACTATGCATTTCAGTAGTTTTGTGCGGTGTCTGCTTGTCTGCCTGGCACCGCAGTGTTACACGAACTCAAATATTCGTACTAAGAGAAAGTGTTAAGAACTTTTTAGTACTGAAATAATGAAAAAGCTAAGAAAATTTCAGTATTGGGAGGAAAAACTTCCTCTAAACAACGTGTGGTTGTTAACTAATAGATAACAGGCTACAAACAATTCCCCTACAACTTACAATTTCATTTCAATACAAGACTTACAATTTCATTTCAATACAAGACGCGAAACTGCAGAAAATAGTACGGAAGTAACACAATGACATTGCATAAAGAAAATCTCACACAAGGACGAAACAGAGTTATACAGAAAAGGTACACTGAAAATAATAGGGAAATGGTGATGGAAATAAAGCACAGACAAAATGAAAGGCAGAAAACTCAATTAGACAGAATACACCAATGAATAGCTCCTGCGCTGAGGAAGAAGCTCTCAGCAAAATGCTTACATTCAAGCAGCAATAGAGGTGACAACTCATATGCTTGAAATCTAATATGTAAAGCTATATGGTAACTTATAGATCTCTCTCGCACATTCAGCTTGCAACAGTATCATTGTTCACCTTGCACGACATTACAAATCAAAACATTTAAGTTTTTCCATGCGATACAATCGTTTGCTATGTTTCTCAGGATGTCGAGGCCATCTCTTGTTTTGAACTGTCGAATTCTACATTATATACAAGTAAGGAAATCTCAAAAAATATCTCTTCAATCTAACATGAGTTTGGATACAAAACGCCACACAGAGCTAACTATCTATAAGCTGCGGTGAAATAGATGAGTTAAAATCGAAAACAAAAGCATCAAACCTTATTTTCCTCTTGATCATTCAGCAGCTTGTCCATACGAGAGACCATTCCACTTCCGGAACAGCTTGGGTCAAGTAAAATGTATTTCACATTGCTAAATCTATCATCAGTTTTATTTATCTATGAAAGATATCGATACATAAATAAGACTAGCTCAGACAGAGTAATTGAAGTGAACAGAAAAGAGGCTTGACAAAACGTGTAGGCAGTGCCTATTTTGAGGAACTTTCAAAGACCATACTAGGTATAATATGATGAAATTTGGCTACGCCCAGTGCGAATAGCTTTGGTAACCACGCCCTACGACTCTTTACAATTGAAAAATGTGGCTAAGATCACACTAAAACAGGCACTGCGTATAAAACATGACTTGCAAAAAATAGCTAAGTTTGCAAACTTAATGAATAAGTGTTTATGACAAAAATAGAGAGGTTATCTATACAGCAAAATGCACGAAAAACAAAGATAAACGCTTTAAATGCAGAACTTTGGTGCGTTTAGTATTGTTGTACTATGTTCTGTATAAATGCTTGACAGAACTGAACAAACATAGTGAATACCTTAAGGAAATCTTGATGAAATGCTCTGACATTTTCACAAGCTACCTTTTGGGTTTGCTCCTTCAGCAAACCCAGTCTCTTTTTATCCAGATCAAATGCAAAAATTCTCCTTAAAATCAAGAAAAATTAATCAGTAACAATTTCAGCTAGATATAGGGTCACAAGTAACTAACAATGTCACCAATTAGTAATAATTTCTTCGTTATTTAAAAATGGTATTTGGCTAAAAAAAGAAACTATTGATGCAATGGTCTAGGCTTTGCTGAACATGTGAATCTTTACCTTGGTTAAAGAGCACGGAACAACCGAGTGGAACAAAGCCATCGTACAGTAAGTCTGATGAGATATATGGCAAATATCAGTCTGAGAGAAGTTTGGAATAAAGTGAGAGATCCCATCAAGGGAAAATGTCAAATGAACAGTGTGGTTATCTATATGTCTACGTAAGCAAGTGAAAGTGCATTGAAAGAACAACACAAGTTGTAAATCTTTTTATCTACACTGTGAAGATATCTGACATTTTCACACATGAAGAACTTGGAAGAACTCCAGATTAATGGGAAAGATCTACATATGGCGTGGTATCTGCACTGCGACCAGAAAGTAGCCATCACCTTGAATAAAGAATTGATTTACTGGATTTGTGTTCTGAAAGGGAACGGGGCAATGTTGCATTATGTCATCTGGTTCTTTGATCTGAACAGCGAGAGAGCTTTAAATAAGAACAAGGTAAGTACTAGGTGCTAGGACACACCTAGAAAGAAAAATTCATAACTACCTAAGGTATAGATGACACGGTTTTAATAGCATATGCATAGTAGACTTTTAAAAGCACTGATAAACATCGTTAATGAGAAGTGTGGAGAGCTTGGATTTATAAGCAATTGCAAGAAAGCTATCGAACTTGTCTGTAATGAATACTTGAATGTCTTTAGACTGCAAATGAAATTAGAATAGCACAAAAGGATAGAGTTAAATATCTGGGAAGTTCAACAACATCAGATGTAGGTCAGACAAGGAAATCGATTGCGGAAAAGGACTAAAGAAGAAGACGTCAGGGGATAGAAGTAAAGAAACTACTATTGAAATGCGCCAAAGTCTGGACGTGAGTCTTGGGCGATAAAGAAAGCAACGAAGAAGCATCGCGAGGCTGCAGGAATATGGCTTTACAACAAATGCTTAGGAAACAGAGGGTGACCAGTCAAGAAGAGTTGCTGAGGATAAAAACAAACAGACAACTGATGGCTACCATCAGAAAGACAAAGTGGGGATTTGTTGGTAACTGTCTCCGAAAAAAATGGAATGGAGAACTGCATAATAGAGACTTAGAGGGACAAAGAGTGATAGGTAGGAAGAAGATACAAATATTTGACATGATGAAGAGATGAAATAAGCGCAAAGAAAGAGAAAGATCTAGTTGATATTGTAAGAGAACGAAATTGAAGGAAGAAGAAAAACCATGATATACCAACAGCATGTAAGTGCTATGGCACAAAAAGGAGAAGAACAGAAAGAAGAGGAAGAAGAAGATGAAGGAGAAGAAGATATTGTGAACTACAATATTTTTAAAAATTGCCACCTACCTAGAAGGAGCATTTTACCAAATTCAACATAACAAAGTGCAGTTCCAAATAATGGAAATGGAGCAATTAGGTATGGGGTCACAGTTCTGATTACTTCCTTTAGAAAATGAAGGAATAAAAAAGAAAAATGTTCGTCATCAGATGCATTTCAATCACAGATGGGTGCGGCAAAATGCATCAGCTCCCTCATAAATGGAGCTAGTCACGAAAAGTGTAGCAGGTATATGGTACATAAAATAAACAAGATTAATTCTAGGTAAACATAATTATTTACATATCTACTAAAATCTAGAACAAAAAAGGTACAAGAAACTAACCCTTTGTTTCTCATAATTGCTGACAGGTGTGTTGTTTTGTTTCCTGGAGCTGCACATGCATCAATAACTGTTGACTTTGACTTTGGTTTCAAAAGAAAAGCAGGAAGACAGCTAGCCTTGGGGAGAAGATAACATGAAAACTTTCTTTGTAATCTGAATGAAATTATCAAATGATAATTCTGTATTTACTTATGCCCTGTTGGTTTGAAGACCTCAACCAGTATATAACGATACTTTGAATATATGCTGGACATGATGACAGTATCATTGCTTTTATAACAACCAACATTCGTGTATTGCCAATGGCAGACATGAATGGCAAAGATTAATATTGTTGTCTTCAGTTCTAAAATAGACTCTCATTCATTTCAGAAGCATCATATCTATCTTCTATTGAATTGAAAGGTATCAAATAGAATTTTCAAGAGTAATGGCAGAAATCGATCTGATAGTTGGCGCCATTTTATTTGGAGGAAACAAGCCAAAAGTTGATGATAGTATACTATTAAAACCACTGACTGAAGAATAGCCATAAAAAGCTCTACAGTGACATCATAAACTACCGTATTTCGCCGTGTATAAGATGCGTCCTTGTATAAGACGCAACCTTAATTCTATGTTTGAATTCTGAGAACATAGTTTTTACCGTGTCTTACCATGTGTAAGACGCACACCGTTTTCGCTGTTCTTGTGAAGCGCGTATTCTTCCGTAAAAGAATGGACTGTAGAATACTATAGAAACTAACTCTGTGGAGGACATTACCGAAGGGCTTCCGTGATTAGTACGTTTCAACTCTGGGCAAGATATCCGTCACCTTTAACCACCTTTGAACGTTTTCTTCATAAACTCAGCATTTTCTGCTGGCTTCTCGATTTCCATGCGCCAAAGGCTATTCTACAAATTTGAGTTGAAGACCAGCAGGAAAGGATGCCCGTGATGTCGCCATAGCAGGGTAATGAATAATGAAGGTGTTTAGGAAAAAAGTATGCCATATGGTGTAGGTTTCCACAAAAGTCACTCCCGTGGCAAAATGATTTTCCTGGTCAATGAATGCAACTGATTTTCCAAATGATATTTAAATGTCACTTGTGACTTGATGTTCTTCTTTGTTTTTCCATATGATTGTTACATTTACAACTACTAAGAATCAACAGAACTCCGAACAGTGTCATAACATTCTGTCTGTAATAAAGCACACTTTGCCTTCGAAATGAAATGATGCGGCAGTCAATGTTACCACGCAGAAGACGCAGATTCAAACAAAGCCAATAATATTTCGAAAAAAGACGCCGTTTTGAAGGTATAGATTAAGTGAAATCTTCAGGCCAATTTTAAAGGAATGAACATAGAATACCTTATCTTGCAAAACAATGCTCCCATTAGTGTATAGAGGATGTTGATGCAAATCCGTTCCAGGGCAAAAAACAAGAACTTCTGGAATATGCTGATCAATTTTGAATTCATCAGTATTTATTTCAATCCCCTATAATGTGAGTATTATACCATTACACAATCAAAATAATACTTTCATTAATACTGATGTATACTGTATTAATTATTTGTGTCAATTAATGTATATTATATAATGTATGTTATATAATGTATATTATATATATATATATATATATGATTATATGTATCAATGCAGTTTGCATTGATTAAATATTACACCTAAGCTAAATGTTGCCATGGGGCCACATAAGACGCATTAAATGACAGAGGGACAGAACTTAAGTCTACAAAATATTAATTGACATTTTGTATGTGAAAAGAGCAATTTCTAAATAAAAGCAGCTCTAGAGCATGTATGAAATAAAGTTACAAAATATTCATATTTTGTAACTTCAAATTCAGCTTTAATGGACTGGTACAAATTGGGAAAAGGGCTGTATGTGGCCTGTGGGCCATACACTGGCCTGGTCTGGCCATAGGGAAACATAGGAAACAGTAGAAATAATCCATCACCAGTGGTGTGACAGGCTAATGGTGGTGGTGGTGGTGGTGGTGGTGGTGGTGGTGGTGGTGGTGGTGGTGGTGGTGGTGGTGGTGGTGGTGGTGGTGGTGGTGGTGGTGGTGGTGGTGGTGGTGGTGGTGGTGGTGGTGGTGGTGGTGGTGGTGGTGGTGGTGGTGGTGGTGGTGATGGTGATGATGATGATGATGATGATGATGATGATGATGATGATGATGATGATGATGATGATGATGATGATGATGATAGTGGTGGGTGGGCACAAAGAGACACTGCCCTTAAGTTGATAGTGAGTCATTTTGCAAAGATTCAGAATTGGGGCAGTTGTTGGTGACTTGTGACATACTGTCCAGCCAGATCCCAGCTGTGAACAACAGGCTCAGACTGCAGTTCTGTCAAGTAACTGTTGGGGTAACAGAGTGGATTGAGTGTAGCTGACTCAATCACCTCTTTTAAACAATTGATAGGCAGCCCACTGACTCCAGGGTCACCCTCAGGCCCCATGAGGAGCACAACAAGAAGAAGAAGAAGAAGAAGAAGAAGAAGAAGAAGAAGAAGATGATGATGATGATGATGATGATGATGACACAGGATATCAAACAAAAACACTAAAAAACCTCACTTGATCTTCAACAAATTTCCATCCATCTTCTACAAATTTTTTGATTGCTTCATCAACTGTGCTCTTTAAGGTATTGACTCTTACATATCGTGGCAAAGAGACTGTAAAAAAGGTGAATTCCTTAAATTTTAGTTTCTAACTACCTTCTTCTGCATTTTTTGAGCACAAATATTATCAGTTACAAATGAATTTTACAAATTAAATTTTGAAATAATATCAAAGATCTGACCTCAAACAAATGGCCATTGGTGAAATCATGCAAAAACTCTTATACTACATGCAAATATTAAGAAACCTACTGATTGGGGTGTCGATACCATCTCCAATGTCTGCATCACTGCCTTGAAACTCTTCAAGAAGTTCAAACAACCTTTTCTTATTTTCTTTTGAAAACACTCCAAATCTTCCACCACATCTAACTCCTTTGCCAAAAAGAATGTCATATGCTAACACCAGTTGCAAATTTTTTCCAATCTATAACACAGATTCACTTAAGTTAAAAGATAACAAGATTTTTCCATTTAATTAAAAAGATTCTTGTTTTGTTAGTTGAGTGGCTAGAGTTGACTGCTGTGCAAAAGATCGCTGGCTTGAGGCTCATGCCATAGTTTTGATCCTTGCTCTTTGCCTAACCAGAAGCAAATGGGCAACAGGTAGCAACATTTGAGAGGTAAAAGTGGCAAGGAAAGAAACTGGCCACCCTACCTCATAACTCCAAGCTGCAGGCAAGTGTCCTCTGTAAGAGAAACTTCTATCTGATTGGTTCCATATAGTACTACAACTTAAGAAATCAATAGGAAAATTGGCTTTCATATATATGGGGAATTGAGCCAGCCTGGATAGTGGGATATCACCACAGTGTTGCCAAGATCTCCGTAACTCTCTATATAAACATTTCATCCCACTTGCTGGGCTATATTGGAACACTTTACACCTGCATAAAGGCGACATGTAACTAATTGTATTCCAGCTAGATGTCCTGCAACAAGTTGTGGAGGAGATTGTCAATCACCTTTGTAAGTGGGCAGAAACTTCTCCATATAAACACAGGACAAATTTCAGCCCACTTACCAAGCACCCCACTTAGCTGGCTCTTATATACATATCCCTATACTTCTATAACAATGAATGGTAATAAGGGTAACATGACAGCAAGCCATGTTGATGATTGACATATGTATCAGGCACAAATTCCCATCTGAGTATAACTCTGAATCTGATCTTGCCAAGGCATGATTCCATGAAAAAAATAATCTTAACTTACCATGCATTCTGATTCACTATCTTCTAGCTTTGCAAGAAGTTTCAGTATTGTACTTTGGTCTATTTATAAAAATCAGCAAATATAGTGCAAGTATTTGGAGAGGAAAGTTACCTAGAGTGAGGGCAGTCATCTGTTGCTTTAAACTTAAGTCTATTTTAGAAAATAAGAGATAAGTAGGGGCACCATATGAAAGAGGCTTAAACCAGCTAATCTCATTGATAAATGCATCTGGGCAATACATTATTACCATGACCTCTAAAATGACATTAGGCATTGCTAAATTGCACAAGACAACATGCAAAAAGGCACTATATAACCTAACTGTAGACAATAAGACCTAATGAAGGCAGAGTTTTTTTAAGGAAAATTTAAAACTGCAGATTTTCTCGTGTCTACTGTATCAAGGAATAGCCTTGATTCTCATAACCGCATAAACAATGTGCACTTTACGAGTGGGGACTGAAATCATTCATGTTTTGCTGCCATATTTAATACATATATAACGTAAGCTGCACAGATATCTCTCTAGAATTGCATATGGAACTGTTAGAACTGTATATTTTGTGTAGAACTGCACGTTAAAAATCTTGAATGAAGGGATGAATACTGGGACATCAAGGTAAACTAGTTGTGTACAAAAACATAATACCGCTCAGGGTACTCACATTTTACTGTCTGGCATACCAATGCATATAGTTTCTTTTTGTTCCGATAACTGCTAGCAAAGCAAAGTCCTTTTATACTCCCCCTCCTGTTTTTGGCAAGCTCTATGACAGTAGCTGCCTCTGTGTACAGAGACTCCATTTTGTACTGTTGTTGTTGTTCCTACATCCGGCAAAGTCATTTCCTCTGCCACACTACATACCTCCCAATCCCAATTGCTCTTTAGGATTCATTGATCATTCACTCCTTAATCTAATTAACTTGCGGATTCCTGTTCTATTAGCGTATTCGAATAAATAACATTCTTTCCAGCCATCCAAGCAAAACCCTTTCAATCAGTACATAAAGAAAAACCGACTGCACTGTGTGGCAAACGCTAACTGATTGAAAAATTCATCTGCTTGATCAAGAGGCCATAAATATTTGCTAAAGGGTTTCAACAAAACAAACGCCCTCAGATGCATGGATACTTATACTTAATCTATTTGCAATAACAACACAATTCTCTACTGAAATTAATAGATTTTATAAATCACATACATTAGACAATAATCAACATTATACTAATTAAACATCAAATCTTCGTGTAACTACTTTTAACTAGTAATTAATAATGTGCAAGCTGCAAATCCTGTCTGAAATGTTAACTCAAACGACGTCAACTCTCGTTGCCTAAGCAAAACTACGTTGTAACGACACAGGCAGTTCCAGCGACATGCATTTTCTACAAGCAAGTGCTTTGTGAAAATGCACTATGACAGGTGAAAACCTAGGCTATTTCTAGTACTGGATAAGAAACTTCTCAGGAATGTCAGTGCTTCAATAAAAGAGATGAAGTTTGCTAAGTTGAACCTTCACTAGACTCAGCAATACTTATGTGCAAAGCTTTACATTATTCATTTTTACTGATCTGACACCTCAATGACACTACATTCCCTTTGGTACGGAATTTCTAGTCCTCAAATCTGGTCACCACTTAAGGAGTTTTCAGTACTGAACCGTAGCAAAACTTGCTAATAAAAAAGCGTTTATTGCCATATGCTGCATTTCTTAGAAAATAACTACCTGAACTTATTTTGTCTTAAGTGGTCCTTTTCGGCTTACTTTTGACTCGACTAAGATTTGAAGTGTGCTCCATACAGAGATATACAACAAGAATAAACTAAGTTTTCAAAGTGTCAGTAAAGTGTTCGATAAACAAAACTTAGCTTTGTAGAATAAGTGCAATGTCCTCGGCTAACGTGCCCGACAAGTAATCTATTTACTATTTTGAAAGTGGACCTATTTTCAAAAGATTCGGTAGCAAATGTGGCAAGTTAGAAAACAATCTTGTGATTGTTTAAGGCTAAAAGAGGGGCTACTTGCCATCCATGTACAAGAGTCAAGGCACCATAAGATATTCTGTCTTTGGAGCAAATTAGAAATCAGGCTATCATAGTCCAAAGGTAACAATGGTACAACGAAAAGCGAACTTTCATCCTTGAATAGGGAAAGGATAAGTAGATGCACAGTGTAGTACTTGATGTATTAAATCAATATCACAAAACTTAGTGAAGCAACGATAGTTTGCATTTCTATATTCTAAATACTATTTCTGATCTCCATAACAACAAACTACAATTAGTAATCAGAAGGCAACTCAGCTTCGGCTGTAAACAAACGACCAGTTAGCAAGACATACATGGGAGCAAACTCATTTACAAGCAGGAGAGAAAGGAGTGGTACAGGAAGAAGAAAGATGGGATAAAGAAAAAGCAAGAAGGCTTCAAGTTACATATATCTCAGTCGAAGTAAATGGGTCGTTTTAATATTCAAAATATAAAACAGAATATAAGTCAAATAGAAGTAAAGACAGCAGGATTTAAGAGAAATGATAGAAAACTGGAGATTCACGACAGTGAAGCATAAGGAGAAGCTCTAACATAAAAAACATAAACAGTGCTCTTGACATAAATCACAATTGAAAATTCATCAAAACCGAACAATTCATTAAAGCTTAAAACCCTATATAGACAATACGATTGTAAAATTGACATATGGCCTGAACAATCTGGTAAATGTCTAAACGGGGAGAAGTAACACCTGAAAACTTACAATAAGTTACAGAGTTGTATTCGATGTGCAAATGTAAATTGCTAAAACTGAATACGATTAGCACCCTGACAAATTCAGCCAATACGAGGCAGTGTTGTTTGCCTATTGCTCTGAACTACCATTCACCAAGTGAGGTGCGGTGCCATTTGGCTTAATGTGCTCCGTATAATCATCAAAATCTTCCGCACTCACTTTTCTTCGGTGCTGGTCCATTGTTTTCGAAACATCCTCTTGTTTGATGAGTTTCATCGAAGGTCGTCTAACCTGCTTTGTTTCCTCTTGCTTAGAGCCTTCAATCACTTGAAATGTGCTTTTTGCTGCTTTGATTTGGTCGACATCCACATCAAGTGTGGCAAGCTCGTCTTGTCCCTCATGGCGTATTACTCCATCAACCTAGATCACAAAAGCCCGATATCACAAAACCATAACATGACAAACCCACTATATCACAAAAATGAAACGATAATATCATAAAACCACAATGCTACAAAGCCATATTGCAACAAAGCCATAATATCACAAAAGCCCCATATCATAACACTACAATATCATGACACCATGATATCATATCACCATAATATAACAAAACCATGACACGGAGTAACCATCATATCAGACAATCATAATACAATCAACATTATAGCACCGTAAAATCATGAAAACACAATAGCACAAAAGCCATAATATTACGACACCACAATTTCACAAGAGCAAAATCTTAAAATCCATAATATCAACAAACCATCATATCCTTCAAACTCAAAATGTCAGAAAGTCATACTATCACAAATCCATCATACCACGATCCGTTACTATCAGAACAATATACTATCACAAACAATAATATTAAAATGCCATAATATCACAAAAGCATAATAAAACAGAAGCACAAAATCACAACACCATAATATGATGAAACCATGATATTACACATCCATGATGATAACGATCAACCACATCAAAAACCTATAATATCACAAAGCTATATTACTGCTACAATATTAAATTCCCACATTAATTCAGTAAAATAATGTATTGCACAGAGAGTAACGCCCATTCTTGCTCTTAAGTAGCCTTTAGGTGATCACACACTCTGTGCATGCCTCAATCATTATTTCAGTAGCTCATAAAAGCCATTCCGATTTATGATAAATGTGTAAAAGCAATTGCCTCATGATGACAATGCTAAAAAGATGTCCCAGGTAGTTACCAATGCCCTGCATAAAGCATGCTACGGCAAAGGTCAACAAAGGTCAACGAGCGATGAACAACACATTGACAGCAGGGACACCATGGATAAGAGGCTCAGCCCGCCTTTTTGAAAGCAGGAAGGTTTAATGGTGGCAGAGCCCCTTTCAATGAGCGTCTGCTAGTTCAGTGAATTCCTAGCTTGGCAGCAAAGTAAATCCCCGCCTAGTAGAACTTTACAAATATCGTAAGAACCTACAGGCTATTTTTTCCTGATGTATGTACCTTGCATAATGAGCCTGCTTGAGTTCGATGAAAAACTTGGTTCATATTGCAAAGTAATAAAGTTGACTTTTGACCCGTAAGACTTAAAAGGTGATTCAAAAGACAGTATACTCATGGGCGTGGCAACAGGCGTGGTCCATAGACGTAGATTACAACACAATCCCTCTCTAACTCTTTAGGACGGGGTCCCCGATTAGGAGGGAAGCAGAATAGCCGGCAAGGAGGGTAAGGAGGGTACAGCGTAATCTCAGGGCTGCGAGGAGGCGCCGAAACCTCAAATGTAAGTTCATTGAATCTCCTTCAGTTAGAATTTCCTCCATATAAATATCAGAACAAGCTGAATTAGGTATGCTGTACCTGACTTTCGTCTCCGTAAGTAATATGCCTCCTTTCTTGCATTATTGCATTCGGGTCTGCTATTTTGTTGACGCGAGGTTTATTTACCGTGGATGTGACCTCTCTTCGGTTTTCCATTTGCTTGAAGGTACTTCGTGCACTTCCAACGTGAGAAACATTGATGTCTTCGAATGCATCGATCTAACAATTACATAACAATGATATCAAACAATGACTACAATTCCCAGTAGGACAGATGGTAACAAAACAAGATAACTTTCATAACCCAAAAAAGAATGCGTAAACATGATGAAACACGTGTAGAAAAAATGACGACACAAGTGCTAAAAAAGATAACTGCTGATTGCTACGCAAAAAAAACTAGATCAACACAGAACGGATTTCGGTCGATACCACTTATCATACTTACGTCCAAATAGGGTTTTTCCTCATCAATATGAGTCTATAACAAAATGCCTTTAGTTAAATCTGGCAATCAATAGCAACAACCACACTCACTGATCAGCATGATCGGTGATAATCACACTTAAACACACGCTCATTGATTCGCTGGTAGAAAATTGACACGAGTAGAAAAGCCATCCATTTTCACTGACATTAATTGGTAACTTGAATTGAGATGTCTAAATCGATTCCAAGTTATTGACTTAATCACTCAGGGATAAGCTACGAAATCGCATTCAAGGTTCTCAGAACAACGAGGCACGGTTCAAATGCCGAAAAGACACCTAAATCCTCACTACCACACTATGTCTCACAAAGTCAACATGTCTACCTCTGTCCATGGTACCCCTTGCTGCCATTTCTCCTTCATTTCAGTGACATTCATAGGTGGCACGACCAATTCTATGTTTTCCTAAATAGAGCGTATAATATTGTTGATAATTATGAAGAATCAAGACCGTAATGACACGATTAAGCTCCCGGGGGCCAATTTGTCAGAACAATTCTGCGGGTGGGGATATATTCGAGGGGAGAGCTTATTAAATTTAGAGGCCTCCAGGTCTACCAAACACAATATCTCATATTATTTTTCCAATATAAAGTACTTTGATTTAAATGTAAATCGAGATGGGATCAAGGAGGAGAAAGTTGGCCATATGTTCTCGTCAAATATTAGCACATAAGCAAACCAATAGCTGAATTTCTTAAGTTCATTACTTTTAACCTGTATTATATTGAGCTCAGACAACCCCCATGGGGGCTTATTCGAGGGTGTGGGCTTGTTTGTCAGAGGTCTATACGAGGCGGGGGGCCTATACGAGGGGGGCTTAGTCGAAAGAGGGAGCTTAACCTGAATCATTACGGTATACACACTCACTAGAACTCATCTTTTCATATTAATAGAAAATTTCGCGGTTGAAAGATAAATCAAATCCGTAACACCTTGCTCGAAAGGTCAGGTATTGCGCTATGAGCATAGTTTATGTGAACAACTGTTATTCAGAAAGTGTTAACTTAAGCATTTGAAGAATTTAGGTGGCAACACCAATTGCCATCCATGGAAATCAGTAAGAGGTAGAACAAGGTGTAAATACAATTTCAAATTGTTTTTAGATTTAAAGAGGTGAAAGAAAAGTTCTCGGGCCAGCTCCCTAGCGAGAATAGGATGATCTGAAAGGAAGCCCATGGCCAAGAAGAAATTGGAAGAGAAAATATAAAGCACAAGCACATCTCCACGCAGACAAAACCGAAGATTGGCTTTAACACCTACAGTCAACACAGATGAATGCGTTGCATATATTCTTCAATAAAAATTCAACACAACTCCTAGGTACGTTAGACATCACACCATCACACCATCATACGCCACACGTCACACCTCAAACGCACACACGGCATTCACTGATGCCAAATAGTACCTTGTTCTCTTGACTAAAACTGTGTATCATAGGCCAATTTTTTTTCATATCCAAAACACTTTGATCAAGAGCAATCAAGTCTTCTTTTTCGTCCTATCAGAAATAGCAAAAAAATAAGATGTATACAGAAGGAAAATCAAGTTGTGATATGTTTCTTTCAGCAAAACTACAAAAAATGGGGAAAGATGTTTCTGGAAGATTCCAAAGAATAACAAGTTGAGAGCTAGAACAGGAAGAATACCTTGTCAATTGTAAAAGTGCGGTTTTGTTGCCAATGTTTGGTCATATCGACAACCTTCAGCTCTGGACAGATAACATCATCTTTCACTACCTAATGAAGCATCAAAACTGAGAAAGAAGAAATCTGGCTAGGCAGAATCTTACACATTCAAGATTTATATCTTGGGAAAGCATAAAAAGACGGAAGGTGAAGATTTGGAGAAAAGTACAAGAAAGAAAGAGGATTGGCTGGGAGTTACGATAAGTTCAAGAACAAAACCGCTCACTATATCCACAACAGTCTTATAAAAAGCTATGTATAATCGAAAGGTCGCATTCAGAACGGCACTTGAAAGTAATGTCTCCCGTTTAACGAACAGATAATGAGGTGGAAGGAAACACACACAACAGCAAAAGACCACTACTGAAACACTTTGTTGTTATTTACAAACGTTATTGTACTTATACGGTCAAGAATTGAAAGATATTCCACTGCGATTTACCACGCAAACGAAATTTGAAATACCTCATCGCAAGACCAAGGTCTCTCTTCCAGCCAGCGTTTTTTCAACTCAAATACACTTTGCAATGGTAATCTAACCTCTTCATCAAGCTCCTATCGAAACATCATAAACTATAAATCTAACCTCTTCATCAAGCTCCTATCGAAACATCATAAACTATAAAATAATTTGATACAGCATTTTTTTAGTTTCTTATGATGAGGAGATGGCCTGAGACCTATATAGCAAATCTCTAGCAATGGAAGAAAGAGAAAGGCTGGGTAAAGGTAGGCTAAGTAGATAAGGTTAAGTATAGTTATATTTGAATTAAAGGAAGGAAAATGTAGAATTCAAGTCAAGATCAAGCTTCTAGTGAAATCGTTCAAAGACTGCTGCTGCTACTTGCCATTCTGAATGTAAGGAGTTTCAAGGACCTAATGAACGGTCTCATGACTGTAATAATAATCAAAGGAGAGATGGTTTAGAAGCAATGGTTGTGATTCCTACTATTACTGTATCGATGCTGACAACGATGGTTGGTCATGATGCTGACTGTTATGATGATTGTCATGGTGATGATGATTGCGATGATGATTATGTTGATGATCATTGCTATGTTGATGACATGAGCATGAATATGATGATCATTAAGATCATAGTGGTGATCGTATAATGATTGAAAGTGTGGTCGCCAATGATGCTGATGGCAATGAAAATAACGATGATGATTACATTGGTGATTATGGTGATGATTATGACGATCGAAGTAGCAATAACCTAATCATACTTTTGATGCTCTTTGCAACACTTTTCATTACCTTATTTCTATCTTCCCATTTTCCTTTCTCATGCCATCGATTTCTAATATCAACAACTGGCTGCGAAGATGCAACAATTTCTTCCTTATTGTTCTTCTTCTCATTATCATCTTCACTATCACTGCCCGACTCGATCTTTTTTCCACTTACAGCTGCAAAGAATTTATTCTTGATGCTACTCAGAGGCTTTCTACACATAACCTCGGGCTCTACATGGTTCCTTTCAGCATCAGGTTCGTCGTCTCTCTCCATCATTCCACGATTCTGCATGGTGAATCTAATTTGCTCAAGTTCTTCATCAACTTTATACCTACCAACCGGCTTGTTTTCCACAGCCTTCTGTGCATATGCAGCCTTCAGAATTGAAACCGATGTCTTGGGTTTTTCAATGTTTTCACCCTCTGACAAGTTATCAAATGACTGATCCTTCACATAATTATCCATAAGTCTTCCTGTAGCTGATTGCACTCGGTTTCCTGCGGGTTGTGATTTTGATCGCGGTGGCTCAATATTCTTCTTTTCGTATACACTCCCATTACCGCTCTCTTCAGTTTCATCTTTGCACTTAACCATATAGTATGTCTCCGATGATTTTCGAGGAATGAAAGCATCATCTACTCCATCCTCTGAGCTTGCTAGGGCATCATCGCTACTAGCAACGAATGATGGGTCTGTGGTGTTCAGTTCTTGCTCAAGTGTCCGTTGCCTTGATGACATCTTTCCGCTTCTTCCTGCATGTACTAGGCCTCGCTCCTGGTCGTATGTATCATAACGTCGCTGAGATGACAACCTGGAAATCAGTAATATAAATAATATTAAATACTGCCAACAAATTTTGAGGTATGTCCTAGCAGAAAACAACTCCACACTATTACAGCTCATTTATTGTCATGTCATTCCAACATTTAAGACATTGACATGTTAATAAAAGTTCCATTGTGTAAATGCCAATGAATCAATGATCATTTATTCTCCTGCTAGAAAACATTGACCATACTTCTCAGTTCCAATGGAAATCAAAATTTCTTTACATTTTATTTCATTCGATACGACACCACAATTAACATACGCATCATCAGCTGTTACATCTCTCACTTACAAGTCACTACAGACATACAAACTACAAAAAAGTCATTACTACACAGAGTAAAGAACCGAAATAAAATGAACAAAGAGCATGCAAACACAAACACAAACACACACACACAATGATATTTGACTCAGATTATCTACCTTATTCAGACTGTGACATAACTATTCTTCATGCATGCACACGCAAACAAAAACACAAACGCACAAGCAAACCTACACAGCCTGACAAGCACACCCAAGCAAACACACACACACACACACACACACACACACACACACACACACACACACACACACACACACACACACACACACACACACAAAGACAAAAACATAAAAGCAAACACAAGCATCAAAACCCGCACATAAAATGCTTGATTCATACTTTCAAGTCATTTGCAATGACTACAGTCCGGCAAAATGATGCTAAGACTGCAGAAATCGAGTAAAACACAAATATACCCTCGACAAAATCATGGAAATAATAGTACTGTTCCGCTATTAGAAAACTTGATGAACTGTCCATTGGAGAACCCTTTCTTACGGGGCGAAAATTTGCGAAAATTTCCTTTGAGAAAGTTACAAATTAATGTTAAGTACCAAGAAATAAAGATATGCACTAAAGACCGTTTATTTATGAAAAGGAATTTATGAAAATTTTGCACAATAAAAGTGGGTTACATAAGTAAAGTGAACATTTTTATAAGAAAAGTTTTTGGTCTAGTATTGAAACTTTCTTAGCATGTTTATGATTTCAAAACCAAAACTGTCTGAAGACTGTCCTAGCAAGAATAGTTGAATATGTGCAACACTACACATACAAGAACTACACAAACAAAACATTAGAATACACAGAATAACAAAGGAAATATGTACAAATTATATCAAAAGGATTATGGACATGCATAAAAACTTCAGTTTTTAATGAGTATTGAACATTCCTAACTTTCAAGCAGTATAGTGCGACATTCTTATAAACTACTTTCTCACCAAACGTGTATGTAATATTCAAGGGCTCTAGGATTCTGCACGTGTGCACGGTGAAATTTTCGACATTTCAATGGGTGCATACAATATGCACGGTCAGAAACCACTGTTTAGTGAACCACTGATCAAATACGATACTGTAGAGAATAGGTCTTGTTGAGACCAGTCTCACGGTGGATCCACAGTATTTATTCTCAGCCCGGTGAATCTTTGCTGACACGGTATGCCTGTAGTTTGGCAATCCTCATGCAAATATCAATTAGCTTAATGGGCTGGGGAAAACAGCTATGATCATTAGAAGAAAAAACGAACAAATACTGCTGAAGTCGACAATTTCGGTGACATTCCCAACTTCATCTGAAGAGGTCAGATTCCAGCTTTCCCAATAACTGCGAAACATAATACACATTTTTTTTATAAGAAACGAACTCTCTCCTTTCAGCTTGGAAGTTTCTTTCTGAAGGGTTTCGTAAAATTCTTGCAATATCCTATAATAACAAGGCAACTGTGAGACCAGAAATAAAATTTTAGCCAAAAATATTTGAGAGACGGATGTTGTTTGTATTTTGTCTCCAGTTTAACATAAGGTTTCTCGCTTAAAAAGATATACTATTGAAACTCAGCCTGCCTGTGTTTCTTAAATTTTGCCTGATTTGAGCCTCATGTGTCCTACTTATTAGTCTCTTATACAAAACTTGGAAATAAAAAACGGGTCTAGGATTGTGGAAGGATGTGCGGCGTATGGGCGAAGTTAATCGATGGATAAATAAGTAGATAGGTCGATGAACGGATCGATGTACGAATAAAACGCAGCAGATATATTACGATGGTCCACCAAGACGGACACATGGGAATCAGGGGGCAATGGGAGTATGCACCCCAATGTTTTCGAATGCTGAAAAAATACCCTCAATTGTTGAAACATCCCATTGCCTGAAGAGAAAGTTATGAGCAGGGCCCTACCAAAATCACAGAATGTCCCGAGTCATATCAATGTTCCTACTCTCTCTATTATCAGGAATCTCTATTGAAATCATTAATAGCTAACGTAAGTTCAGTACTGAGCTAAAACATATTTTATAAAAACCGGGTAGTTGGACACAGAAACTAAGTGGCAGATTCAATGGAGAGATATTATTTGTTGTCACGTTGTATAGAAGGAAATTATTTACAAAAAAGTAGTATACGACCGCTCAAATAATTGAGAAATTCGGTAATGGATTTCAAAGACCTAAGCAAGTTGATAAGTCATATATCATTAAAATTCCAATATTCCGTGGTAACTTATGTATTTCAGTGTTTTGTTCGTGTATTGTCTGTCTGTCTGTGAAACACTGTAGTGTTATGCACACCCAGTTACTCTTGCTAAGAATGTAATTTAAGCTGATGGGAATTCGTGATTAAATATGATATGATGATGATGATGATGATGATGATGATGATGATGATGATGATGATGATGATGAAAAAGTCTTAACAAAGTTTCAGTATTGAAATCAAGAAAAAGCTAAGAAAGCTTTTCAGTACTGGGCGAAAGGCTTTCATATAAAAACGTGTACCCCATGAAATAAATTTATCGCGATTTTGGCAAATAATGGAACGACTCGCGGGCTTAAATATGGACAGTCCGCAGCAAATCTATTGAAAAACAGTTGGCAAATTGATCGCGGATGCCCCCCGCTCGCCCCCCCCCCGATTTTATAAAAATCTGCCACTGCTAAAAAGAAAGGAAATCACACTGACGCTCAGTCTACTAAAGAACCGGGACTATGAAAGTTATAAGCGGGACCAGTTCTAATAGTTTTATTAATAAACAGCTTTATGAAAAATATACATCCAAGTACTAAGGGAGGCTCTCACAACTGAATGTTTAGCGCGCGCAGACGATCCCACGCGCGCGATTGGGAGCGCGCGTCTAATTTACTCATTGAAAGGCCTGTGGTGCCTATTTTATTGTGGTTTTAGCCACACACTTCTTGGTCTTGGAAAACGCGAGTGTGGTCTTGGAAATGTATCATCAAGCTTTGATAATGTTAAAACTTTGAAGTTTCTTTTATCCTGCTTGGTCATCACAACTTGCGACAATCTTTTGAAAACATTTAACGCCATTTAACGTACAAGGCGCAATTGAAGGAAAAATCGTGCAGGGTGTGGCCAAAGTTTATCATAGCAAAGTAAGATCTTGGAAATCTTCCTTAGGCGGAATGCCTTGCTAATTATCTGCAATCTAATGGCAGGATAGTTATCGTATTGAGCTAACTATTGGTGCAATTAGCTACGAGGAGATCTAAATAAGGCTGACTAACAACCTTCCATCACTAACAGCAGGAATTCGTGTGAAAAATAAGTTGAACCTGCTGAGACATGAATCTGCGGAAAAGGCAGTTAAAATAACGAGTTGGATATCACAAGATACATTTTAACAAAGAAAGATAGAGAAATAAACAGCAAACCAACGCATCAAATCTTAAATGGTGTTGCAATTGGATCATGTAATTAGTCATAGGGAAGAACGCTGTTAGGAGTGTGGACACCCAGTTGTACAAAGTGAAGCACAAAAACAATCATAGTAAATGCAACACAAATGCTACTCTATGTCTTACCATAATTGCTTGTACTGTGCTGTCAGTGAAAACTGCTCAAAAGTACAATCTGTTGTCTTCTTGGGTTAGTCCTCGGAACTTAAATCAGTCGACTTGAAGCATTTTGAGACTGCCCAAAAATGGCAGGGTTTAGCAAATGCCACGGTTTAAATAGTTTATGTCTAGACAGTTAAAAATGACTGGAAAAGATGATCATGAATATCCTAGCTTAAGCAACACCAAGTGTCATTAAACCAGATCTATTTCTGAAATCACTAACTCCAGCACTGTGACCTAATAGGTTTCTAATCATATTAAATCAGCGTATGGGAGGAACTGCTTTATGATTAGGTGATAATATACATTTCAGGGGGTTCCTGTATGGAAATCACCTCAATGAAGCTGGTTAACTCTGTTCAGGCATACAGGAAATTAGCTATACAGCTAATCCATATAGAATGTAATTCTATGTACTTGCCAGTGACCTCCTATACATGACTAATAAGCAAAACTGTGCACATTTATTTGGGAGAAGATCAGGACGAGCCTGGCATTGACAAGGCTAAGTTATCGACAATGCAACACCAAGTTAGATTCGCAGCTGCAACCCACAAGTTGCTGGGAAACCCCATACATAAAACTCACTTGAGGTGTCTTCAAGGAGCTAGTCAGCTATGTGTGTATTCCTCAACATTGGTTTCTCTAGTTCTTCAATGTTATGTATAGACACACACACATATTTATACTACATATAATTATATGTCTACACACTCAAGTACAAGAATTAATTATATACAAGTCAATGCAAAACAAATGTATTTAGACATTCAAACACAATGGCAAACCTTCTCTCTGGACTGGATCCACTACTTCTCCTTCTTCTCATACCCTTATCTTCTTCACTGTCACTTGATGTAATCCCAGCAGGTTTTTCTGCTCTTCCATCTCTATACTGAATGCCATCCTCTGCATCTGCTTTGGAGATCCCTGGCGACACAGGTGATGAATCACAGGATGGAGATTTCTGGCGTGACTTTGTACTTATTGTAATTGATGCTACTTTAGACATCTCTACCTGCAATGATATGACATCATAAATTCAATCTAAAGGAGTTTCTCACAAGTGGAAGAGATTAGCTACTTTCTTTCAGGGATAAGCATAGACATGGGAAGTGGGGTGGGGCTGCAGTCATCCCAATTGGGCAGAAAGCTATCTCATTCAGGTACTTTCTTCAGGAAAAACAATTATGTTTCCCAAAATAGCTGCAGCCTAATATGGGTAGACAGCAACTCATTTAGGCAAAATATCAGTAATATGGGAAGACATTCTGCAGCCCCCCTAATTTTAAAGCCCCCTTACACTATAGGGACAAGCAATCCTAGAGAGGTGACTTTGCTGGCAGTATTCATTATGGCACCATCAAATGCATTCCAGTGCACATGCCGAACATGGTAGAAATGAGTCTGAACAATGCTCTGTTTAAACAGGGGATATACATTTTTTGTTATAAGAATACTTTATTTTTTTGGCTGAGCCTCAATATTTTTAAATTTCCTTGATTTTGAGCCTAAGAATATTCTTAACTTATTATTTAACTTTAGTTATTCTGAACATTAATACTCCTATAGACAATATTCCTAACAAGAAAAGTTTGTGACTGATACTCCCCAAAGAGTTGCTAAGTCACATTATAGTGCAACGGCTCAGAGACTGACAAGTCAAACTCATGCTTGCTTTGTTTTCCAAAGAAAACTCAAATAAGCAAAAAATTTCAGCCTTGATACTCTTACAGACTATATTCTTATAACAGTGTGTAGCTTGATGCCTATCTAGAACATAAAATCACCAACATTGACCAAATTGTAAATGAACTTCAGAGAAATACTATCTACAACATTTTCCAAATGTGCTCGACTTTCATGTTGGTTCTAACATTAAAGTACACTTTTCTTTAGAATTTGATTTCAAATTTGATACATATATCTGTGTTTCTTACTATAGAGGGAGGAACATATCTTTCAACCAAGAGTCACTGTCTGTTGGAGAAACTTTTCAATGAATATGAAGAGTCAATCCCAATATAATTGAGGATAATGTGACCTTCTAAAAGGATGATATTTAAGTGCAGCAAATATGACCAGACTTAGGAAATAATCTAGCCTCTATCCATCAAAAATTAGGACATTAGAACCAAAAACAAAACCTCATACAAAACATTCCACAGCTGCAAAACCATTTCTATGCTTTCTTAAGTATGACGGTAAGTTTTTACCAGTAATTGTCTCTAATATAGACTACTTAGACATAGTAAATGAGTGAACTACCCACAAGCATTACATCAACAAAGGGAAATCAGCTGTCAGATAGCTAAGTCACAGAAACCAAAATCCCCTTAATCTATATTTGACTACCAAACCATGCATCAATAATTCCCGCCTGTGGTTCAGTTTTATTAAGGCATGCCTTCACATCAATCACAAGAGAAGATAAGCCACTGGAAATCCTTTTTTGTGAAGACTTCAAAAATTTGAGGTTTTCTATTTCAGATCAAAACTCTGCTCAAGCAATAAATAAATTAACTGCTCACTGGTGATCACATTTGTACAGACATGACTTAGCCAGTTCATTATGGAATTATCTGTAATTTATCACCTCAGTGAAGCCACTACCATATCATTCAATAAAAAATTCTCACGACCTATCTTGTGATATTAGGTGAGAAATTGAAGCAGCAATGATGAGATCCCAGGTGCTTCAAATGGGTAGTTAAGTATCAGTTAAAATATCCAATTCACACAAGGAAATAGGAGAACGAGACACTTATTAACTGTGCACATGTAGAAGATGCCCTTTCGATGAGTAAACCCTTGGTTCCATGTTTGTGAGAAAAACAGTGGGGGAAATAAGTAGTTAGGGCGCTAAATGAAGGCTTCTCTCCACGAAGCTGAAAGCTAAAATGGGATGGGCGACAACAAAAGACAACTTAACTACATTCCATGGTTATAAGGTACAGCTTCGTAAATGATACTGAGAAGTATGCCAACGGACAAACAGTTTCAATGCACTATTACACATGCTTCCACACTTGTCAAGTCACTACACCGGATAAACAAATAAACCAACACAAATGAGTGAATGGTCTTCATCATTTTCAACTGCGACATTGGTATGACATGACACCGTTCTTCGACGGCCACGCAATTAAAAAATATCGACAAAACCTAAACAAATAAATTGCCACAATTTCAAAATATTGTCGAATGCCCAATTTACCGAGATCTTCACACAACCACAAAATACGCTATCCATGCACAGAACCTATAAAGGCTAATAAGTCAAAACTTTACCTGGATATTTTACCAGCTAATAGGCAGATTTCCCTGTGCTATGTGCAATTCTTTGTTGATCTTCAATAGACACAACTGACTGCTCAGGCCAACTGAAACCCTGCACTGTCCACATGGAAAGCAAACAACTTCACAATGGTTTCAAGAAGAGCGACTTCTCTGTAATGTACGATGCTTCAACTTTACTGTCACACTATAACACCTCGTCCACGCTATCTCCACAACACAGGTCGCAAATTGTCATTTTAATCGGACTTAACTCAACCAATATCTTCACAACAAACTTATTAGCGATCCGGGGTTTCTAAGTCTGGCATTCCTTTGGTGGGCTGTAACAATGATAACTCCATGGGTAATTAGTGCAAACAATTCTGATTGGAGAAAATCTGGGCGAGCCTCAAAAGATATTCGTCGCAACTACACAGTTTTAAGACTAGTGGAATAGAGCTGCTTTTCAAGGTTTAGAAATAGTGATTTACCAGTAAGTGCAGAGGTCAATTGCAAATATGCTAGGAAGTAAACTACAGGTTGGTGTCGGGAGGTGAAGTTATGGGCCACAGTCAACGTGTACTCCAGTCAACTTTATGGTAAGACCTCACGACACTCGTGGTTTAGAGTTACATATGACACTGTCACACAGCTTGAGTGCAAAGGAAGTTCAACCGAGTTAATATAGTTCGCCAAAAAGCTATTATCTAGAACAATAACAATACTCACTGTTGAAAGCTGTAAGACAGGCACGTAGTCTGCACAACTGAAGTTGTTAAGTTGTTTGCAACAAATCTTTCTTTCTGTTCTGGCACTTGTTTACGGGGCAGTTGTCTACTGTATTCCGAGATTGCAAAGTTACTCCATGTCTACCCTGTAACCTAACTAAATGTGGATGCAAAGGTTTCACCCATGTGCTTCACGTCGTTAAATGAGATACTAGCTCACCAACTGGAAAGGAATATCTGAAATGCACAAAGGCCAATAATGGCCATGTTTTCATCAATCGCTCTAAAAATATTTTGACCACTTTCCACTCCTATTGTCTGTAGAATAAATGATTGGCAACCGTGAGAATTACGGGATAAAAAATTACATCATCTTTTGTATCACCGATACAAATACTTAAACAATATGAGGTAAGATAGCCTTTAGCCTACATGTTATTGTTTTCTGAAATGGACAGATATTAAAAGTTATGAAAATATCAATATTTCATACCAAGTACTCTTTAACTAACTACTTTCACGAAGTCTGAAAGCAGTTCTACGTATGGCACTCTGATTTTTTGTCAAACACACCATTTTCGTAAGGCATGCATTTAGCTTTTCGGTGAGCTCCATTGTTCCTAAATACTTGGACCGGAATAACACATGGGGTACTGAATTCTAGAACAGTACTTCCTCGAATAAACATATCTCGATTAACTGTTCCTCGATTATCCCGCCGTGGTCCTGATGCTAAACTTTATTTTACTAGAAGTGTTATCTTCCATTTACGAACACAAAATCTTGTTATTTGCCATTAAAATAAATATTATCTTGTTATAAATATTGTTATAGATTTGGACTGCATGTGCAGCCAGACTTACTGTTGGTGTGCTACGTTGTAAACAATTTGAAAAGGGTGTGCCTTTTTGCAGCCGTTCTTTTCTATAATATAATGCAAGTTTAAGGAAGAAACAATGACAAGTATACTTGTGTATAGTAAGAGCATTTTCTACTTATCTTAGCTTGTTTTCTTGTGCATGATGTCCAAAAGCGTAATTCTGCTTAACCGGCCTTTTTAGATTATCCGATTCCCTTTTGGAAAAGTTGTGCCCGAGAGTGGCCGTATAATCCAGGAAGTACTGACCTAAATATAGAAGCTATACATGTATTTCGAAAGATCCTTAACAGTTTCTGGATTTCAAATACACATTTCGCACTACAGACATCGCAAGTGTCGTATCGAGTTCTAAAAAAAAATATATCAACTTCGCACATTTCAACCCTTTCTACGGTGATGACAATATCCGAAATCGAAGGTTCCTCAGTGATTCTGTCTTTAGTTGTACAAGTTTCTTAAGTTCTTTGTCCTTCCACATGTCGTTCCTTATACATGCTTTTTAAGAAACCTGCCCCAGGGCCTAGCTGTAAACGATTCTAATTTTTGGTCATATTTTAGTTCTAAAAGCTTCTTCTAATACTATGTTTCTTATAAACCTTTTTCTTATAAGAAAAACAACATGTAAAGCAGTTCCTAACAAAAATAAACATACTTATGCAAAAACTCCTTGTAAGAATCTTTGGCCCATTTAGTAGGCTTAGGACTTACTAAGGGCAAGGATCTAATAAACAATATGACGCGCTGAAGACATTCGAAAGAGAATGCATCTTGAAATCGTATTTTTTGGATTTGGAAACAAAAGAAACCGCACTGGAAGTCTCAGGATTTCGCTACTTCCATGTCTAAACAAGATAATAAACAGGTCTTCTCACGCAAAAAACAATAAACTGTTTCAAAATTCTCCGAGAAAAGGGCAGTTTTGCCTTTTTGCGGAAAAGGGCAGAGGTCTAGACCCCCAGGAGCCTCCCCGTAGATGCACGTCTGAGTTTATACATAGTGAGCTTGGCATTAAAAGTTATGCCTACGATAATTAGCAGTAGGTATTCCAGTTGCAGTTATCATTCAACACAGCCCGACAGCAAAAGAGAAAAGAAACATCGAGGATGGGATTAGCACGTAATAGCTGACTAAGTCGATAATACAGGAAAGATCATCAGTAAGTACTAACTTTCATGAGGATTCTGAGACCTAAAATAACTAGAAATGTAATCCGGACGTGGATAGAGCTTGTAAACCATATGACACGCGTGAAACAGTGATAACAAAAATGACGCTTTGCGAAAATCCCTAAACACGGTACCAATTCATAAAGGGGAACACTTCACGCAATCTTATATATAGTGGTCAGATTCAAGTTGCATGAACATCCTAATAGAGAGTCGTAGCAGATGATCCTAAATCGAATTAGGTGAGTAGCAGGGCTGTGGAGGAGAAGGGACCAGGGAACTCAGCCGAGTGCTGACATTTTATGAGTCGTTCTCACAAAAAAACGTTCATAAATCAAACTAGTAGAATGAGATCTAAATGAAATCAGACAAAACTCCTCTTTCCATTATTACTATACTAAATCAGTAACTATCAGACGAGAAATTGAAGTTTAGACGGATATTGTTTTATTTTGTTTCCAGTTCAATTAAAAATTTTCTCGCAAAAATAAATTTTTCAATTTTACTTTTGAAACTCAGCCTGCCCGTGTTTCTTAATTGTTTCTTAATTTTTGCCTGATTTGAGCCTAATGTTTCTTATATATATGTTTCTTATAAAAAAAACGTGTAATGGCTTCAAGAACTTTCAGTACTAAAACGTAGTCAAAAGAGACCCTAAGGAACGTCAAGGAGTAGGCCATGAGGTAGGTTCCATATAAATAACGTGTGCTAAAAAAGATCATTCAAGTTTCAGTTTCATTATGTAAAGGTCAACACTTCCTAACACGTTAGTAAGCTGTTATACACACTTTTTCTATCAGGAACCACTTTATAAGGAACTACCTACATGTAGAATGCCAAAATATTTAACGAACTTACACTACTAAAGGAAAATTCCAAAAGGAACTTTCCATTTTAAAAACAGTGTTTATAACAGCAAACAATCAAGAATTTAGAAGCCAGTTCTATTCATTTGCAGCCAAAACCAGCATAGATTATTTGCTATGCTTGTGTGGAGTGCTTCATGCTTCATTCGTCTTAATATATAGCCAAAATGAAAGGTAAAATTCAGAGCTGCAATGTTTGCTTGTCTGTACCATATGTATGGCACTAAATGTGAATTGAAAATTAAGGAACTACTAAGGTACTTTTAGTACTACAATTTGGCCATCGGAAGTCCAAAAATAAGGGACTTTTGGAACTAGGCCTTCAGCTACGTTCCTTATATTAAAAGCGTGTAACAGCTGCTGTTCAGGCGCTATATATTTAACACTGACTATCGAAAAGAAAAAAGGTCGCCAAATACAGAAATGTTAAGGATGAGCAATAACAGTCGTCACCAAGGTGAATATACGGAAATTTTTCAACATTCATTGAGAGCTACACTGCATAGCTAATGGATAGTTCTCATTCTTTAATAGTATTGAAGTTATTTTGACGATAGACAACAAAGGCTACGCAGACTCTTTTTGCAACCGTCATCAAACGCCTTCCGTCGTTGCTATGAGATGCAGATGGTTTTCACCACAGAAAATCTCATTTTCTTTAAGACTTAGTGGTTTCCAAGTCGTGAAAATTTAGCAGACATATTCATGATTAAGCTCAAAGAAAAGGAGGACACTCCGACCTTACATTTTGTCCTCTAGTACAACTTATCGGCAATGAGAAAAACGCACATTTGAATACTGCGAAGGAATAACATTTAAGTTTGGTGAGGTAACCATGCGACGGTGGATTAGTATAAAATCTAGTCAAAGATATTTAGAAATAAAACAACAGCCTATTCTGAACGTTACTAAGGCCACATTAATACAAACTGATTGTTTAGATGGGCCTGATTACGGGCCAAAAGATTTTTCGTCGTGCATCACGCCCTATTCACTTTCATGGATATCAAGCGCTGAATTGCTAGAAAGTAGTACTACCATCAGGGAAAGATAAAGAAATTCACGAAGCAGATAACACAAATCCCCATAACAACTAAGACTGGCCGTGAGCGTTCTAAGGGCTTTGATGTAAACAAATTAATCTCACATCAAAGAAGTCCACGATATACGCCAATACAGTGAGGCTTATCGCGAGGAAGGCACGTAAAGACCCTGGAAAGAAGGATGCGATTTGAAAAAACTGAAGTAATCAAAACTACATGTCATCTGCGCGGCTGCGTTGGCAGCAATTACCAAATAACATAATTTATATATGGAACATAGTTATTGGCCTAGTTCTGAAAGTTCATATTTTTTGAACGTGAAAAACGTCAATTACAGCAAATATATCACTTTTTTCTATAAGAAAGTTCTTTTCGTCCAGTACTGAAACCTTCTGAGCTTTTTCATGATTTCAACACTGAAACTTTCACAAGATTTTCTTAGCAAGAACAACTGAGTTTACTGAGTTTGCGTAACACTAGAGTGCTACACAGACAGACAGGCATTACATAACGATAACATTCTAAATGAAAAGTCTGTTGGTACTACAGAACTTCCCTACAACACTAAAAAGCGGCAACATTTTTAGCACTCTAATGCATACGTTACCACAGGAAATCTACACAAATTGACTAAAAGCGATGATGTTCTTGTGTGAACATTGGGATTTAAAGGCATAGATGATGTATCAACTTTCTTAGGTCTCAAAAATCAAGTAATGAACTTTCTTAATATCTTGAGCAGTTGGGTACTACTTCACTACAAACCGCTTTCTTAAATTAAAAAAAATAAATGTTTAGTTTGATTACGTATAATATCAACAGAACGGTCGCTGTAGAGGATATTTAAACATCTGCTAATTCATCTAATTTATCAAATGCTTTGAGTCATAACATCATTTTTAAGAAGCTGTAACTTAAGGAGAATTATTGGAAAAATTCTGCTTTAGTGCTAATGGTGTATTCAAAAAAACTACTTGAAGACTACCATACCTAGCCACGTTTACAGTTATACTGCAATAATGAATCAACAACCGTGGTACCACTTTTCCCATTATCACTAGTGACTTTACTAAGACTTTGGGAGGATGAATGTTTTTTGAGTCTGTGTAACACTACAGTGTTAGACAGATAGACAGATAGACAGATAGACAGGCAGGTAGGCAGGCAGGCAGGCAGGCAGGCAGGCAGGCAGGCAGGCAGGCAGGCAGGCAGGCAGGCAGGCAGGCAGGCAGGCAGGCAGGCAGGCAGGCAGGCAGGCAGGCAGGCAGGCAGGCAGGCAGGCAGGCAGGCAGATACTGAACAAGTATAACATTCCAATATAGAGACTATCACAAGAAATATATGCAAATTAAGTAAAAGAAGGTGACTGTCTTGCGCAAAATATTGGGATTTCAACTGTATAGGAACATGCCGGCTTTCCTAGGTCTCAAAACTGTGTAATGAACCTTTATAACTACTACTAAGCAGTCGAAAACTTCTTTCCTATAAACCACGTCCTTACAACAAACTAATATTACAACCCAAGTGAAATACTGGTTTTTTGATACAAAGCACGTGGTTACTTTCATTGTAATCATTCATGACAACACATAACCAATATCGGTATTCTGTTCACCATTAAGTTAACCGTGCATCAACGCAGTTCTCCGATCACAGTTGACCCTATATCGCGATACAGTGCCACACGTTAGAAGGTCAAGAAGGTGATTAGCGCTTTCGAAGCTAACACACGTCACTTAACAAGTCTAGCCAGTGACTCACTTTTACACGTCCAGCTCTGGGGGTGGTTAGGAATTGAGACCCCGCTTCACAGAAAAATCAGAACATTCAGAATTGCTAGCAAGAAACTTACAGTGAAACAGACACAACGAGGCTAGTATATCATCATTCTTGCAATAAAATCAAATGAGTGTATATATCAAAATGACCAAAAACTATGTCCCATTTACCTTTGTCAAAGGTTCAGCGTATGGATAAAATGTCCCTTCTACGATTTCACTGCATTGACAATGTGGCTGGCACTGATGCCAAACATATCCATCAAGTCAGCGCTTGGGCCACTCCTTGGCAATGATCTAACACACAACTGTCGAACTGTGATGTCCTTCTGCTGTGACAAAGCTCCAGCAACAGCTTCACCAAGACCACCTTTAGAAAAAGGTACAAAAAAGATGCTCAGATAAAATCGCCAGTGAATAGACTGTTTACTCCAGTAAGCTTTCAGAATATATTATAAAAAAGATGCTTAGAAAAAACCAATTGTAAGCACACCGGTTTCTGCAGCAAGCTTGCTTGCACTTAACAGGGCGAGCTAGAAAGTCACCCAAATGTAAGAAAAAGGCAATAAAGTAAAACCAAGGAAAGGTAGCAAGATAGTAAAGCAGGGGGGAATGACCAGTAGGGTAGACCATACAGGGATTGAGGGAGAAAATGTATGCCACCCTGAGACCTAAGTTTCTAAAAGCAATAGCAAATCATGCGCATTCATTGAATATTTCTGAAAAATATTACTTGCTATATTACAATTAACAATTAAGGCATTAGCTTTAAAACTGATTTCCTTAGAGGTTTCTACTATATGAAGCTCATCTTCACATCAGATATGATTCAAATCGGCACTAAGAAGATGTACAATATGCGCCGTGAAAAACCCAGGAGAAAACAAATAGAACAAAAAGGCGCTTGAAAACACAGAGATACTTGTGGAAATATGAGAGGATGCAATAGTGGTATCCCAGTTCAGTTGGCTGCTTAAGGGTGAGTAAGCTGTAACCGCAATATGAAAGGCTGCAATCTAATGATCTTAATACAGATATTGCTACTTAAAAATGTCAATGGATTAATAATCCTACTAAGACCAGATTACAACTGGATGAGAGTTCAGATACGGTTAACATACGTGCAAATACAAATACAAAAAAGACTTCACGTCTTAAATAAAACAATAAGGAAACCGATGAAACGGAAAGATATTACTACATTATATACACTACACTACATTAAATTATACAATAGTACATTGAACTACATATTACACTTTATCAAATTATACTATATATACCGCATTATAATATTTTATAATAATATATTACGAAATATCAGACTACATCATATATATAACACTATACTATATCATAATATATTACATTGCATTATATTATATTAATTTATATGATACTACATCATATTATACTATATCATATTGTATTTTATTATTATTCTTATATTGTATTACATAATGTTATATGATATAACATCATACTATACTATATTGTACTGTATTATATTATATTTGTATTATATTATATTATATTTGTATTATATAATATTATATTATATTATATTATATTATATTATATTATATTATATTATATTATATTACATTATACTATATTACATTATGTTCTATACTATAATACATAGCTGTGCATCAAATATTATTTCATTACATTTCCTCATACTACATCATGATCATAATATCATTATATTTCAAACATTTTTCAAGGGCATCTAAAGCAACAACCTGCCGAGAACTATTTTCAGATAGTCTAAATAAGACCCTACTTTACTTATTCTCACCCACTACTGATGATAGCTCATGGATGAATCGAAACGTTTACGTCACCTATAGGGTACCTCGTAGTCTCGTTATGTCGTCATTCTAGTGTAGGTCTTGCATGCTATGTCGATGATATGATATGCACATGCACATGCGTAGATCCACAAAAATAGGACGTAATAATCCATAGGAAAAATTGCACTAAACAGAAATCAGTATTGTGGGTTCCTACCTGATGGATAATGGTCTTCCACAGTGATAACTTTTCCTCCGCATGCCTTTGCATGTGAAATAAGGGCAGCTTCGTCAATGGGCTTCAGACAGAAAATATCCATCACACGAATTTGCAATCCTTCTGCTTTCAGCGTGTCAGCTGCCTTGATTGCCTCGTGTAAAGTAACCCCGGCACCAACAACCAAGGCAATGTCATTACCACTCTGGCGAACAATCTTGTTTAAAACAAAGAAACTATAAATATATATCTATAAATATACAGAAACACACAGACACACACATACAAACTCAGACACACACAGATACAGACAGACAGACAGACAGACAGACAGACAGACAGACAGACAGACAGACAGACAGACAGACAGACAGACAGACGTACATACATACATACATATATACATAAACAAACACAAACACAAACACAAACACACATATATATATATATTTATATATATATATATATATATATATATATATATATATATATATATATATATATATATATATATATATATATATATATATATATATATATATGTGTGTGTGTGTGTGTGTGTGTGTGTGTGTGTGTGTGTGTGTGTGTGTGTGTGTGTGTGTGTGTGTGTGTGTGTGTGTGTGTGTGTGTGTGTGTGTGTGTGTGTGTGTGTGTGTGATAATACAGTATATTTCAAAACAAAATCACAAAACTCTAGCGTGCCTCACCTTTGACTTTCCAATTTCAAATACCTCATCATTTGCATAGAGAACGGGTGTGGCAGGGCGACTGGATCTTATATACACCATACTTGGCTGGTTAGCAGCTAACTCAACAGCTCTTTCACATGACACACCATCAGAAGGGTAGAACACCACACAGTCTGGGATGCTTCTGAACATGCTCAAGTCTTCCAATGCCATTTGGGAGGGACCATCCTCACCTGATTGGAGTGGAAAAAATTATCCTTAAGTAAAGAAGTAATTCACATACGCCCCTCACACAACGCACGCACGCACGCGCAAACACACACACCACGTACAAGCGGATGTAAACACATACATACACACATACAAATATAGACGCACACGCGCGCGCACGTGTGTCTATATGTGTATGTGTGTATGTATGTATGCATCCAAATTAATAAAAAAGAAATTTGTATGTGTGTATGTATCCAAATTTTTTAAAAAGAAAATGAAGTTAAAATGAAATCTCCATTCATAATTGGTCCTTAAAAAATCAAGGAGGGTGCCGATTTTGTTTCTCTTTCTGGCCTGTTCCAGAGTTCTACTCAACGACAACAAAACGTCCTTGAGCAATTGGTTGTTTTAAGAAGGGTATCCTTAGATCACTTTCTGATAAGTGCAGAAGCTCTTCTCTATCATTAGATATTTTATCAATTTTCTCAAAAAGTTTGGGCAAGTAAATTCAATGATTCTTATGTTACGGTAGTGGTTTCTCTCCTTATATGATCCCCTACAGTTGAAGAACTGAATTATATACTAGCAGATCACTCTCAATTAGAATGGGTCATATAAAGAAGGATGATATCTCTAAAAATTAAGACGATACATACCAATTGAAACTCCACAATGTGACCCACAGAATTTCACTTGAGTCATTGAAATAGCACCCATTCTAATCTGATCAAAACCACGTGACAAGAAACAAGCAAATCCGCTGACAAATGGAATTGTTCTACCACGTGTGCAGCAGCCAATGCCAACACCAATCAAGTTCTGCTCAGCAATGTAGCACTCAATGAATCTATCAGGATGCGATTTCTGGAATGTTATGGCAAATGTTGAATTTTTCGTGTCTCCATCTAAGGCAATGACGCGCTGTGAGCTATTGCCCAGCTTGGCAAGAGCAGCCCCATAGGCATTTCTTGTTGCGACCTAAGAAGAAGACGAAACAGCTTTCGAAACATCTTGCAGGCTGTATGTACAATGATATTCTAAAACAAAACTTCATACGAAGCAGAGTGTGAAATATCAGTAAGGAGCATTGCCGTCAAATGTTTGAGAGCTATGATCAAGTCTATTTTCTCCTACCCTAACTGACCAATCATCATGCAGGATTAAAACAACACATGTGTTCCACAGTTAAACCTTGGTCCATTTTGCATGATGATTGGTCAATTAGGTTGGGAGAAAACAGACTTGATCAGAGTTCTCAAACATATGGCGGCTATGCTTCAGTAAGGAGGATAGAAAAAAACAAACGAAGAAAGAAATGAAAAACTCTGCTAATCCGAAGATACTGTAGTCTATTATCTAAAGTAGTGGTTCTCAACGGGGCCCATCGCCCCCTTTGTGGGCGAAAATGAGATTTTAAGGGTGACGAATCTAAGTCAAAAATTTATTGGTAAACGCAAAGAAATGGAGATAGATGCTAATTTTGTTTTGAATGTTTTTCTTTCATCTCTCTATAAACATAAATTTTGGTGGGGGGCTATCACAAAATAATACTATAATGAAAATATTCTTTGGGGGCGAGTGCTAGCAAAAGGTTGAGAATCACTGATCTAAAGAATCATCGTTATCTTATCTACCGTACGTTAGGTTTAGCGAATTCATTCTCTCCTATAGTTAGACTAAAGATTGATCAGTGATCTCCCTGTTCTGTGTATTCTCTATCACCATGTTTCTTCCAACATTTACTTTGAATCTACATACCTTATCACCAAGTTTGTAACTCGGTGGCTCCGAAAGCACGACAGTCTCCGGGGCAAAATGCTGTGCATCATCAACTACAGGTGGGCGAGTTACTTTGTATGGGCCATTTTTGTCGCTCATGACACCTTCAATCTGCGCAATTGCCGCCTGAGCTTTGTCACCAAGTGCCTTTCCATGCCAATTCATCTCATCTTCAATACCTATAGTGCATTGGAAAATAAATTCTATGGTAACAAGTTTGCTCCTCGATTGTCTCATCGAAGAGAAGAGTACTTCTTACCACAGACCTGTCAACCTAGAATTTTCAAAACGTGGAGATTTTGGATTTTCCATAAGAACTGGGAGATTTGGCCAAAAACCGGTAGACAGCCAAAATTCGCTAAATGCATAAATATATATAATTGACAAAAATGTGCTCGGCCAATAGATTACGACAAAAATAATCTTGAAGAGTAGAATGAAAAGTACTTTCATAATGATTCAAAGCGCCAGAACATTCATTGAAAGGTCTTCCGCACGTGCAAAAAATCGAATGTAAACCAGAAAATTGTAAGGAAAACTCCGAAAATTATGACTTGAATTTGCAAAATCAACGTAGAGAAAATGTACAACAACAGGGGGACCGGGAGAAAGCAGTCAAAACCGTGAGTCACCCGGTGATACCGGGAGGGTTGACAGGTCTGTTACCACTCCACCTGGTAGATAAACCAAACTATCTGTCAACTGATAAGGAGAAAAGGGGAAGAAGAAAGAAAGAAAGAAAGAAAGAAAGAAAGAAAGAAAGAAAGAAAGGAATAAAGAAAGAAAGAAAGAAAGAAAGAAAGGAAGAAAGAAAAAAAGAAAGAAAAAAGAAAGAAGGAGAAAGAAGAAAGAGTACTATATAGTTAAGCAAGCACATTTTCAGTTAGTACAATCAGTCCTTGTGTGTAGAGCAAAGGAATTTCGAAGAGGAAAGCTAAAGTAAACTGACAAATCGAGGACTCTACGTTTCACTAATGCTCAGTTGAGCTTCTCAGAAAATGTCGTATTTGCTGTTCTGCCCTGTCCATACGATAGGCTGCCTTTCCTCTATTTAACAGATAACGACCAAAGGAAAAATGGGGTGCAATAAATTACAGTCTGATCCAAGGTCACTATTATTTGTTTTGCTATTGCTTACTAATTCTCCTGAATTAGAAATTGACAAATTGCTTATAGCATAACTTTGAGTCTCGTGCATATGGTAGATATATGAACTAGGCAGAATGTAAATCAGAGAGCACGCCTGTGTAAAGAATATAAAATAATACAACAAACTTCAGCTATAATACCTGCAATGCCCTTTCCTTTCAAGGTTTTGCAAATAAGAACAGACGGCTTGCCCTTTACTTGTTCTGCTTCATAAAAATGGCGGCAAAGAGATTCAACATCATGCCCGTCAACGACAAAGGCATTCCATCCAAAGGCATCCCATCTCTTCTTGTACGTTTCCATGTCATGCTGCAGTAGAGTTGGGTCGCTCTGGCCCAGGCGATTTACATCAACAATTGCAACTAGGTTGTCAAGCTTGTAGAAACTTGCAAAGTTGGCAGCTTCCCATACACTACCTTCAGCAGATTCACCATCACCAACCAAACAAAAAGTGCGGTAACTGAAATGGAACATTCAAAACGAACGGCTTGAAAATGGCCTCTATGGGGATGGAAGTGTTCAGATCTCCTCTCACTATCTCCATAACATTCTATTGAGTAAAACTACCTTCACCGCAGAGTTGAGAGCAAAATAAATTACATCTTTTCTGTATTAAGTAACTTACTACATAATTCTTATTTGGGTTTATGAAGGAATTAATTTTTCAAGATCTTGTTATCCTAATACAGTCTGCAGCCCCTTATTTGCTTTCTCAATTTGAATTCAACAACTATATATGTAAATGCCAGGTTGCCGATCATAAAGTTTATATTGCAGTAGCGGCTTCCAAATAACATGTCAAATGCTTTATCATAAAAAGAGGGTCATCTCTTACCTGGCTTTATCAAAGTACTTTCCAGTGTATGCCATTCCACATGCACAGCTAAGACCTTGCCCAAGGGAGCCTGTGGCTACATCAATGAAATTGAGTCTCTAGGATAAAGTTCAAACGGCAATTTATATCCAAATAAGAAGATCATTGACCAGCATATATCAACGGTTTTGAAAAACTTGACATTCCAGGTCTTCACACTATGCTATTGCCATTTCAAGTCATGATTAAGTAAGAGGTCTAGTGCAAAGAGAAAGCACTAACAAATCCCTAACAAAGACATGCATCATTACATGCCAAGTTTCTATCCAGTCAGGGTATGGCTAGGCTAGTTAAAGAAGAATCTGCATCAGCAGCAGTGTCATGGGGGAGGAGGGGCTGGGGGGACATGTTCCCCAGTTTTCTCGAGGACAAATTCTGTAATTCGTCTAATTTTGAGTTGAAACGGTTCGAGGAGTTGGGAGATTTCCTGCACCAAATAATTCAGTGTTATCATCTCTTATTGCATGATGTACTAAGGGGCATGGTTTATCCAAATCTCCCCAGTCTACGGTAGCTGACACCGCCCTTGATTGCCCTGCAGGCTGCCAAGCGGTGTTGTGGGGCTTGACAGGGTCCCTCATGTCATTATGAAATTTGAAAGTTATTGGAGTCACCTAAGAATCATTCAATAACTTTTGGATGTCCTCTCAGGTTTGAGACCTGGAGTAATCTGCCCTTCTTCCCCCTCTCTCAGTGTCCGTCTGCATGTACTGCAGCAAACTGGGGATGAAGAAACTGAGATCAAAGCAAGATGCGGAGGATAACATATTTAAGCCTTTTGGTGGCTTGTCATAGCATAACAATGTAACTTACTGGAGTTGGGTGACCTTCCAAGTCATTATCAATTTTTCTCAGATTCAGCAAATCAGATCTTGGAAAAAGACCAGCTTCTGCCCAAGCAGCATACAAAATTGGGGCTGCATGACCCTGAAAAAACCAACATGTTCATACAATCCCTCTGGTTACAATTTATGAATTACCTCTGTTCAGAAGAGAAATAAGACTTGAAACAAAAAATAAATAAGACGAGCTCTGAACAGGGTTCAAAGTTGTGATCCGTAACATTGTATGCCAAGTGCTCCACCAACAGAACTATCAAATAACATTTAAAGGTGCACACTTGAGGGTAAAACATTTGCTCACACCTTCACTTAACAATTTTTCCAAAATCTTCTTGTAATTAATAATAAGTATAACTATAAATATGATAAAAAAATTAACAGAACTATCAAGTCACATTTAAAGGTGAACACTTGAGGGTAAAACACTTGCTCACACCTTCACTAAACAAATTTTCCAAAATCTTCTTGTAATTAATAATAAGTATAATTACAAATATCATAAAAAATAGCAGCTAAATAGAAAGGGGAGAGCTTATTTATATACAGACTGAAAGAGCATGGTTATATTACAAACTTCTGCAAATATGGACATATTCAAATTAACAATTTTGATTTCTTGATATAGGGGGTCCCCTTTGCCTTAGTTTACCTATGTTGGATGCTCAATTTAAGGCCTCTGCTATATCTCTTATTATATATAGCTGTTTTATTTCTGCATGATATACTGTAAAAGCCAGTGTATAGGTACTACCTTTTTTCTAATTTTTACTTTGAAATATGGGGGGGGGGAGGTGGTGCAGCCTATGTGTGGAGTGCATCACTCCTCAGGTAAATTTCAAATCCTCATTCATAAAAAGACATTTTCTACTGCCATCAACAATCAAAACAGAAATGATTATTAACGCATGTTCCAATTCATTCCTCAACACTTGACATTACTTTGCAAAAACCATCACATAGTTTTGGTAGTGGATTAATGGAAAGGCTTGTCAGAATCTTTGTATCCATTTTCAAGTTTTTTCAATGATGTGTATGCAAAATGAAGCCAGATATGTTTCTTTGATCAAGACAAGTTACATCAACACAGTTGCAGTGTAAATATCAGCTGTACATTTGTGAAAAGGTTTGTCAGTGAAGAATTCTAGCACATTTCTGTTCATAACCTGGTCTTTCTGTCCATTCAGCAGTTCGGTAAGTTCAGAACTTCATTAGTTTGAAAAACTTTAGAAGTATGTACACAGGTTTGAATGGTATTTGTTATATCAAATTAACCTTTGGATATTTACATCTGGCTCAGTTCAAAATTGTAGGTACTTCTGTGTTTGTTCTTACTGTATATTGAAAGAAATTATAAGTGAAAGTTGACAAGTCATACCTTTGAAAGAACAAATCTATCGCTGCTAACATCTCTTGGTTCTGAAACTGCAAATGAGAAAGGTTGCTGCAAATTTGAAGTCAGAAACACTACAAACTCAGGGGATTAAAAAATAAAGCACAGGTCCTAAAAATATAATTTTCACACTAGTGCTCTATTAATTGATGCATAGCAGAAACATATGGTGAATCTAAGAGTTCAGCACAATACTCTGACTCATGAACAAGTCCTTTGTGAAGTAAATAGAAAAAATTGCTTGAAAATAGTACAACTGAAAGCTTTCACAAACATTTTCAGTTGACATTCATCATAATATAAAATGCCAGCATTATGATATACAACTATTGATCATAGATTTACAGTTGGTCATCAAATGGAAAGTGATGCATGATGCATCAAAGGTCATAACAAATAAGAAACTGTGTGAATGAAATGTGTACCTTTGTATTTCATTGTATGGAAAAACAGAACTGACATAATTTCAGCAATAGAGCAGCATGATGTTGGATGCCTGTAAAAATAAAAAGGAGAATAAAAGCATGAACACTAAATAGTATATAAGGAAGGAAAGCTATGACAACCTAATAATAGTATTTGGCTTGATAGAGCTGATTCAACAATGAATATAATGACAATACCTGTGGAAGGAGGTTAATGATAGCATTGATGATTCATAGCTGTGTTGCTGACTGATGATGATAATAATGACAGATTGACTATGACTACGGGTATGATATAATGATAGTGGAGATAACAATGCTACTAATGCTGATGATACGCATGATGAAACTAATAATACTATCCAGAGGCAGAGATAGTGACATTTTTAGTTAAGGCAGGAAATTAAGACTTTCTGACAAAAATAGCAAGCATGTTTGCTTTTGATGATTTCATCAAAAGTGAACATGCTTGAATATTTTTTGTCATAAAGTCCTTACTTCATGGTCAGCCTTTCTTTTCAAAATTTAACACCTAGGTAAAAGAGAGGGGCAACTGCACCATTTCTCCAACAAGATAAGTAAAGTTTCTAAGAAGTGGCAGTCTAGCTTTACAGGAGGGTTTTCACCCCACCCCCTTTGACACCTCTATCTAAACCACTGATAGTATCAGCATCATGCCCTGCATTTGCACATTCTTCACCATCATTATACCTTAAGTATCATCACAATCAAATCAGTATTTCACCAAATAAATTGATAACCATGATCAGGATTCTTGATGGTGATGATAGAACCACAAGGAGAGAGTTAAGAAACTCTAGGATTTTCTGTGCCATCACTGAAAGTTTCAGAATCCTATTTTCCTCCACATATTTAACAAGATTTCACTACAGTATGCATTATTTGCTAAGCCTTATGGGTACTACAAAAGGGACAATGTTTTCTGTATTGCTTTTGCTATCACTGTAATTGTTTTCGTTGACTTAAAAGAAACTATTAAGAAACTGTTAGAACTATAATGCAGCCAAAAATCAAGGAACATTTACTGCTAGGCCTTGAGCCATGTTTCTTATGAAAAAACGTGTAGTAGACGGTCTACTGATTCCAGGTCAGCTAAGGCCTCACAAGGGGTGTATTGGGATGAAGATGATGTTAAATAATGGTAATATTAATGATGAAAATGGTCAATGTGACGAAAACAATGAAGAGGCTCTTTACTGTTTCCATCACATTGAGAAGGGCACGCATGCTATTCGGTAATCACAGGAGAAAACTATCAATGCAAAAAATATTTCTTTAGGGTTCCACTAGCTACACATGGGTGGTGGAGGAAAATTTTTGGTGGGGGCTGGAGCGGACAGATTATCATTGGAGGCCATATAAATGTGCTAAAACGGGTACCAAATTACATTTGGCATGGAGAGTTGAGGGACTATAGCACCCCAGCCTCCCCGGCTCCGCCGCCCACTCTAATTCCAAGTGGCTAGTACCTCTAAAACTGGGATGGAATGCTAGCCCTTAACAGTCTCACTTACATGTCCAGAGCTGCATGTCCTAAGATTATACGCCTATCTACAGTCAGTTGCCTAGGCAAATATACAGCAAAGGAGGAATTGAAAGCATTGTAAACGTTTGCCGATACGTCCTTTGAAAGCCCACGTTGATATCCGCGTGGCATCTCGAGAGACAAAGAAGTAACACACCTACGGCCCATTGTTGACAAATACCCTAGCTCAGCTTCTACACTTTGCAAAAGCCTAATATACAGAGTAGCAGATTTCAAATCAAAAGTCCAGAATTTCAGATAAATATAAAAACCATCTTACGTTCTGGCTATCGTTTACCAAATATTGTAGATTATATCTTCTTTATGTCAAATTTAGCAACACAAAGTTCCAACCCATGCTAAGGACGGACTATGTACTTGGACTTACCCAGACTTCGAAGCATTCGTCGACTCTATGCTATCGATTCTCAACCTGTTTGCAATATCTTTTAACTGCTGCAAAGTTTTCTGGTCTGGACGATGATATTCTGCCATTTTCTTGGTTAGTTTCTTTCAAATCCTTGCAGACTTCTTCTACTAAAATCCAGTTCCTCCCCTTCTTTGGTGGTCAGATGGAAAGAACGATTCCAGCTGACTGCCCATATTTCTCCGTGGTAACGTACCGACACTGCGTAGGAATATGTACCCAGAATCCAATCCTCTAAATCGTCCTTTGCTCGAACAGGGATGACTTCAAAAGGGAGCCCAGGGTCCAGTGGCGGATCCAGACATTCGCAACATTCGCAGATGCGAATGTCAGATTTTCAGAGAACTTTTTGCATACAAGAAAATGGCAATTGATAAGAAAATTAATAGAATAGGTAAAACTTATTGCAACGATAGTCCTATTATGGCTCCTCAATCCGTGATTTTGCTCGTTACTTTACGTAAATAGTTTCTTATGTGTTTGCCTCTGCGAAGCAATTTCGCTTTCTACCGTCAGACAAGCCTTTATCGGTATCTAGGCAGTTGCGAATGTTTACTGTCAGTTGCCAAGCATTTTGCGAAGTTCCTTCACATTTTGCGAATGTACTCCGCAACGCCAACATCAAAAAGCCTATTGGTTTTGTATGGGGAAGAAGCTTCTTGCGAATCTTGGTCGCCGGGATTGTAATAGAGGGCATGCGGCCTCACAGCGTAATATGACTCCAATATGCAGTTGCCTTAAACGATGTTAGATAGCCCATAAGTTATAATTAGTTATAATTAAGGACGTTGCGAGTTGCGAATGTTGAGACGAAGGAGGCGTGGGCTGGCACACTGGCACTTGTACTCCAAGGAATGGGCCATAAGAACACCATATACACGTGCTACAATGGCAATACGTGCGAGTGAGATCGAGCCCTCCTGACAAGTAAATTAGCTAATAGTTATACGAGAGATACGTTTAAATGAAGAAACACTGGTTATCATAGAGATTTTAATAGATGCTTAACATCATTGTGTATGGAGAACAGGGGTAAGATTGGCAATCTCTTGAAGTTTTCCAGGAAGCAGGTATTGCATGATCAACTGAGGGCCTAGGTGCATTGCTCCTATTGGTAACAGAAGGTGAAGATTCCTGTTGATTCAGCTAGATGTCTAGTACTTATGTTTTATTTATAAAATATGTGATATTAGTATCTGAAAGTGGTATGCCATTTGTGTGACTCAGTCAGCTAAATTACCGGATTTAACTACTATTTTTATAGTTATCGATGGTATGTGTCATGTAGTATGCACAATCGCTTTTGCAGTACAGTCTGGTACGTTTCGGTTGTCTGGCTTTAGTTGAAGTTGTTAAACAATGTTCAAATTTGTAAGGTTTAACGTTATATATGTCAGATTTGCTTATCAAGAACTTGTAATGGGAAGTTTCAGTGGGAAATATTATTAGGTATCGAAAAGCCCCAACACCAGTACTTGCAGCTTTGTTCTTAGTTACACCTATCTAGAGTGATATGCACCATATATCCACTTCACCTGTCTAGCATCAGTGATGAGACAAGTAGCCTCCCAAAAATTATCTTTAAGAGGGTTTAGCCTTAGTGTAGTGCAGGTGATGCATTGGTAGCATAGCTAATAGCTAAAAAATTATGCACAATTTCTGACAAATGAAACATGCAGAAATTTATATTGGAAGATTGTTGCCTCCTTTTTCTGTATTTGTTATCTTAGGATTAGCAATCACATCTCTTTTTCCCTTTTACACTACAGTGATCCCTTTAGCTTTTATTGTATTGTACCTATTTTTCCAAGCAGCAACATACTGCAAAATAACTACTCAATTGCCTTTGTCTGCTTGAGGACTGCCTCCCATAAAACTGACATATCTAAAACCAAATCATATAGTTCAAGTTATACCTTACTTGGATATACCCAAATACAAACCTGAATTGAATGTTTCTTAGACTAGACTTTCTTGTCAATGCCTCAAATCACAACACATAACCAAGTGCAATTTCCAAAACCCCTTAAACTGCTTAAAGACTTTACTAGAAGTTGTTGCCTAAATTTTGATAGGTATGTTGAATCAAATGAACAAAATTACATTGAAGATGGATTATATGTTGAAATATTGGGATAGATGTTGAGTTTCTCTGAAGCATGGGTAACCAAAAGTCATGCCCAGCTGCAAGTCTGATTTGCCAATTTGCTGAATGGGTGGAGACATGCACATGTGTTTGGTCAATTGGGTGTCAAAATTCTCTCATTATCAAATTCTGAACACTGTGGACAGTTTCCTTTTGTCTTTTGTCTTCTATGTCAATATATTCTGATTAACAGTAGAGCAGATAGCCAAATTGATCAGTAAGGCTTTATGTAGAATGATTACATGATTTCATGAAATTATTGAACTGTGAAGGTGAGATTTCTTCTGAATCTTTGAAGAATAGAATAACATATTGCTGAAAGTGGATGATTACATGTAAGTACTTATAGAGGCTTTGCTATAGTAGAGAAGAACAGCTAGATAGAAATATCAATCCAGGTACCAAATCTTGACAAGGCACATTGAATATAAAGTAATCCATTGGCAATTTACATTTCTTTTGCCTCTGCTTGTCAGATCTAGTGTGCTCAAACCATGATGGTCAGTATATCCAAAGCATGAGATTTGGTAGCTCAAGTGGGTTGTAGGCAGGCACTTAGTAGTTTTTATTCATTGGCCTTAGTGGCCTAGAACTTTTTCCATTTATGTACACTTTTGATACATTGATAGCTTTGATATGTGTGGCTGGAATTGTATGGCAGGAAAACAATGTATTATTTAAAATACATTGTGAATTGAAAAATTCCATCATCAATTTGGTTTCACCTTTTGTTTGAAGGTATGGTTTTTTGTGTATTGACTTATTATGAGTTAAAAGCCTATCTAAATCATACTAGCAGTGCTAGTTTATCTTTACAAAGCAAGTTTGTTTTGAGAGAAAAAAGTAAAATATATTGGAAAAATTTTGAGTTGTTGAATATTTAATGGGATGAAATTTAGGGCGTGGTCATATAGGCGTGGTCTTTTCTAAGGGTGAGGATTTTGCGAATGTCAGAATTTACTCTGGATCCGCACCTGCCAGGGTCCTTTGTTAAAGACGACGTTCATTTAGGGGGGCATAGAATTTTGCCTTTCAAACATTCACCGTTGTACATAGAAAGTTCAAAATGCATTGGTTTCAGTTATTTTGATGTAGAGCTTACGATAAGTCCTATTTTCTGATACCCTTTACGCTTGACCTTTAAGTAGATGGCTGCCAAGTTTAGGATGAAAAACTGCACTGGGGAAAAATTGCTACATTACCTTTGTGTTATATAGGTGTGGTTGTAGCAAATCCTCCCCATTTTATGACGTTGTGTCTAAAACCAAGTGATTTCTTGGCTATAGCAAAAAACATCGACTACTTGTCTTTCCGTGAATGCGGCGATCAAGATTAAAACTAAAGAGTTCCTTTTCCATTATGATCATGAAATATCAGATGAAGTTAAAACAGACCGGAGCACGGTTTAGATTCGAGCTTCATTTTAAAGTCCCCATCAAGTTCGCGCTATCCCTTTACCTGATATATTTACCAACATCTGATCAGTCCACTTACGATCAAAATAATAATTTTAATTCTATTCGCCAGCACTTTACCGGTAACTAAGTAACGGGTTTTATCCCGATATATATATAAATACCCAAAAATATACTGTCTTATGTAGCAAACGTTTGGATTTATTATCTTCATCAATCCTACTAACCTTACAATGATATGGGGCCTTATTAAACCTACATATTTAACATATTTTACATATTATATTCATTGATTTAATTACTTACCTCACTTTGTGCCAAATATGAGTAAAGAACTGGTACACATTAATGTCTTGTTCCATGATAGTAGTTTATAAGCAATAAACTAACAAAATAATCTATATAACACAAATTTGGGACCACCATTTTCACGACCATCTTATAATAGTTTGGCAACAGCAAAGTAAACCCTACCGTAACTGATGTGAACAAGAGCTGAAAAACAATGAATACAATGCCAGATCCTACAGGCGCAAAACTTGAAAGCTACCTTCGTACACCACTAACTGCCTATAACATATCTTCACATTTACAGCAAAACAATATTTGTATACAAACAATTAACTGATAAAGAAATAAACAGAGAGGATTTAACAAAATAAGAAATCTCATTCCCTTGGAATATCACGCTATATATTACACTAAACAAGCGAATCTTGTAGGAAGTCTTCTAACGTTTAAAATTTTCCCAAATTTTCAGTCCTGGTCAGTACCAAATAACTATTTACAGGCAGGGGTACTGTGGAGGGGCTCTCGTGGAGGCTCAGCCCCTTTTGCTAAAGTAAAAAGAGTTTAAGGGAGGCTCAACCCCCTTTAAGTAGCGTATGCTAGTTTGGTGAATTCCTCCTAGTCTTTACTGCCAACTCTTTACTCTTTACTCCTACTGTTTTCGTATATTTTATATGAATTACGTACAACTGTTTGTGTAACCTTGTATGCAACTAAATGTGAACACGCTAGACTGAAATATTAGGTGTGGTTATCAGCGTAGTCAATAGAAAGGCCTATACCAAAGCCACCTTCCCAGCATTTAGGACAGTACCGTAAATCCTCGAATTAGCCCCCTGGGGGCTTATTTATTTTTGCTGCTTTTTGGGTAGGGACTTATTCGAGGGGGGCTTATTCGAGGGGGGGCTTATAAAATTATTTGACAAATGTCTTATAAAAAGCTCATTGCCAAAGCTCCTTTTCTCCATACTATTACAAGAACAGTCTATATTTAAGCCTTAGTCTTTATTACAGTCTTCATCATCACCTAAGGTGGGGGCTTATTCGAGGGGGGCTTACTAACAATTTGAAGTTCTAGCATGGGGGCTTATTCGAGGGGGGGTTATTTGAGGGGGAGGGGCTAATTCGAGGATTTACGGTAACCCTGTTTACAGGTTGCTCCTATCACATAAAGCATTAATCTTGATGAGTGTAAAATTAATGAAACGGTGTAGCAAATCTGTGCAATTGAATATACATTAGGCAATAAATGTGTTTTGGCCCAGTATTCAATGTCGCTTTGCAGCTCGCTCATCCTCTTTCCTTTGCTTATTTGCCAAGTATTCCGAGCGAATTGGTGATACGCGTGAATCCAAAATGTGATTGATCTTCAGAACAATCTCATCTTCAAAACAAAATTGGAAGAGCTTGGTAATAATTTCTAAATACAAAAGAGCTACTGCAAATCAGCTATGTCTAGAAGTTCAGAGGCTAGGCCCAATATGTCAATTGAATTAACATACTACTTGCGAAAGAATCTGCTAAACAAAGCTAGCTTCACATTTCGAAATATTACCAAATTAATCCAGATCTTTCAATCAGTGTAAAAAGTCACTTGTAAACAGTGCTGTTTGGGGACAAACAACCTGCATCAGTTAGAGGCTGGTTATGTAACGTTCTAACATAACTGGCCTGTTTATATTAACTATTCAGATGTTATAACAGTGAGGAGGCTATACGTTCACATCCAAGTTACAACTGACAGATCATAAGCAAATATTGGCTTCAGAAATACACTCAGCAGCAAACATTTCAATAAAACCAGTCCAGGAACTGTCCTTTTCACAATAGGTAACACGATACCAAAAATAAAACATACACGAGGAACAGCACATCAAAGAAACACAATACAAATAAAGAGTTTAATATAGTTACAAGATGAACATTAAAGTGACAAGCAAACTTACCAGCAACAGATCTCGGAGCTTCAAAATCATAATGTTTTAAATCTTCTCCTTTTCTATAATGAATCCTAAAGGAAGCTCTGCCAGCTTTCTCTTCAATTATTTCGCTTTCAGCCAGCCAATACATATCTATTGTTATCTGCAAAGATGTGAAATACGTTAGTGCAATGCAAAATTGTTATCAATTCATAACTAAATTCTCACATTTACTCTTATCTCTCCTCTCTCCACCCATCTCTTTCCTTATATAGCCATCTATACACCTTGCTACTGCTCTTGTGTCTTCTTCTTTCGTTCCAGAAAAATGCTTCCCTTCAAAAACCTCACCTCAAAAGTTGACAATGAAGAATAACACACAAAAGATAAATTTGACGTACTGGTTTGATTTTATGCCAGAACTTTGTTGATTTAGTTTGATTTAATGGGTCAATGTCAATTCTTCTTCCAGAAACACCAAGCTGTATTTCGGGTGCAGCCAAAAGTCTGTTATGGATCATTAGCACACGATAGGACTGTAAAAATAGCATTAATAGTTGATAGGAGTAGCAGAATATATTTCAAACAAAAATAATCAAAATCTGGTACCTTCTCTAACTACAGTGTTTATTGGATTCAGTGCGTAGGTCCACTTGCATTATGCCTGCCGCACACGGGGCGACTTTTGTCGCCAGCAACAAAAACTGCACTGCTGGAAGACAAAAACCGCAGTCCTTGGCAACTAAAATCCCCGTGTGCGGTAGTCAAAGACAAAAGATTTTTATCGTCAGCGATAGATTTTCTATATTAAACATGTCTCATACTTCAATTCTGTCGCTGAAGATGAAAATCTTTTGTCTTTGACTACCGCACACGGGCGATTTTAGTTGCCAATGACTGTGATTTTTGTCTTCTAGAACTGCACTATTTGTTGCTGGCGACAAAAATCGTCCCGCATGCGGCAGACTTTAAACACATACCGACTTGATGAAGTTCGGAAAACAAAGATAGCGCTTATAGATAACTACAGTCAACCTCGCATAATTCGGATCACACGGGACTGGCTGATTTTGTCCGGATTACAGAAAATCCGGATTACGTAGAAACTATTTCAGTGTTGCACTTTATTAGGAAACTAATTGGACTTAGCAATTCTGTCCGGAATATACAAAAATCCGGATAAAACCGATCCGAATTATGCAAGGTTGACTGTATTTAGGTAACAACAAATAAAGTGATGAGAAACAGGCTTACTTTATATTGAAAACTAATTAAGTCAGCTTGAACATGGTAGTTATCAACTTCATCTTGCTGTTTTATTGCTTTTTCCTGCTTCTTGCCTAAGTAACAATAAGTTATTGGAAAAAATATATAAATATTCGCATAAATAGGGAAAAATAGATATTTCCATTCACTCTAATTTTCGAAATATTTTTGCATATGCTGATATAAGTATCAGTTTGTCAAAATACTTAAGTACAATGCAGAATATTAATTCAATCACATAAGACTTTGAACTCTTCAGTAGCCAGGACTGTACTTTCTAGGTAAAACTTACTATGTTCTGAACTGTGACCCTCAAAATAAAGTTCCAAACGTTCGAACTTCGGTAATCAAAGAGATCTTGTAAACTGTGAATGACGCTTACAGCCAGTGCAGGTTAGTAAACACCAAACAATGAGGAGGTTACCTTCTCGCATTAGGCGGAACTCCAGGGTTCCCATTGAATCTAGAGATGCTTCCATATCCACAGGTACACCAGGCTCGTCCTGCCTTTCGAGGATGTATTGTCTCCCTAGAGTTGTATAAGTTGGCAAATGAATCATCAACATATAGCAAATCAAATAACTCGTGTGTTAGTGAGCAGTAAAGCCATATGGAGATATAGGCCAATTCACTGAAGAACAATGAGATAGTCTAAAAAGGATTTGTTCTTTAACGGTACAAAAAGCCTATGTTGTGGAGTTAACGGATATACTAATCACTCATTTATACAAAAACAGACTTCAGAGATACTTTCAAACATCTCAGCAAATTTTGACACCGGGGGATCAAAATAGCGAAAATTCCAAAAACTGCTACCGGCTTTCTTCAATCCTCTCTTCTTCACCATCTTGGACAAAATTTGTTTCATCTTTATATCCGTGCGGTCAACCTTTACCCTTGAAAATCCATTCCCAGGAATATTTCTGTTGAAAACAGTGCATTGATTAGTGTTCATTGTGATAAAGAAAAGGGACACACCAAACAAAAACAAAAAAAAATATTGAGAATTAAACTATAGACTGATTTCAGCCGGGCTACCTCTGAAAATAAAGCGACGAATGGTATGACTTATTACTAAAATAATCAGAACTTTCTGTTTATAAGAATGCGAGTAGTCGGGTGCCTATGAAAATTCTCATCTGAGGATAAGGATACTTTCTCAATACTTTTATTTTTTAAACAAGAGTGTGCAGCTCCTACAAACTCTAACCAGAATATATCCATTGAGTATACTCTCACAAAAGTTTAACTTTGTTCTACTGCAATAAAAGATATATAGTGAGGATTGCAAGAGTTCTTGCGATAATAATCATAGAAATATATAGATTCTTTAATACAATTTGTGAGCGCAATAGCTACGCTTTACACTTACACTGTGACGAGTATATCCCCTGTCTGCTTTGTCGGTGATGGCTTTGGTTTTGCTGGAGCATGACGCTACAAAAGTTAATTCCATCAAACTTTAGGCAGCAAGAGAAGACAAGAATTGAGCTCGATTCTTTCGATATATTGCCATTAAAAAATGGCAATTTTGCGATAAGATGGAGAGTATCGCAGCTACTCCATCTCTAAAATCTACCTGGTTACGACAAGGATGATTTATAGAGGGCTCAGGGGAATGAAGTCCTATTTTGAATGTTTGAATTTTCTTTGGGAGTGAGGAAGCACCTCTTTTTACTAATAAGATATGAAAGGGCTTATGTCTCTGTACTAAAAGAAGAAGATTAGAACAGTTTTCAAAGACTTTGAATTGCATGATAATAAAGCCTCTTGGAAGATCAAATCATAGAACTACTAAGTATGATATAAAGGGTGTGGTAAAATAGGCTTTCTAAATACACTAATGTTTCCAATATACAGTTTGGCGGTCACATACTATGCCTGCAGAAGCAACGCTATGCCATGACAGCGCTGAAGTGGAGACCAGATGGAGGAAGGAGAAAAAAGGACAATCAACAACAACTTGACTTAGAGGCTTCCAAGATGATCTGAAGATGATGAACAAAAGTTAGGATGAAATAGAGAAAGAATCATAAATCTATATGTTCTTGGTAACTGTTGACAATAGGCATAGGGAAATATTTTCATCTAAGGAGGTTGCAAACTGCCTGCCTAAATGACAAGAGTAGTCAAGATGGATGAGGTTTTCCGAGGTAAATTATCGCCTAGCTGTATTGAGCTGTAGCTACTGTCTGCAAAACCTACTTTTCTATGGCAAACTTGGCCAAATGAAAATTCTACCCAAATTTTGGGAGAAGGTAACTGCAGTCCCAGACCCCTGCTTCCTATACCTATGGTGTTCTTGACAACAGGCCTGTTATGAATTACTACTCCATGTTATTACAAACATCACTTTAAATAATTACCTCAACCAATGCTAAGAACTGGAATCCAAACTTTGTTATCTGCTCTTTCTCATCTAATGCTGAAAAAATAACTTCTCTACGTGAAAGCAATAAAGTCTATTTACATGGAAGATTAGCACACATTTCAATTGTGTATTAATAACACTTAATGACAATTACATTCTCAGTTTGCATTCTCACAATTGACAAACAAATCTGTAGCAGGAAGGGTATAGAGCTTTTAAGTAATAAATACTAACCCATCTTGCTTTCAAAAACAAACTGAGGTCTATAGCTATTTCCTGATCTATACTCAGTCTATTCCTAAATGCTTACAAACTACTGGAAGGTTATAACAATTTACATTACCAAAATCATTGCCAAGTAGGGGGTCAGGGGGCTATAGCCCCCACAATTTGCCAGCCAGTAATTTTTCCAGCCTATATCAAGCTATCTATTGTTTGTAATCCCCCACTTTTTATGTGTAGCCTCCTACTTTTATTTGGCAGTGCCATGCCTGAAATATGATGAATGTTTGGATGGGGGCTTATTTAAGTACAGTGCATTTCTAAGGGGGGTTTATAAAGTTATTTAACACAAGCCACAAAAAATTATTTTCAGTTCTCTTTTTATACATTATATAAAAGGTCTTCATCAGCTTTGTGATGGGCACATATTCAAGGGGGGGAGGCTTGTTAACATATTGAAGGTCTAGTGTGGGGCTTATTCAAGAGGGGCTTTTCAAGGGGGGAACAATTCAAGGATTTAAGGTAAGAAGGGCATGGCAAGAGAATGAGCATAAAAGCAAGCAATCAACAAACCAGGAAAATCCATATCAACCTCCCCATCTTCTTCTGCAATAAACAACTTATATGACTTTACATCTTGCTAGAATATGAATAAAACACTGCACGTCAAACATATAATACATAATGTACTGAATATCAGACTAAACTTGCAAAATGACTGAATCTTTTATGAACAGGTTCTCTACGAATTTTCCCCCTCGTTTTGCAATGTAACATTTTTCTTCATAAATATTCCCCTCTGTGTAACCTCAGAGATGCCTAAAACAAACAACTCAAGAGCTAACTGATAAGGAAGACAACTGAAAACGTATTAACTATATTCAGAATTATCACCCACTTTTATTGCATTTGATCATCATGTAAATATACCTGGGCTCTTGGTTGTTTTCCTTCTACTGTATACTTGAACAAAACCAAACCAATAACATCCCTAACACATGCAGTGGCTGTAAATCAAATATACATCAGAGAATGGGACAATCATTAATTGTGGAGATTGAAATACCAAAATCTAGGTAACACATGACCAAAAACAATCTGATATCAGAATGCAAATTTAGCTTTATACAACAATGTACATAAGTAACTAAAGCAATAATTGATAGAGGAAATTAAACCAAAAACATGGCGCATTGATAAGTAAACATATTAATTCAGTCAATCAACATAACCTAGCATGTATTTAAGCAATAGTAATTGTACATTCTCATTTTTTATTCATTTCTAACTTATCAATATATTTAATATGCATCTACTAACTAAAAATAAACACAGATAAAACTACAAGATTATATATACAGAATATTCATTAAGGGGGAGATCTCTAAATAGGTAAAATAATTGACAGAGTGCCTCCTAGTGAAAGAAAATTAAGCAAGTAATACCCTACCTAACACAGTGATTACCATTGGAACTTTTTGATCCTATATAGTGAAAAATAGAAAAATCACTGGGAGTTTCTGAGTGTTTTTAACTACTAAATTAGTATTAAAATGATCTGAAAATTGTTATGTAACCATTCAGAAAACATTCAAACACAATTTGCAATTCACATTCAAGTAATGGGAAGAAATTACCTTTTCAGATGCAAATGTTAAGAAAACTGACAGGCTATGGGTTTGGCAAGTATCTTCTACTCCCTAAAAGAAATTTCAATTAAAACTTGTGAGGATCAACAATAAAAAAGTTGATAACAACACAATATTACTTGCATCAGAGTTTCACAGCATGAAATGCTATAGTACTAACTTAATACTGAAGAATTGGTAATGCAATTTAACTATATTCAAAATATCAATTATTACAAAAAACTTCAATCTTCAATATGATAAAGAGTAACTATTTAACAACATACCTCCCCATTAAACTTTGAAAATTCAATAAAAGCATTATCAGGTACTTGGCTTGTATTTCTAACAAGTTGACTCAGAAGTGAACTGCTTGATGATGGGGTTTGCTTTTGTAAAGGGACTTTCTTCTTGAACATAGCAGCTCTGTCAGAATCTAAAAGGATAATCATCTTTTAAAGGAAATGTGACAACAGGACACATTCCCAGTACTTCAAATGTACTCAAAACAGATTTGCTTATAGTTATATAGAGTTTCATCTCTTAAAAACTCTTCAAATGATTTAAATTGACTTATAAAGTGCCTGCAGTCTACACAATATCAGTTGCTTAATTAGTATGGTCTAAGAAGACAGAGGTATTTTGAAATGACAAAGTAAGCAGCTATAAAAACCAAAAGCCAATATTCAATGGCAAAAATAATCATAATCACAAGACACAAAAAGCAACATTTGCAAGAATGGTACAACACTTTTCTTGTCATAAAAGCTAGATAATTCTGGCCAAGGCTTGATGTTCCTAAGTTCTCGATAACTTTTGGCTGACATGCTCCTAACATTGTTCTCATCCTATAAGGTTGATTATAGTACAAATATTTGTGAAAATATAGGCAATATATGTTTTATTTCAAAATGAGAACTGCAATGAACTGAACTGAATTTCAAAGACATTAGCTAGGTTGCTAACAATAAAGTAATGAATGTTGATTAATAATGGGGATAGTTGAGGGGATGGAAATTCTAATCTAAATTTGAGCATGCCCTAACAGTCCTCTTATTATTTTGCCAAATGGTGGCCAATTGTCTTATCAGCTGTGCTCTATCAAAAAGAGGGTAAGCTGGAGGTAGAAAAGATACCTTTGATGGCATCAGATTTCTCCCTCCATTGAATATTTACGCATTGACTTTCATCACTCCTACACAATAAACAATGTAATAGACTCACAATCATCATCATAATCACTATCAATATCATTAAACATCATATGAGTAATAGATATAGGCAATAAACAAACTATAGAGCATCTATGGCATAATCCCACAGAGCAAAGCAGTTAAAAAACAATATGGATCTGCAATAAAGTATTATTGGGATATGAGACACATCATCTGTCCAAATTAAGTAAATGTATTTCAAAAAGTTAATGACAAGAGTAATGGCATAAATGATATACTTTTTCTTTGACTTGTCAAATCCTTTACCGGATCTTGGAGTTCTACCAGTAAGGTTTGGGCTGACTGCGATATCAAATGAGTGAGAGTATTCACCATGATCCACCCTGCGAAATCAGCCAGAAGTTCTAAATGAGATTCTAGAATTAATGTATGAAAATAGCAACAATGTAACAATGACCTAAGAAAATGATACAAAACACTAAAGCAGCATATCTTAGTCAGTCTCACAAGATAGCTGAAATGCTAACTACTTACAATTCATCAACAAATGCTCCACCAAGTCTTCTCTTCTGCTTTAAATGAATTTCTGGCTCATCTTTAACAATGACCATTTCACACATACCTTGAGAAAATTACTAATAATTCATAAACATTTGCACATAAGTATGAATACAAAAACAAACCTATATATTATGTGTAAAGGTATAATTTATGCATTATGTATAGAACTATGAAAACATGTATAGCTCAGTATATATATAAATATGTGTGTGTGTGTGTGTGTGTGTGTGTGTGTGTGTGTGTGTGTGTGTGTGTGTGTGTGTGTGTGTGTGTGTGTGTGTGTGTGTGTGTGTGTGTGTGTGTGTGTGTGTGTGTGTGTGACTCCTCTTTCCCCTACCATATCATTCACTTCCTTGTCTATAAACTCTATTAATTACTTTATTTGCATTCTCTCAATCATCTAATCAGGCAATTGTGATGATAATAGGTATCTTATCTTGCCAGATTAGAGAATGTGCAAATATAAGAATTACAACAAACAGCTGTTTACCTGTATCATCACTTGTAACACAAGAATGCCTTATGTGATTGATGACAGTCTCTGGATCATCCCAAAACGTCATTGCAGCAAATTGAACAATGCAATTTATACCCAGCAGCAGTCACTAAATCACAAATAGCTCCTGTTATATGAAGATGAATAAAACTGAGATGTCAATACAAATGTAATGGTAAGGCTGGGACAGTTAGATAATATCCTACACCCTGTCTAGACAATATGTCAACTAAACTAGTATCTTTGATTGCCAAGAAATTTGCATGAAAGCACAGATGCACCTACTGCATTCACAATCAGATGCGCCCACTTAGTAGATCAACTATTATGCTTGCCCTTGACTTAAAAAAACAATGCAGCTAGCATTCTATAGTTCTAAGCACAATTGTGTCAATTCAACTAAAAGCAGAGAAACCAACGAGTGTGAGATGAGATGAGATTCTATGTGCAGATACTACACAAACAGCAGAATGCACATGCAAGTGCACATAAATGGCATCAATGAACATGCCTGTATGCACATTGAGAAGATTTTTGTACAGAACAATCTCCTCCATGCAGGTGCCATACTCCTCAGAATGGTTTGACTCTTGCTCGATCATGCAATGAACACACTTACAAGCTCAGGAGTTCTTTAAAGCTTCGAGAAAATCATGATTACAAATCAAATATACACACAACTATTATGATACAGAAAGTCTGTTTCTTATTGATGAAGTAAGTAGAATGTGTGGCCACACATTAAATATGTTAAAAAGCATTGCAGGAAAGACGTTAAGAAGAGGCTTTTCAGCTTGAGGATAAACAGTTTATGGAATAAGTTACCAAGTAACATTGTTAATACAGACACGTTAAATTCATTCAAGAAACTTTCAGATTCTCTCTTTGGAGACAAGAAAAACTCCTGCTCTAAAGAAGAGATTCTTTCCATATTTTAAATGAAAAGGCACTCATATGGAGATTATAAGATGAATGAGGGGGTGGCTTTGCCCGGAGCCTGGAATGACTGTTCGTAATGACTGTTCTATGGCCATCTTCTCACCAGCATTTGGTGGATTTATCTAAAATTGGTTTGGTTATTTTTTTGCAAGCATAAATCAATGATAAGGTCCAGCCAGCATAAAGTCATTCCACAGATCTGTAGCACAGTTACAAGTATAAGTTAAGTATAAGTAAAATAAATCCTTGTAGATTTCTCAAAGCTTTGAAACAAAAAGCACAAAGAGGCAAAGAGATGGGTGGAACTTTCATTGCAAGAAGGCCACTACTGCAGAAAATAACCCCAGTATTCATATAAACATAAAGTATCTGCTATATAGAGGTGGATGATATTTTGATGTGTCATGAAAAGCTCTACCATCCTTTTTGCTTTTTGTGCTCTATTCTTATTTCTTGTCTATTCTATTTCTTATTTCTTTACTTTAATCTATTTCTTATTTAATGTTATTTTTATATTTATTGTCTTCTCTTGATCTTCTATATAGCATCCCTTTCTTTATCCATTCTCTTAAAAACCTGCTTAACTTCTTCCTCTCCAGACCCGCAGCACTGCCAAAACGTCCTTTTCCCATCATAGCAACAAGAGCACTATAATGTAGACTTATTTTTAAATTTCTCACATCTACCATCGATCAGTTTGGAGCAGTGATCTTTTTTGTGCCTATTCTTTATTACATAGAACCTTTTTTACAGACAAAGAACTTTGCAAGGCCCTATATAACTCATGTTCAGCAGTTGATGATGGTAATGAATTCTACAACCAATGTCTTGTGGGGTCATGAAAAATATCCTTATTTTTCTATTGGGCCGCAAGAGATTAAATTAGAAATCTAGGATGGACCATAAACTTGTTTGGTAAATTTTTGAAAAATCATCCATCCCCATAAAGCAAATATTTTATGATTGCTCCCTAATGCTATGCTACATCAATATGATACTTACGAGATATTTTTGGATTATTGGATGGTGGACAAACTGGAGGTTTGGACAATTTGCAAGCAGTACCAATATCCAAAATCGAGTCATTAACATCCTAATGTCATTTTCCAAAATATAAATTTATCTTTCTGTCACTTTATCGTCCATAACTTGCTCTATAGAAAGTAGCCAGCACTTGCTACAATTTTTGTTCGTCTACACCACTTCTCCGCACAGCATTTTAGGCCATTGTCTATCTTGTTGTGTTAAAAGCATATTTTTATACGGCATGATTATGAGGCTTCTCTAATTTGTCAAGCTTCCTGTAAAGCCTCTGCGAAGCTGTGCTATTGTATTAGAAACCAGTTTATAAGAAATTGGAGCTACAAACACCACAGTTTTAGAAAATTGAAGGGGTAGGGTGGGGTGGGGGGAAATTTGGTCATTGTTTAGCTTTATCTGGCAAAAGTAGATATATTTTAATGTACAAATCTATCTATAACTCTAAAAATGCGCTCGAAGAAACAGGCTAAACCTCATGGTGCTTCGCATACGAACAGAAATAGCCAAACAAATATTTAGCTACCAAGGCGTACAGCAGAGTCCAGAAACAGTCACGGGTCCACGGCTCTGAGCCGGAGGAAAATTTTGCTATTTATGTCGTATTTGAGGAAGATTTTGAAATTTGTATCAACAATCCAGTTTCAGCAAAGCTTTCATATAATGCGACATCGACTGTAAAAGGTATAGCCTACTTACGGTAAAAGCTTCTGAGACATACACAATGCAGAGTTCAAAAACTTTGGCTAGTTTTGATATTCTTAGAAGAGGAAGGCTTATGATGAACATTTGACAACCGGAGGAAGGTTGGAACTTTTTCTGGACTCTGGCGTACAGACCTATAACAAATTGCCAGCTGATTTGAAGAGTAAGAATTCAGTTTTACAATTCAACAAAAAATGCAATTACTTCAATTTTCATATATAAACAAGCTATATATTATATACAACTTTAAACATCTTAATTTAGACAGGTCCTTGATTTATAGCACTGACAAAGCAAACCTGTATAAACATTGATGCATTATTATTACAGCAGGAGCATTCTTTAGGCAGACAGCCACCTAGTATGTGCAAAAATAATAATCCGAAAGTGAATTGTTATTCGTCCATAGTAAAACATCTATTGCGAATCCAGAATGCATCATTACATATAAAGACTGATCCCATTTGTTCGAGCTACCTTATTAAAGCTCTGTAGTACCAACAAACTATTCACAAATCTAGCTATATAAAGCTAATTAAGGCAACCATTAGTATGAAGATGAGATAAGTTTCTACCTAAACATTCAAGTATTCACGCCTCTACTTAATTCAATTCGATGGATTAAATTCGATGTCTGAAACCAATATGCAATTCGAAGCGCTCCATCGCTTTGAATTGAATTTAATTCGCCGCTCTCATAATGCGCTGTATGAACTGGGCCTAAAGTAGATGAAATAAAGTAAATGGTATAAAGTTAAATAAAACCAACCCTAGACATAAACATTTTGCACAATCGATGGCAGAAGCCTTACGTGATATAGTTTCTATAACGCTCTAAAACACCGATAAAAACACAGTAGTCTCAATGTGTGAACGGCAAGAAGCATCTAGCCCTTATCTAAAAAGCTACGAAATTTTGCAGATCATAATTTTAATTTCCTCTGTCACTAAAAACAGTACTGAATAAAGCACAGTTCCTGGACACGGCTGAAAATCCGGTATAATGATATGTAATACTACTGTATTTGTTACAGGGTGTAACAAGCCATTTTCGAAGGCAGAAGTTTAATCCACAAAAACTGACGCATTTAAATATGACTTAAGGATGTCCATCGACGACCCTTTCTACTGTAAATTAATGGGGTCACGACTGAACTAAAAGTTTGAATTAATGCCAGGGATGTTGCTACCAGTGGCATGACCAGGGTAAATGAATGGGGACATAAGGACGGGATGCTGCTTGGGAACTAGGTCCATAGGAAAAATTTTAGAACCACGTCTGTATTTTGCCTTAGAGTGTATCAGTAAAAATTCATGCCTTTCACTAGTATGAAGGAAATATAACAATTTGTGCCAGTTATTCTGTGAAGCCGTACGCTAGGAAAGTGATCAAATAGTTCTCTACCAATTATTTGCTGTAATCTGGAACTGATTGAGTAAAAATGGAGTATGAGAGAAAGTGTGAGAGTTGTTGCTCAAATGCCTTGCTTTCTATTTTCCAACCTCTCCAGTTGGTTCAGCCCCACCCCCCGAAACTATTAATTTTCAGAAAATTTTCAAACTCTCCCATTTATTTCTACTTCCCCAATTATTTAGTATTCAAGGGTATGCAGACAATTTACCTTAGTGACGCCTTTGTTTCATCACGTGATTGTACATTATGTTTATTGCCCACTTTCACTTCACAAGTCTGGACTCATTCTTTTGGACATGGACAATGAACTTTGAGTTCGTATCCGAAATACGACCGTTCAAGGACGTTCTAGCAGGATCTCATATTGCGTAATACTGCATTTCTTATAAAATTATATTGTTATCCAGTGTTATCCACCCAGTTGGTGAAATGCCTTGAAATTGTTTAGAATAGGTATCTGAGTAGGCCACACTCAATCTACTCTGCTGGCTCCACCATTCTCAACGCTTGCAAGATATGTAAGCCTTTTGCTTGCAAGTACAGTGAAAAGGGCGTTGTAATTTTGAAGACTGTTAGAATTTAGAAAGGTAAATGAATTCGAGATATTCTCAAACTTGCAAAATGAATAAACAAACGATTCTCAAGATTTTCGTAGCTTCCAAAGATCCTAGTAAGAGCTATTGGTTTCGATAGCCATCTAGTTTACCCCAACTTTCTGACGTCGCCTTACCTTTCCAATCCGCTCTTTCAATATTTTCCCATTCATTCATCCGTTTATACGTCTGTATACAAATGCTGAAGCAACATGTAAATTTCCGAATAGTGTCATGGCAAATGTGCAGACAGAGGTAGCATCTCTTATCGCTGCAAATTTGCTCAGAAAATGGTTCCAGCTGCAAATCAATATAAATCAAATAAAACTTTCAAATTATCCGATATTGTGTATTTCTCTATATGTTGATGCTATTATTGTTATGGTCTTGAATCACGTAAGGTGATTGTCTTGTTATCATTGCAAGGAGGGGAGCTACAAGCAAAACTGTAGAGAAATTAATATCGGTAGAAAGAAAGTTGACACGAAAAGAGAGGCTGTGTGACTTTTTTGTCAGTTTTCGGAAGAGAGGGATTGTCCTTTCGTGGAAAGAGACACAAATGTGTCCATGAAATACTTGATCCCACAGTACATTATGGAGATTTTATAGAAATAGTGAAATTATTCGCAGAGTCAGATGATACTGTAAGGGAACATATTGAAAGCCGAATTGCAAACAAGAAGTCAGTGGAGAAAAGAAAGAAACCTAGGCAAGCAGAGATAATAGAAAGAACAGCCTCAGTATGGTACATGTATAAAGTCATATCGGATTGAGGCGTTTACACGATACCTTATTCATTTCTTTCCGTGGTCATATGCGCATTGAAGTCGTATATTTATCCTCGTCTTCGTATAAATGGAAAGCCCATAAGGTATGAAAACATATCAGGTTCAAATGAATCTAATACCTTGTAAATGGGGTATAGCTATAATTATGAATTTTACAACAGCCACTTTGCAGGGACCCACCGGGAAATCTCCCGGCGTCCCGCCTCGCCACAATGCCCCTGATGTAGAGTAATTTTGAAGAGTCTTTCTAGCAAAAGATCTTCCTTGTTCCTCCAAACTTAAAATGCTCTGTTTCAAAGCGAGGTCATTCCTGATTTAGAAATGACGTCTGACTTTTGAGATTGAGATTATCTGTAGACCGGATGTGACGGAGCAGAACCCTTGGGACACTTATTTATTTTTAGAACATACGAGAGAAAACAATCTTATAAATTAAAGCGGGTATTTTGAGGTTTTAAGTAGTTATTATTTACTGAAGAGATCAAGAGACGTTTAAAGTAATGGCGAATGAACAACAATTGGAAGTTACACAGGTAATTTACAGCAAAGTTCAAATCGTAAATTGCTTTTAGTTTTAGTGCATTTTATCCTATTGTGGATTATTTGGAAGAACTTACTATTTCAGTCACATTATAGGTATGGTTTAACATTATATTTGTTAGTATTCATTGTTGTATGCATACTACACTCTGCTTTTTTATGAGAACAATTTTACAAGAACACGAGCCTCAAAGTCTGTGGAAAAATTAAGAACAAATTAAGAGCAAGCTGAGGCTGACATACTATCGTAAAATGATTTGAAACACTCAAATGTACCAAGACTTTTAGCAAGGTTTATAAATCTGTAAGAACGTACATCTGTTTGTGCTAATGTTATGAAAAAAAACACCTGTTTCATAAAATCCAATGTTCTATTGTATATTGTCTAATGTCTACATTGCCTACACCCCAATAATATAAGAACAAATTTAGAAAAATTCAGCTTCAAATGTTGGGAAAATTAATAACAGCCAGCCGGCACCTCAATTTTACTGGTTGTTATAAGAAAAGAGAGTGTATAAAATGTATCGCATATAATAATAGTGTAAGGTAAGCTGTAGCAAACTGTATATTTTACACTGCAAATTTACCGGCCTCTATTCACGTGCTATAATCTATGGCAGGAGTGTTCAATCATTCTTTGAGGAGGACCACTTCTACTCAAAGATGCAGGGCCACTTTTTCGCTGGAGACTTAAGAATTGCAGGCCATGCGTTGGACAGCCCTGCTTTAGGTCTCCTTCAACAAGCGGTGTAAAGTCGGGTGCAAAAAACAGCTACATGGGAGAAGGGGTAACTGCAAGCAGTATTTCCGATATACACTTTATGAAAGACGAAACAGTGGTATTTTATAGTGAACATCTGGTGTTCTTATCTAACCAGTTTTCGTAGTACAAAAGAGAATAATTTTAGCAGTTGCATTTCAAACTGCATTATTTGTTGTGATTAACACTTCCTCCTGACATTTTCTTCACACAAAATATGGTTTTAAAAGATTGTTCAAAGATTTGTTTGTTTGTTTTGATGTTGCTGAATCTCAGGCGGGAAACTACGGGGTGGGTCCTGGGGGTCTAGACCTATGCCTTTTCCCAAAAGGGTAAAAGTGCCCTTTTGTGGAGAATTTTGAAGCTGTTTATTGTATCTGTGTCAAGTGGATCTGCTCATAATCTTTTGTTACATATGAAAGTAACGAAATCCTAAACTTCCGTAGGATTTCTTTTGTTTCTATATTTGAAAAATATTATTTCAAGATACAACATCTCTAGGTATGGTTAGTGTGCCCTTTATTGTTAATTAGACTCCTGCCCTAAAAAGTCTTTGTTGCGTCTGCTTGCAAATGGCTTTGACAACTAGCCTTGTAATATCTTCCCTCTTTCCACAACCCTTCGTAACGCAAATCATAGGTTCATATTGTAATTGACTGTGATCTCTGTGAAGTGCTGAAGTATTTCTGTGAATGAGGGCCTCTCAACCAGGCAGTCTCATTGAATATATAGTGTGATATACAGTAGTCATGTATCTGCTGTCACTAGAGAATTTAACTATCGCACAAAACGCGGAAGCATTCGAGTCTCGTGCGATGCTGAAGGTTATATTCTTTCTAATTCACTTACAAATGTGCTTGTAATCAGGGATAAACTTCATAAAAGCAAAATTTAATTTTAGTTTGCAGATACATGCTTGAAATTAATTTTGATATATTTCATGTGGTCTGTATGGTCTGGTGGTGCGTGTATTAAAAGTACACAAGCACATAGCGAGTCAGCAGCATCTCCCAGACAAGCCAACCCTGCCTTCCCGTGGTACAGACTGTTTTCACTGAAAGGGTTCTGGCTTTGGGCGAGTCTTCGGCGCCCTAACAATCAAACCGGGGTCCCGCTGCCTTGCGGGTTAGGTTCTTGAACCAAAGGCTAGGGGTGAGGACCCCGATAGAAACCTCCGGCAGAAGGCAACGGGAAACCATTGCTGTATTTTCCAAGAAAAATCATGGTCAAGTCACAAAAACTGATTAAGAGAAACAACGTAAAGGGAACCTATGGATACTCCAGAGAGTCCTCGTTCAGTAGGGAAAGCCATGAGCCGCAGGTGGCACCCGACCGTCATCAAGCTACTGACGGTAACAAAAAGCTTAGGGTCATCAGAACAGGAACGTAGAATGTGAGAACAATGATGCAAAAGGGTAAGCTTATAAATGTGAAAAGAGAAATGGAGCGACTAAACATAGATATTTTGGGGCTGTGTGAGACGAGATGGAAAGGAACGGGCCAGTTTGTCACAGATAAACACACAGTCATATTTTCTGGAGGAGAGAAACACGAGAAAGGAGTTGCAATGATGATCAACCCAAGGACAGCCAATGCAATCAAAGGTTATTGGGCAATATCAGAGAGAAGATTGATGGTAAAATTTTGTTCAAAAAACGTCGACACAAATATCATACAAGTATATGCTCCTACAACTGACAGCAATGACGAGGAAATAGAAACATTCTACAATGAAATTGAACAAGTAATAAAACAATGCAAATCACAGGACAACACAGTAATTCAAGGAGATTTCAATGCAAAGGTAGGCCAAGGAAGATACGATGACATCCCCGGTCAACATGGCCTGGGATGTAGAAACGTTCGGGGCGATACTTTAATTGAATGGGCGAAAATAAACAACTTCATGATAAGTAACACATGGTTCAAACAACCGGAGAGAAGATTATGGACGTGGAAAAGCCCCGACAACAATACAAAGAATCAGATTGACTAAATCTTGGTGAGAAAGAGATTTAGAAATTCTTTGATCTCCTGTAAGACATACCCTGGAGCAGATTGCAACAGTGATCATAATCCAGTTGTTGCAAAGATAAGGCTGAAATTGAAAAAAGATAACAAAATCCAATCGGGAACCAAGATTAGACATAGAACTGCTGAGAAAGAATGTAGAGCTGAGAGAAATGTACAGCTTGGAAGTAAGAAACAAATACGCAGTATTGGAAGAACAACAATCCATAGACGATGAGCAATCCATATATGAGGAATGGCAAACTATCAAAGAAACACTTGTTGAGACAGCAGCAGAAGTCATACTACGGTGGCCCACAAGTATCACGGCAAAACTTTCTTTCTCACGGCAAAACTCTCTTTCTCACGGCAAAACTCTCTTTCTCACGGCAAAACTTTCTTTCTCACGGCAAAACTCTCTTTCTCACGGCAAAACTTTCTTTCTCACAGCAAAACTCTCTTTTCTCACGGCAAAACTTTCTTTCTCACGTCAAAACTCTTTCTCATGGCAAAGCACTCTTTTGTAGAGTACAACATTCTCTCTGAGGAAAACACGTGTTCAGAAAGCGAAGGGAAAGAACGGTACATATGGTTGATGAGGGAAATACAAAGTGTCTCTTTTGCAAACACGCCCCCCCCTTAGGATCTTCCAGAAAGTACATACGCCTAGGATCGTCACATTTTTGACCAACTTACCGACCCTTTACGCGCGAGTATGCTTTTGATTCAAAACACCCACCCATCCCTGTACGAGCGTACGAATTTTCCTTGATATCCCTTGAAAAATATTACTCATTTTTAGCAACAGTTTTTCGTAAAATGAGCGCAAAATGCATTAAGTTCTCACTTTTTCGAAAGTAATTGCTGCCATTTTTTAATTTTGTGCCATTTCGTCCACATTTTCCCATCAGTTTGCGCGATGGGTAGGCTTTCTAGTAGAGCATGCCATTGTGCGTACGCTTTGACCATTACCAATTCACCCACCCAGTACGCGTGTGTAGGCTTTTGACCGTACCCACCCACCGACCTTTAAAGTGTTTGTACTTTCTGGATGGCCCCTCTTCCCTATTATTCCTTCTGACAACCTTGAGTGACAGGTCTTGGAGCCGACAATGGGATCATGGCAGGTATACCAACAACTTCCAGAAACGACCCAGTACAGGGAGATATTGCTGCATTCCTTCCTGTGTAATGAAAGAATTGACATCTTGTTTAGGCAAAGTCATGCGGTGTAAACAAGTGTGGCCTTGAGAAAGAAAGTTTTGCCGTGAAAAAGAAAGTTTTGCCGTGAGAAAGAAAGTTTTGCCGTGAGAAAGAAAGTTTTGCCGTGAGAAAGAGAGTTTTGCCGTGAGAAAGAAAGTTTTGCCGTGAGAAAGAGAGTTTTGCCGTGAGAAAGAAAGTTTTGCCGTGAGAAAGAAAGTTTTGCCGTGAGAAAGAGAGTTTTACCGTGAGAAAGAAAGTTTTGCCGTGATACTTGTGGGCCACCGTATCATACCAACCAACAAAAATAGAGCTAAGCAGAAATGGATGACGGAGGAAATTTTATTATTGATGGATGAGAGAAGGAAAAACAAGAAAAACCAAACAGAGTATAACCGAATTAACTCTATAATCAAACAAAAATGCATAGAAGAAAAAGAGAAGTGGTTAAATAAGCAGTGTGATGAAATAGAGGCCATCTTTAACACAGATAGCAAGGGTGTACACCAAAGAGTAAAGGAACTATGCATATATAAAACAAAACCTGCAACAGGATGTTTAAAATCAAAGTATGGAAACATAATAACAGACAAAGAAAAGATTCTGGAGAGGTGGGAGGAGTATATCGGTGAACTATACGGAGATGAGAACCGAGACGATGAATTTGTATTTTACAATAACGAAGAGGGTCCTCCCCTTTTAAAGGATGAAGTGAGACAGGCTCTAGAAAAGATGAAAAATGGGAAAGCACCTGGCCCAGACAAGATATGCATTGAAATGATAACATCACTAGAGGAGTTCGGATTAGACCTTATAACATCTTTCCTGAATAGAATATACACAACAGGACAAATACTAGATGATCTCAAGAAATCTATCTTCATAGCACTCCCCAAGAAACCAGGTGCAATAGATTGTGCATTGCATAGAACTATCAGCCTCACGAGTCATCTGACCAAACTCTTGCTGAGAATAGTCATGGGAAGAGTTAGGAACAAAGTCAAAAGGGAAATCAGTGAAGAACAATGTGGCTTTGTTCAAGGTAAAGGAACAGCAAATGGAATATTCCTCTTAAGAAATCTCATGGAAAGAGCCTTAGAAATGCAACAAGATCTTTACATGTGCTTTATAGACTACAGAAAGGCGTTCAACTGTGTAAGACATGAAGAAATCATAGACATGCTACAAAGTCTTAATGTTGATGGGAAAGACTTACAAATTGTGAAAAATTTCTATTGGGAGCAAACAGCGGCTATTAGAGTAGGAACAGAAGTAAGCAAGTTCCAACATATAAAAAAGGGCGTAAGGCAGGGTTGTGTATTATCCCCTGATTTGTTCTCTTTATATAGTGAAAGGATAATGAGGCACATTCAAGAATTGCCAGGAATAAAAGTTGGAGGACAGTGTATCAATAACATCAGATATGCTGACGACACAGTTTTGATTGCTACATCGGAGAATGATCTACAAGCATTAGTAGATATGGTCAACCGAGAAAGTAACAAATTAGGACTAAGTCTAAATACAAAGAAAACAGAAGTTATGACTGTATCCAAAAAGAAAGATGCACCCAACTGTCATATCACTATACAAGGTAGTCCACTGAAGCAGGTTTCTCAATTTAAGTACCTTGGGTCGATGATAACGTCAGATAGTAGGTGTATAGAAGAAGTGAAAATCAGATGTGGTCAAGCTAAAGCTACATTCAAGAAATTGGACACCTTTTTAACCAACCCAAGAATATCAATAACTGTAAGAAAAAGAATACTACAATGTTATGTTGAACCCGTTCTAACGTATGAATCTGAAGCATGGACAATTACGAAGCAGATAAAGAAGAAAATAGAGGCAACAGAAATGTGGTTTATCAGCTAGAGTGACAAACGATAAGGCTTTACAAGATGCAAATACAGAAAGAAATATATTAAAGAAAATAAGAAAGAGACGAGCAGAATTTTTTGGTCATTATATGAGAAAAGAAAAGCTGGAGCATTTAATCATAAAAGGTAAAATAGAAGGAAGGAAAAGTAGAGGAAGGCAACAAGAGAAGCTGCTTGACAGCATCACCCGGTGGCTACAGGAAAAATCCCGAACGGACGTACTACAAAAGACGCGAAACAGGTAGGAGTGGCACGACCTGATCGTCAACGCCCTTAGGCAGGACACTGGATGATGATGATGATATTTCATTCAGTACTTGTGGAAATATGAAAGCATAATGATCCTGATCCTGAAGCAGTGCGTACTCTGTGGTGACATATGTACAACTATTGTTAAGATTTACTGGATAATTGTCGTTCACCCCCATTTCTGACCTCCAAGAACCCAGCATTTCCGAATAAGTCCCACAGTACCTTTGGACTCTTAGCGAAAAACGTCCCGGATGTTGGATAAATGACGTTGGATTCGTTAAAACTATCCACGTGATTACTCTACTCGCGGCACTGACTATAGTCCTTTTGCAAAGTTCCAACTCAGCGGCCGGCAAGAAGCTGAACTGTAATATATTATAACAGTAATATCTTTGGTAAGTGTGCCTTATAAGTTAAACTGAGCGTTAGGTATCGAAACAGAGGTGTGAATGTAATACAATGTAGTATTGATTATCAAACAGGGAAACCTTGATTGTGTAATCTTGGCCATTGTGATAGGGCACTAAGGCGTTGAAGATTTGGGCCTAAGCACCGCTAGGCCGGAATATGTGTGACCGCCTTCTTTGCAGATGTTCTTCGATGAAATGAATACTCAGTTATGTATTCAACCCATTGTAGAGCATTTGTAATGCTCTTACATAGTAGTTAGTGTCAAAGGATAGCTAGCAGGACTTGTCGTTTGCAAATGGAAAATTCGGGGTTTTGCTCAGCGAACTGACCATTATAGCGGATCACGGATGAGTCGACATCTCAAACATGCGGTTTTGTACGTATAGGTGTTTGATGCAGCTCACGCTGGCAGTTACTAGGGTCATTTAGTGGCGTGTGACATATGCTGACCGCTCATTTATGTGCTAGACAAACAGCCAGGTAATCTCTACAAGCAGGTTTCTATTTCCTAATCATTACTTTCATTTCCACACTCGGTGAATTAATTTTATTCTCCACACAATACATAGAATGAGTAGTACTTCCTTTTGTATCTGGCAGTATGAATTTGTAGTTATTGATTCTGTCAACTCTAGTTCTCTAGTGTTTGCTGGTATCATCAATATTATTGATAGCCTACATGTCAAATGGAATATAATGCAACTTCTATCAAATATTGCGGTGAAAACCTAGCTTTTGTCAAAAACTTTGTGCGCAAATTCACCAAGAATCATTTCGAGCTATAGAACATAGTTGCCTTTCCCTGGGGTTAGGCCTTGCTGATCAAGTTGTTAAATCACCTGGTGAATACAAGAAGTAGGACAGAGGAGTAAGGGGTGGTGCTAGATTGAATTGAGATGCTCAATCCACTTGTCTCTTTCACTTTTATGATTTTTGGTTTTTTCAAATGGCTATCTGCAAAATTTTTCTGCAAATTTGTGGTAACACATGAAGCATTTCATATCCTGCACATGTTTGATGCTAAAGCTTGCTTATTCAGACTAAGATTTGGATACAGCAAAAGGTGTCTCCATTTTCCTGACTTACATGCAAGTGAACTGTATAACTTGCATGTTTTACCTTAATTGGATTTGTTTTTGCTTGCACAATTGGATTCACATACATACAGTAAATAAGCTTGTTATTTCATCCTTACACAATGGCAAATGTGATTGTTGGTATTTGGTTTTTGTAGTTGTTGTAATATCATGCTTTGTAATTGCTCCATCTATTCGCTGTCATGCAGTTTTTGGGATGTATTGATTACTTTCTTACTCTCGCCCTGTACTGGCAATTACACAAAGCAGAGAGAAGAGCTCGCCACCCACTCTGGTCCCTTGCTTTTTTATTCAAGTCAATCACAGAAATGTTACCTGTTCACATGCCTTGCTGCACTGTTCTTCTAAGGGTCATTCTAGGTCATCTTTGTTTTATTTTCCCCACTGGTACCCATTTCCATGCCTGTGGTAGTATTCTCTCCACGTCCATTCTGAGAGCATGTCCCAGGTATTGCCATCCTCTTCTGATTATGTATTGATTAGCAGGGTTATTAAGTTGTGCAGTTGTTTGAATCTTTATTATGGATATCAGGTTGTATTTGTGATACAGTTTGTAATTTGAGTGGTTGCACACGGCGGATTCATTATGGCAATTCATGCTTGAAAATGGTAGGCGGAAGCCTGTATGAAACGTGCAGTTGCATGTTCTCAAACTTTCTTAGAATAACACTGAAGTCACTAGATAGGGAGATTAGCTTTCAATTTCTTGATATTTTGTCTGGGCATCATCATTATCTTGTCTTTACTTATATATATATTTATATAAGCTTATCATTTTATTTTAGATCAAAATGGGTGACGGAGGAAAGCAAATAAATAAACTCAGTTTTGCTGAGAACTTTGCTCTTAGTGGTGCAGCTGCTATTATTTCAAAGACTGCTGCAGCTCCAATTGAGAGAGTAAAACTCCTTGTACAGAATCAAGATGAAATGATCCGTGCTGGTCGTTTGTCTGAGCCATACAAAGGTGTAATTGACTGCACTTCAAGAACATTTCAAACTGAAGGTAATGCTTTGTATTTGCATGTACACTAGAAACACTTGAGAGTTAATCTGATATCAATACCATAGTACCTATAATGTTAGCATAGTTTTAATCATGAGGAGGGGACATAAAGGGGACTTACCTCCCTTTGTTGAATTAATAGCAGTTTTTGAGAAGCTAGCTGAGATCCCTTCCAGCAGATGTATAGTGGTGAATAACTTCCTAATTGCTATTATACTTTATTTTACATTTCATGTAATTACCATTTAACTGTTGTATAGCCTTGCATGTATTTAAATTGGAAGATTTTGAATGAGATAATGATTGGGCCAAAGGTAATATGTTATGAAATTTCCTAAGAGCTGCAATTTGTTAATTTGTTAGGAAATTGATTTTGTTGTCACTAAATGCTAACTTTCAAAGGTAATCTTTACCCCTGAAAAAATAGTATTAGACCAATACTGTTTATAGTGCTCTGTTCTGCCTCTAGTGTAAACCAATCATTGTTATCCAAGATACCCATTATTGGTACATTGTGAATTTGATATGGGAATGGTATTAGCTATTTTAGTTTGAATGTTCTTGAGTTGTTGCCAAGATCAGTTAAAAGGGTGACACAACCTTTAATATGTTGTTTCTCAATCACGTTATTTAATGTAATGGGGAAATTTTCCAATTGTTTCTTTCTAGGATTTTTTTCATTCTGGAGAGGTAACCTTGCTAACTGCATCAGGTACTTTCCCACCCAAGCCTTGAACTTTGCATTCAAGGATAAAGTGAAGGCTCTCTTTAAGCCATCAAAAAATGACAGCTATACCGTGAAATTTGGAAAGAATGTTGCATCTGGTGGTGCTGCTGGTGCTTTGTCGCTGTGCTTTGTCTACTCATTAGATTATGCTCGAACCAGGTTAGCAAATGATGCCAAAGCTGGAAAGAAAGGAGGCGAGCGTCAGTTCAATGGAATTATTGATGTGTATACAAAAACACTTAAAAGTGATGGTTTTGTTGGACTTTATCGTGGTTTTGTTATTTCATGTGTTGGTATCATTGTGTACCGTGGATGTTACTTTGGATTCTATGATACATTGAAGCCAATTATTCTTGGTGAAGATGCAGGAGTTGTCTTGTCATTTGTCCTTGGTTATGGTATGTACACCTTTGCTTTTTCATTGATAAATAATCATCTTGTTGGAACAGATGGCAAATATGTTTCTCTTACATAGGCATACAGGCATGGAATGCCCTCAGGTTGAAGCTAAGCTGATATCTTCACTGCAGGGATTCAAAACTATAGCAAGCCTGCACTTTACTCTATAACTTAAGACATGGAAAGTTTGTTGTTTGATTTAGTTAAAAATGAAAGCAATGAAAATGTTGCATGCACTTTGTTATGTTGATGGTCTTGAGACTTTGTTGGTATATCCTCAATAGTACTGTGAGTGACTCATTCTACCTGACTGAGGTCTAGGTTAGGAAACATACATATACAAGCTGTTAATTGTTATTTTATCACTTGTTGCTCTTTGGTTGACATTGAGCTTAGCTTAAGCATTTTGTAGTTTAACTTGCTGTTTTTGTTGAAAATTTAAGGCTAGAAAGGTGTATTAGAAGTTCCATATACATCTCAGTCTGGTTTTGCACCCTGATACCCAAGTTTTGGTTGATGATAGTGCTAGAAAGTTTTTTCATGTGCTTGGACCATCTTACTGGTAGGATGCCTCAGCCACAGCTTAAGCTTGTGTATAATGTGTCTGCACTTGAAGCCATGTCCAAAGCTCTGAAAGCTTGCCTAAATTGCATGCTGTCAAGCCATGGCTTGTCTTAAGTCAGCTACACACTTTCTTTTAGTCAGTTGACAGGAGTTTATCCAATGGTACTTTATATGATAGCATTTTGACTTGACTATATGTTTAGGTTCATAGCAGGGACATTTGCCAATGTCAAATGCTGCAGAACTTGATAAAATAAAGAAAAGTCAATCATCTGATTTTCTGGTTTTGGTGTCTTACCATAGGATTGCACCCCAAATATAAGCGAGGCTTATACATTTTTGTAGTAGCTGACAAGTAAATTGTGAGAAACTAATCATTACCTATTTTTACTGCCAGTTGTGACAATTAGTGCTGGATTGGTATCATACCCAATTGACACAGTTAGAAGAAGAATGATGATGACATCAGGAGAAGCAGTTAAATACAAGGGATCAATTGATTGCACTGTCCAAATTTTGAAGAAGGAGGGCCCAATGTCCTTAATGAAGGGTGCTGGTAGGTGGCCTATGAGTAGCGTGTTGTGTTATTCTTAAAGTATTTGTTGTGAACATTAATGTTATATTGATTGTCGTGTTAGCGCACATGAAGTTTTATATTAGAATTAGGTCATGTTGTGTACATTGGTTATATAATATGTACTATATAGTGCAATATTCGTTTTCAAAGCTAGTTTAATTCTTACACTGAGCTTCTTACTTTCAATGCAAATGGTGTTGATTTTTGAATTTTGTCTTCTTCCTAGGTGCCAATATTCTGAGAGGTGTAGCAGGTGCTGGTGTCTTGTCAGGATTTGATAAGTTCAAGGAGATCTATGCTGGATACAGATTAGGAAGTGCATAATTCGTTTGAACATCAACTTTAGAGACATAAATTTCTGTCGTGTGTCAAAATATTATGAGTATTGAAATGATAAAATTGGTTTTTCCTCTTATCAATTCACATTGAGTAATAAATGTAATAATAGATGTCATGTCAATATAAACTTTGCAAGGACAGTGAAATGTGTGGAAATATATGGCACAGTTTATCAATAGTCAATGTTTTTTTAGTGGTGTTGTTCTTTATGGCTTTCCTTGCTAAGGGCCTGGACAATGTGAAGAGGCCAGTACCATGTTGGGTATCTTTCAAGTATTTGCTTTCAGTGTTGATCTTGGATTTCAATTTGTTGTCCTTTTTTGATTGTTAAATACAGGAGTATATAAACACATAAGCATATTGTGCAGTGTAGTGTAATGCATCAAACTGTGGGGTATCTTTTACTTAAAATCATGTAGCAATAGTGAAGTAAGGGGTCAAGTAAGATATATTGTTAGCAGGCATATATTGCCTTGTAGTGATAAAACCAAAAGTATAAGGTATGGATGCTGCAGAAGACATCCCACCCGACTGCTAAGGAGGGAACGTTACACATGGATTCGTAGTAAAGGAGGGGACGACACACGTGGATGTTTAAGAGCTGCAACGACAACAACAACATTGTTTGAACTGACAAAATGGCGGCGGTATTGAGGCAGATAGTGAGAAGATGTGGAACTGCCAGGAGCAGAAAGTTCAGCAGTGGGTTCGAGACAAACAGAAACTTATCTGGGGATGAACTTCTACTAAAGACAAATGACTCTGGTAATCTATCAGCTGGATATTTTTCCAATTCGATATTTTAATTAGTATCTAGTAGGCTAGATAGTCCTAGATGCTGTGCGTTTAGGTGGTAGCCAGTCTAGAATCGGGGACTTTCGCACCATTGATCTGTATTGATGAGTCAAAACCTACATGCCAATGCACTCGTTGCATATCTATCTCTGTACGCAATTTCACTGGCGTACAATAAATTCAGACTTTCTGTACATCACATGACATACCTCGATTCTAAGTTAGGATGGCCGGGCAGATCTTTGAATTACATGAACTTCTGGACTAGGAAGAAGTATAAAGTTTGCAGTGATGTCTAGTGCAGGTCACCTCTACTTAACGCAGGCTGTGGATGTGAACCAGGCAAGTGGTAAATGCACAGTAAAACAATAGTCACTAAGAAACAATGCAGTTTACAAAGCCCAAATGTATACTCAGGTATCACTTTGCCTTCTCTGCTATATGTGCAATTTCCTAAAAGTCTTAATTCTGTGGATATACTTTTCTCACAGACAGGTATTTTTCTTCTTATGAATCGGCATGGTTGAGGATGGAAAATTTGTTTTAACCTTCACTGATTTTAATGGATGAGTGGCTGGGTGGTTAAAGTGCTTGACTGTTGTGCAGAAGATTGATGGTTTGAGACAAACCCCAGGACCATAGTGTGGATGCTCAGCCACTGTCCACCCAGCAGCAAATGGGTACCTGGTGACGACCCCAGGGAAGATAAGTTGACAAGGGTAAAGGCAGCGAGGAAAGGAACTAGCCACTCTACCTCAATATGACAATGGCCCAGGATAAGTTGCCTGCTTAACAGGCGCTCCCCAATGTATGGAATTGTACATGGGACTAACCATCAAAACATATTTACATTTACAGGGATTGCTGTGATTGGAATTAATCGGCCAAAAGCTAAGAATTCTTTAAGTTTTGGACTCATAAAAGTGGTATGTACTGGCTATACAATGATATTATTTATATGTCATATATCTGAAGAGTCAAATGACTGTGCTCTGGGTTACTGCAAATCTTCAAATTGCCTCCCCTTCAGAATCCCCCACAGATAAGCCCCCATGGTTGAACTTCAAATTGTTAATGATCCCTCTTGAATAAGCCCCCACCCCAGGTGATGAAGAAGACTTTGATAAAGTCTAATGCTTAAATTCTTACTCTTCTTTACTTTTATGGAGAAAAGGAGCTTTGAAAATGAGCTGTTTTATGTGACATATATCAAATAATCTTATAAACCCCCTTGAATGAGCCCCCACCCAAAAAGTATCAGAAATAAACAAGCCCCAAGGTAATTATATTTGATAACATATGTAATTATATTTGATTTCTTATGCTCATATATTCAGCTGTAGTGCACCTGAGAATTTCTAATTGCAAATTCTTAGCTCAACTGGCTGTTTCTTTTTGGATTTTACTCATCTTATTAGATGGAAGAAATAATTGAATTATTGGGCAAAGATAAACTGCTCCGAGTTGCAATTCTAAGAAGTGAGGTTCCAGGTGAGATTATTTTATGGCGTATACCTTTGTCTTATATCATCAAGCATACAGTAATTTTTCTGTCTTGTTGCAGATGGTTAGATAATTTTATCAAAGTTGTTTTATGTTCAGAATTTTGAATTTGATGCAATAGCATTTGAGCCCCATTTGTTGCCATTTATTTCTTAATTTGAATTGGGCAAATTTTGTTCATTATTATATTCTACTTTAGGAGTGTTTTGTGCTGGTGCAGATTTGAAGGAAAGAGCAAAGATGACAGAGGCTGATGTCCCTAAGTTTGTTTCAATGGCAAGGAATTTGTTCCATGAATTTAGTAGAGTACCCATACCAACAATTGCAGCAATTGATGGTGCAGCACTTGGAGGGGGATTGGAGCTAGCTCTGGCATGTGACCTAAGAGTTTCTGCTGACAATGCCAAAATTGGTCTACCTGAAACAAAACTGGCAATTATCCCTGGTGCAGGTGAGTTAAGTCTTTCTGTTGATGATTCAACTGATAATCAATACATTGTATAATAATAGTGATAGTACTTCACAAATATGACAGTTGATTCTAGTGGGCAAAACATGTTTGGAAAGTTTCACCCTGTTTTATCATATCTTAGGAACTTTGGACATAATGACAGTTATACTGGAGGATCTATGCAGTGGTCACAATATTTAGTACTCAGTTGTGCTTTGCACATTACATTCTAACTAGAATTATGAAAGAGCAACTGTACATTGAAAGATCAAATCAGGTTATGAATGAATGAGATTTACGATAATATATAATAATGATAAAATACAATTATATAATGCCATTTGTCCACATGGCTTTAAGGCTACATAGTTTTAATATTGTAACTTTGTATATAGTTATTGCAGAAGATCCAAGAATTTATGGATCTGAGCAACAACAAGGAACATTGTAGGACAAATTAGAAAAAGAGGATAGTTCACTAATAAGTAAATAGTTGGAAATAGGATAATAGCTAATTAGCTGAGGATGGGACAAGCTCATCCTGGAATGTTCTATTAGGTCATGCCATTACTGCTTCATCAGTAATGGTTTATCATAACTTCATCAGTAATAGTTAAACAATAATGAATGTGTTGATGACAATTTACAACTTATGGCCCTTGCTGTTTTTTCTAATTTGTCCTGCAATGCCACTCATTCTTGCTCTCATCCTTAAATTCATAATAAAACTGCACTTTCTGATGGATCTTTCAGTCCTAGCAAGTGCTAAGAAGATTAGCAATGCATAGAGTATTCTTGAAATAAATGTGTTTAAGTTTTGAGTTTTTTTCCAAAAGTATCAAAAGTATCTTTTACCAATGAGCTGAGGAACTACTAATGGCTGTTGCAAAAGTGGAAGTATCACACCCATACAGCCCTTACTTTGCCATGCCCTTGGTCCTGTGTTTGTATTTCTCTAGACTTCATATATGTTTTAGAAATTGAGTTTTTGTCTGACATCTAATGTGAAGCAGGCATTGACCTGGTAAATGGAAATAATTGTCTAGTAGAGAACTCTAGTGAATCAGTTGTCCACCAAAAGGCTCAGTGGACATATTGTTTGAGTTTGGTTTCTCGTAAAGTATTATAAATGCAGTGCAATATGCAGCTTTCTGGTAGTTCTTTTAGTGCACCCCCACTCAAGAGTCCTTTGGAATTCCATTACCTTTATCTTTCGTGCTGATTTTAATTCAGTTAGTCATATTGCTGCAGGTGGAACTCAGCGTTTACCAAGGCTTGTAAGCTTGTCCAAAGCAAAAGAGCTTATTTTTACTGGAAGAACATTGCAAGGAACAGATGCAGTTAATTATGGTGTCGTTGACTATTGTGTATCACAAAATAAAAGTGGAGATGCTGCATACCACAGAGCTCTAGAACTAGCAAGTGAGATACTACCGCAAGGACCTGTTGCTCTTAGAATGGCTAAAAGGGCCATTATTGAGGGAATAAAGGTATTTTTGCTTTCGCTTTTGTCAAATTTCAGTGCTTTTATAAAGTAATATCTTTCTTTGTATTTGTAAAGTATGATGAAGATTTGATCAAATGGTTTAATGTTGAGTATCAATTGTTGAATATTAGATTGTTTTCATAAGAGCAAATTTCAAGTAGAGATGTGATAGAAGTGGAGCTCCAAGATGCTCATACGAGAGAGTTTGGGGTCTCAGCCCCCTTTCCATCTAGCGTATGGTAGTCTGCTGACTACTTAACTTTGTATAATAAACTTCCCCTTAATTATGACTTTACGTATATTTTAAGTCAATCAAGCTTAAGTGGGAAAGCGCAGCTTCTGAATGAATTTTATGAGATGGACAGCGACAAAACTCAGCATTTGTGTTACTTATCTTCTTCGACAAGTCCAATATTAATTCTATTACGACAAGAACGATAGGACGATTCTATTGCATGAAAAATAAGACCCATGTTGACACGACCATTATGACTTATTTATAACCGCTGTATGTATTAAAATTTTGCCAGTTTGAATGAAGCATTGGACGTAGTCAAGAGTGTTGCCCAGGGAAGTAGCTTACAGCACAGCTCCCTTGTTATCTTTGTAGGAAAGCATCCGTGATCCCAAGGATGTTTGTTTGTGATCGATTCTATTTGCAAAGCAAACCCCAGAATCACAAGTTGGAAAATTAAGACTGCATTGACCTAGTTATAAATTTACCAAGTAGAAATCAAGGAATGACGAACAAACACCATTTTTGTACTTCTAGAAGTAACTCCTCTTGTTGTACCTTCCTGTATAGAGAGTAAAACAATTTCGTTGAAGTATTCTGTTAGCCGAAGAATTATTATTTGTCATCCGTTTGTGATGCCCTATCATACATAGCATGTTATATTTTAGGGCGACATTGAATCAGGCCTCAAAGTCGAAGAGTCTTGTTATGCAGAGGTAAGTAGCTGTAAGATTAGGTACTAACAACTAATTACCGAGTTAATTAATTGTTCAAGCCATTAATGTTTTACAGCATACTCTCAAATCCCAAATGGACGGGGATTGGAATAGTAGAGAAGGACGGGAATTTTCTAAAAACCCAACAAAGGGGGGGACTGGAATAAATGGGAACGTGGACAATTCCTCTGGATTGATTTCGCAAGTTGTTTCAACTATAGGCAAAATGAAAAACATGATTTTCTCACGTTACTTAATACTTGATCGAGTTACAGGCTCAAAGATAATGTTTGGAATAAGGATATCCTGGGTGGCCTTTTTCCAGACAATCAATAAGCGGTCGGGTGCGTTTATTTGGGACTCAAGAGTAAGGATTGTTAGTGTCTTTTGCTCTTTTGGATAACTGGCCATGCTTTGCAAATCCGCTCACTAACAAACATGTTCCCTCCAACTGTCGATCAGTTTCTTCTATATTGCAATCAATAGCAAGCTGATGTTCATATATTTTGAATTCAATGTATCGTAGATTTTCATTGTGTGCCCTTTCGATTTTGTATTTACATGTTATGTTTTGAATCAACTGGCATAATCAGGTTTCAATAACAAAGCATGTTGTCTTTTACCCTCCTGTAACCCAGATCTCCTATTTCATACAAATCCTAAATATCGGGAATTTTCCAATCCCAGGTTCTTATGTCCTGTGAGAATACGGGAAATGAAGTATTCCCGTCTTTCCGAAGGATTCTAGTCCCATGTCCTAAGAATTGCAGGAGTAGGAAGCATCTATTTTTTCTGGCGTTCCTCAACAGCCACCAGTCATATGAGATTTGAAAGGCATATAAGACTGGGACATGTTATGGGATTTCATGATCCCGGATAAAGATTTATAGGATATATTTGGCTTTAGAAAATATCTACGTACTAATGGAATTTGACAAATTGCCTTTCTCTTCCAAGTCCTTGAATTGGTACTTTGCGGATGAAATAGATTGCTTTTGTGTTTCTATGTTAGGTTGTTCCTACAGAAGACAGGTTGGAAGGTCTTCGAGCCTTTGCAGAAAAGCGAAAACCGGTGTACAAAGGACAATAGCGAACGCAGACCAACTTAGCTGCTGAATGGAATTTATTTCTCGGCGAGAGAAACATTGGACATACTCTTCTTTTTTATGGGCTTTAAATGTGAATCATATTATTTCAATCCATCTGCACTTATGCGTCGTTTGATATGTAGGTATGCCGTAATTTTTGTCTGGAATGCAAGAACCACAGAATCTATCGCTTATTGTCAAATTTTCTTCTCTTCGTAATTTATTTGCTCATGTTTAACATGCTTATGTTGCCAGCAGGCACAAGGCCAGAGCTGAGAAAGAGCAGGCAAAGCCGAGGAAAGGCCCTAATCCGAGAAGTTTTGAACGTCTCTGTCATTGATGTTGCCAGACAATATACTGGGGTGGTTCATAGCCCAGAAATGTTTAGCCGGAACACCATTCAGGAGCTTGGATAGCATTGGCAACGCCCTTCTGAATTAATCCAGAATTTTCCCACAGATGTCCTCAATGTTTCATTTTACGATGGTAGTTTCCTATTGCAGCTAGATGTAATATATCCACTAAAGAGTCCAGTTCAACTTTGTCAGTCAGAACTGTCAATGCTGATTTTAGTAAACTTTCCAAACGATCTTCTTGAATGGAAATAGTTACATATTGCTCGAATTTCAAATTAGAAAATCAATCTCAGGTAGAACTGGAATGATCACGTGCTTCTCAGTCCACCCCTTGGCGATATCACTGGTCTCTATGTGACTTAAGTGCCGAAGCTACGATATTTATGGAGGGACATCCTTCAGCCTTACAGCTGATTTTCAAGGGGCCCTCCATCTAAATGTATGCAAAAATAAACAAACTAATTACTTAAAAACCAATTAAAATCTTATTTACAGATGTGCAGAGAGTAGATGAAAAATAACAATTGCGGTAGAAGGGAAAAAGAAAAGAGTATGTAAAATATAACTTTACGCAAATCAAATCTGTTGTTTAAACTTGAAGACCATGACATAAACGGTCTTCCAGCCTAAACTCTTGATGAGAAAGTTACCTGGAGTATCAGGCCCACTATTTGACACTATTCTTGTTGCTCTGCTTTGGAGCCTTTGCAACTGTGACCTTGAAGTAGAGCCACAGCAAGCCCTTGCAGAACTGCAATATCTAAAACTGTGGTTCAACAATGCTTAAGTACACTGTTTTTCAAGACGCGGAAGGCAGAAATCTTTTAGCATGCTTTAAAAAGGTCAAAGCTACTGATACTTCGGAGGAGACTACTTTGATATGTTCCTTCCAAGTAAGGTTATTGTCCATCTGAACTCATAGGTATTTGATCTTCTGCACTAGCTACCTCAAGCTCAATCCCATAAATATCTAAATTAAGTTCCATATCGGCACTTTCACGGTTATTGTGTCCGGGTTTTGGACTTGGTTTTTGCCACATTTAATAGCAGTTTTTTGCCTTGCATCCATGTATTTAGAAGCCTAAGATCAGTGCTCAAAGCAATATTTAACTGAGAAATATCCTTCGACTGCAAAGACAGACCGGTGTGGTCAGCATACATTGAGAGAGTGGAAGCCAGTCCAAGCTTTGGCAGGTCATTGGTATATATCAAAAGTAGAAGGGGTCCTAAGCAAGACCCCTGAGGCACTTCGATTTCAGTTATACCCACATCTGAATCAAATCGCCCACTCTGCAGCGCTGTTTTCTATTGGAAAGATAAGATTCAATCGAGGAAAGATGGAAAGATAACTTGTCAAAGATAAACACATTCGCTGGCATTGATTTTCTTGCCAAACCTTTAGTTTCTACCATTTTTTTAGGGAAAATCATTTTCCCATCTTATTTAATATTGGATAGGGAAAGGGCGAAATGTCTTTCAAACCTTCCTCACAGATGGGTACACGCTTTTTTTTACAAAAAAGCTGGCTCAAAGCCGAAATTCAAAAGTTTCTTAATTTTTGACCACATTTTAGCTTTAAGAGTTTCTTAAGTCCAGAACTAGGTTTCTTATAAACCTGCTTCTCTTGTATACAAAAAACGTGCTAAACCAGGGACGTAGGAAACGGGGGGCCAGAGGGGCCATGGTCCCCCCACTTTTTACCAAACTATGGAAAAGTGCCCCTTTGAAGCCCAAAATGGGCGTGGTAATATGCCCCTTTTAGGACTTGGCCCCCCCCACTTTTTAGATGCTTCCTATGTCCTTGCGCAAAACTGAATGCAAACCAAAAGTTCATGAGTCACTTATTCGCGGGAAAGTTGTTTTCTCGCGCGACGTTGTTCGTGATCTGTAACACGTGGTTGGCAAAGGTATTGTACACGATCAGTCTTTTCTTAGGCAGTGGAAACGTTGATTGAGATTCGCCATCAGTAGTCTACTGGATTCCATTTAGGAACCCTCAATGACACGAGTTCTTTGATAATTATACGGAAAGATGCCTGAATGTTACAAGTGCAGGAGGGAAGGCCATATTGCAAAATACTGTATTGCAGGTAAATATCATTTCGATCCCTCTTATTACTTATTTCAAGTTGTTAGGCCATATCCGCCGAATCGTCCATTTCTGGCTAACTGGTATCTTCACCTTCATTCTGTAATACTATTTCATAGCTGGGTGTATCATAGAAGGAATGAGTACGGCAATATGTTACTTGGATCTTGAAGATGTTACGAAATATTCGAGCCATTTCAGTTCGTTCATGAGAACAAGGCTACCCGTGATGATCTCGATTGTAGTGGGCTTTTGACCATAGGAATTCTGTTCTGTGTAGTATGGGGCTTAAAAGTGCTCTTCCACGTATGTGGCGCCAGTTGAACCCGATGTTTGGGTATTTTTCAGTAGCAATCGTTATCGTGAATCAACACAATTTACGTGATTTTGAATGAATCCACATACTATGTGTTATGTTACTTGATCGTGTTTGTAGTAAGCAAGTGGTTGGAGAGAAGCTATCGTTCAACTTCTCAAATGGTAGAAAGTTCAATAGTGGATGTTTGAAGCGTAGGAAAGTCGATAAATTGATATGAATTTGACATTGCTATCTAAATGCAAGCCTATCATCCTGTGATTTCATTCGTATAGATTTTCAGTGTTAATCTATGTATTCCTGAGTCTTGTTGATCTATTTGTTCCCATGCTTCCGTGATAGCTGTCTGTCTGTGTAGCACCATAGTGTCATATAACTTATTGAGTACCAATGTCTATTACTGAAAGGTTTGCAAAGAAAGTGGTTTGAAAATACTGATATCACAAACAATCTAAAGTTTTTGCCCCCAGGCCCTCGCTATCTATGTCACTGTCTATTATTTTGTATAATGTCTATAAATATTACTTCATATCAACCATGCATATATGATAGTTTATGAAAGGTTGTAACAGTCCTTCCAACCAGGAAATTGTACTCTCTGAAGTGAAAATATGAGAAAATGAATGACTTCAGTGGGACTTAGACTTATGGCCATCAGCTTTGTGTATCGAGAACTCTTTAACTGAGTCATTAGGTCACACTATTGAGCCATTGCTCCAGGGTTAAGTCTATTGCTCACACACTGCCCGTCTCTTCACAAGTTTGCACATGGGGCCATTGCAGTCCCACCACAATTTGCATTGGACTGGATAGGATTGGTCAGCAACTAGGTAAAGGCAACAGGATGTAGGAAAATGGATTTCACATTACAGTTTGCTTTAATTACAGTTCACATTACAGTTGTCTCTACCTAAATTCTATTGGATGTTAATAAATTTGGGCCTTTTTCCTCTTTAGAAAGGTCATGTTATGTCTGTGGAGGTTCTGGACACATCTCAAAGGACTGCTCATATAGTTCTGGATCCCCAGATGAAGTCCTTTGCTATAAGTGCAAGAAAAGTGGTCATGTTGCAAAAAATTGCACTGAAGAGAATCTTGAGAATATAGAAGATTCCCGCCTTTGCTACAGGTGCAATCAGAGAGGCCATATTGCCCGTGAGTGCTCATATCCTTCTGGTGGTAATGACTTATATAGTCGATGCTACAGATGTGGAAACAGTGGACACCTTGCAAGAGAGTGCACTGAGGAGGAAGGAGACAAATGTTATACATGTAAAGGCATAGGGCATATAGCTCGAAACTGCCCCCAAGCATCTTCAAGTTCAAATAGGGAAGAGTGCTATCATTGCTCAAAAGCTGGGCATTATGCAAGGGATTGCCTCCTAAAGGCTATTGAAAATAACAGAGATGGTCGCTCGTCTATTGAATGCTACCGCTGCCATAAAACTGGACATTATGCTCGTGATTGCAGTAATGACCGTGAACAAGAATGTTATCAGTGTGGTGAAAAAGGACATTTTGCTAGATCTTGTCCTTATGAAGAGGCATGAAGTATTTTATGACCACACACACGCATACACATGCATGAACTAAAACCCTTATACTTTCTTTTAAGAGTCTATTTTCTTATTTGTAAGTATTGGAGGAATATCATATCCAGAATCATGGAATATTTTTGAGACTTTGATTTCTTTATGTGTATTTTGTCTTATGAGTTGGCTTGCTGATGGATGTTTGCTACAGTGGCAGTGCCATGGGGAACAGGAGATGGGGGACATTCCCCCAGTTTTTTCCAAGACCAACTTTGTTATTTGTGTGAATTCCAGGAGAAGAGTTTTAAGGAAGTAGGGTTTTCTAGCGTGGCATAAATCTTTGCTATGTCATATTGGGACTGTTTTCATTGACCTTAAGAGGGCATTTGATACAGTTGATCCTCCCATACTTTGCCTTAAATTACATCATTATGTAGTCTCAAATAAGGAAATTCCCTTGCTTGAATCTTGTCTTCCAATAGAAAACAGTACTGTAGGCTGGGGGGGGGGGGTTGATTCTGATTTGCTGATTCTAATTGAAACTGGAGTGCCGCATAGGTTTGCTTAATCTTTGAAGGAGTTCAGCAGCCTCTCCCAGAGTTTCTTAAATGAGAATTACTCTATATATTTCATCATTCAATAACTCACTCGCATAAGGTACATAGAGACCAGCAGATGTACCTATCATTGGTATTCTTAAAATCATTGCAGTTTGCCACCCCTTAGTTGCATATTTTTGCTGAATGGTGTGGTCTAACATAGGCGTGGTATATTAGGATCTGCCAATCAGTGGTGGTTATTGCCACCTTTGGTTGTTTATAGTACTGTGATACGCTTTTGTATAAGAACACTTGGCTCCAGTTTCAGCCTGCCGTTTCTTATTTTTCCATATATTTTCAGCGTAAGGCTTTTCTTATTCTGTTTCTTATTTTCTTTTTCGAATTTCCTGAGTATAGTAGTGTCAAGACATAACACGTACTTGATAATCGCTGTTTAACACTTTAAACTGTTCTTTTCCATAGTAAATTGTTATTTTGTTATTTTCGCTTGTTAATGATATTTTATTTCTTGAGGTTTTTGAATCTCAGCCTGCCTTGTTTCTTAAGTTGTTCTTATTTTTTGGCCTAATCTCAGCTTGGTGTTTCTTATAAAGGTTGTTCTTATAAAAAAAATGTGTATTACTATTGCACTGTAGCTGTTAGGCACATAAATACCAGGTATGTGGCACCCTACCCCCCTCCTTCTTTATCTAATCAGAAAATTTGTGGGCAGTTGGAAAATGTAGAGCTTTTTTAGGTCAAATGGAAACATTGTGAATCAATTGTGAAATATTTGAGTTACTTAAATTTTGAAGCACCAAGTAAATTTTTATGCTCAATTTTCCAAATTTATGAAAGGTACAAACTATATATTTGAATAATTGGAAGGGTTTCTCTAAACAGAAATTATTTAAGAAACAATATGTAAGTTTATGTTGGTATGTGTTCATTAAAGTTTAGGCCTTCATACAAAATGATCGCATGCTCATACTGTATTACACGAATACCTAATTTTTTGCTGAGCTGTTTTATTCCTAGTATCTGTTTATTTAAGCCTAAGACTACTTACATGTACGAATACATTGGCAATCCAAAAATTTGTTGTATACCTTCCCTGCAATATAACTCTGTGCACATTACATTGAATGGAATATAACCACTGGTCACCCACTAACCCATGACCACATGACAATCATGTTCGCATTTCACCCTCGTCATGAATGAGAGGCTCTGGCCTAATCGTGAAGCAGGGAAAACACTTGCTTGACACTGTACCGATCGACCTCCAGTTTACGGTCAGTTTGCAGTCAGTTTACGGTAAACTTCCGGAATGGCCTAAGAATTTCACTTGACTAATTATTGCTGGTTTGTCGAATGTCAACTGCAAATTTCAGCATAGACTATATAAATCAGAAGTAGAACCTTCGCTTTATATGAATATGTGCTTTTCAACGTGTTTCAATGCGATTTTTAGGTCGAAATTTTCTTTTTTGGTATGTCTTACTCTGAGCCGCGTCAACCTTTCTAAGGCTTAATCCGAGTACTGTATCAGTTTAGTCGCCCAGCTAATTTTGAAGTACGCGTTGATATAATTTGATTTTCTCTTCATATATTTAGAGAGTACATATGTGGAATGATGGCATTTCAGTTTTGTAGATTTGTGATAACATTTCGGGGGGAAAAACTTCCTTTGAAAAACGCGCATTTTAGTGCCTCTCAGATCCTATACCGGTTTAGTCGCCCAGCTAATTTTGAAGTACGCATTAATATAATTTGATTTTCTCTTCATATATTTAGAGACTACATATGTGGAATGATGGCATTTCAGTTTTGTAGAATTCTGATAACATTTTCGGGGGGAAATCCTCCCTTGAAAAACGCGTATTTTTGTGAAAACTAAGCCCGGCGGAAATGCACGTCCTAACAATACCGTTATAAACAGAAAACTGAAGTGACACGTTAACTCGAGTTAAAGCTTTTGTAGGAAGGTTTGGAGCATATCCTTTAGTTATAGGAATGTATTTTATCGTAAAAATATCATGTTTAGACTAACACATGTGCATAGCCTTTTTTAACATACATTTACTGGGGGGGGGGAAACTCTCAAAAAGGGATTTTTAGTGGAGGGCAAACTCTCAAAAAGGGACGTGATACCAGGACAAAAAGCCTAATTTGAAATATGTTTGACACATGTGATATATTGAAACAATGTTCATAAACGTTAAGTTTTGATGTAAAAAAGTTTGGAGATGAAATCTCTAGTTTTGTAATTGTTACAATAACGTACTGTTCGCGTATTATACAGTGTCCTAATGTTGTGCAAAAATGTTATTGTGGTTCATTCTTTAGCCGATGAAACTCGAAGGGCCCCATTCATTGCAACATGATGACAGCAGTAGTTACTTGACAACATAGCTGAGAACCTATGCAAAAAGGGATATTTTTCTGGGGTCAAAAACCTCTGGCATTTGCCCCCCAGTTTGTATGTCAAAAAAGGTCCTGCACATATGAGGAGATTTCAGACAAATGATCAGGACTCAGACCCTCCCAACAATACCGTAGTATGAATTTGAAGCGACACGATAATTCGAGTTAAAACCTTTCTATGAAGTTTCAGCGTATGTCTTTCAGTTATAGATGTGTGTTTCATGGGGAAAATTTCATGGTTAAAAATATCGTATGTAAGGAAACTTCAGACAACTGATTAGCCTTCAGTTCTCATACCGGTTTAGTTGCCCAGCTGATTTTGAAATGCGCTTTGATATAATTTGATTTTCTCTTCGTATCTTTAGAGATTACATCTATGGGAAGCTGGCATTTCAATTTTGATGAGTTATCACAATTCCTTATGGGGGCTACCGGGCCTGGAAAACCCTCCCCTGAAACCCTTCTGTCATGAAAGTATTTGCTACCTCTGTAGGAAGCTTGTATAATGTTAAGGCAGCCATAGATATTTTAGAGAGTATTTATTGTTCATAAACAATGCTTTTGAAGGGATGGCAGTTACTCATCCAATGTGGGATATGTTTTGAAACGCTTCTAATGAAATATTTGATTCTGAAATTGTCCTAACATCCAATCTTCAAGATTGTAGATATCACTGGAGTACAAGCTATTTTTTATAAGGAACCTAGCTAAAGACCTAGTTCTAAAAGTTCCTTATTTTCCGACCTCTTTTTATTAAATTCTAATACTAAAAGTTCCTTAATTGTTCCTTAATTTTCACTGCACATAGAGTGCCTGAAAATGGCTCAGACACTAGAAAAGCATTGAAATTCTCAATTCTACCTTTAATCATGGCTAGAACTCAACCTCAAAAGCACAAAAGCGACAGAAAATAAGTTCTATATATGCAAAAGGATAATTTCAATCCAGAAGTATCATGTGTATTCCATTGACATCATCCAATGTAATGTAATCTTCACTTGCATCTGAGTACAGCACTCGGAATTTGAAACTGAAAAGTTCCTTAGGGATTTTTCCTTTAGTAGTATAAGTTCTTTAAATATTTCGGCCTTCTACATGTAGGTTCCTTATAAAGTGGTTCCTTATAAAAAAGCGTGTATTTTCGCTTTATATCCCCGCCATGGGATGATCGTACGCTGCAGACCGCTCTCTCCTAGGAATTTCTGCTAATTAGTAGAACTATCAACATATTTTGGATAAAGAAGTTTGTAGAAAATTATGAGCAAGCCACTAGCAGAATATACGGTATAGAGGGCCACTCCCACACTTTTTTCTGGGATGAACTTTGTAGGCCAAGAATGGATTAAATGAGTGAGGGTAAACATTTTCGTAAAGACTTTACAAAATATCATAGCGTATTTCCTGTAACGCGAACTGTACGTAACTTGTTAAAAAACTTAGAGCAACTACATAGTACACTGTGTGATGTTGTGTCGCTAAAAAGGCTTTTTTAGACGAAACTCTTGAAAACAGACAGCGTAATTCATGCACTTGTAGTAGTATTTATGAAGGTAGCACACTTTCTTTTTGCCCTGTTTAATTCGTGTTGTCTCTATCCCTATATTGAGACTTTCTATAGAAATCGCTTGAGTGACAAATCTCTATCTAAAGTGGAAATGGAAATGCCTAGTTTTCACTATAATACGTGTTCTTCAAAGGAGAGTCCCCCCCCCCCCCCGAAAAGTTATCACAATTAGTCAAAAATGAAATGCCAGCTGCCCACAGATGAACTCTCTAAAAACATGAAGAAAAATTCCAGTTATTTCAATGCCTACTTTTAAATTAGATGGGCAACTTAGCCAGTGTGCCAGTGTAGGGTTTGAGTCCTGATCATTTGTCTGAAATCTCCTCACATGTGTTAGTTTAAACATGATATTTTTACGATATACATATCTATAACTAAAGGATATGTTCCAAGCCTTCCTAGAAAAGTTGTAACTCGAGTTAGCGTGTCAATTCAGTTTTCTGTTTACACCGGTATTGTTAGGATGCGCATTTCCGCTGGGTGTAGTTTTCACCAAAATACGCGTTTTTCAAAGGAAGGTTCCCCCATGAAAAGTTATCAGAATTCCTCAAATCTGAAATGCCAGCTTCCCACAGATGTACTCTATAAGGAAATAAGGAGAAAGTCAAATTATATTAAGGTATTCTTTAAAATTAGCTGGGCGACTAAACCGGTATAGGATCTGAGGAGCTGTACAATACGCGTTTTTCAAAGGAGGGTTTCCCCCCGAAAAAGTTATCAGAATTCGACAAAACTGAAATGCCATCATTCCACATATGTAGTCTCTAAATATATGAAGAGAAAATCAAATTATATTAACGCGTACTTCAAAATTAGCTGGGCGACTAAACCGGTATAGGATCGGAGGAGCGGTAAAATACGCGTTTTTCAAAGGAGGATTTCCCCCCGATAAAGTTATCAGAATTCTACAAAACTGAAATGCCATCATTCCACATATGTAGTCTCTAAATATATGAAGAGAAAATCAAATTATATTAACGCGTACTTCAAAATTAGCTGGGCGACTAAACCGGTATAGGATCGGAGGAGCGGTAAAATACGCGTTTTTCAAAGGAGGATTTCCCCCCGATAAAGTTATCAGAATTCTACAAAACTGAAATGCCATCATTCCACATATGTAGTCTCTAAATATATGAAGAGAAAATCAAATTATATTAACGCGTACTTCAAAATTAGCTGGGCGACTAAACCGGTATAGGATCGGAGGAGCGGTAAAATACGCGTTTTTCAAAGGAGGATTTCCCCCCGATAAAGTTATCAGAATTCTACAAAACTGAAATGCCATCATTCCACATATGTAGTCTCTAAATATATGAAGAGAAAATCAAATTATATTAACGCTTACATCAAAATTAGCTGGGCGACTAAACCGGTATAGGATCGGAGGAGCGGTAAAATACGCGTTTTTCAAAGGAGGATTTCCCCCCGAAAAAGTTATCAGAATTCTACAAAACTGAAATGCCATCATTCCACATATGTAGTCTCTAAATATATGAAGAGAAAATCAAATTATATCAACGCGTACTTCAAAATTAGCTGGGCGACTAAACTGATACAGTACTCGGATTAAGCCTTAGAAACGTTGACGCGGCTCGGAGTAAGACATACCAAAAAAGAAAATTTCGACCTAAAATCGCATTGAAACACGTTGAAAAGCACATATTCATATAAAGCGAATGCTATACTGCTTATTTATACATTCTGTGTTGAAGTTTGCTGTTGATAATCGACAAACCAGCAAGAAATAATCCAGTGAAATTCTTAGGCCATTCCGGAAGTTTACCGTAAACTGACTGCAAACTGACCGTAAACTGGAGGTCGATCGGTTGACACTGTAGAGTTTGGTAAGTGCAACAGAGGATAGCAATTAGATTGTGCACATTATGCCATTGCCGACAGCGCTACAGGCAAGGCTACAGAAGAGGGGTCTGTTAAAACAAGAAGGTATACTCATTTTGACATAATCAGGTCATATAATGTATATTTAGGAATGACATCCTCCTTGGCCTTTGCCAACTGATGTTGAGGAAAGTCTGCCTACTTTTTACTACAATTTACTTTTTGGAACACCTTTTACGTAAAGGAAGGAAGCATTAAGCCTTACATAGTTGGTCTTACTAATACGTGATTTCTTTTTGTAAGAGCGAAATTACCCACGCTTTGTATGTCAAAGAAGCTCTCAAAAGTCTGTAGGCATTTCATATCTATCTAGACAGGCCATTTATTGGGAGTAAGCCTTGATTTACTGTTATGAAATACTTTGAGGTGTCATTTACCAAATGAAGTACATTCATTGTCCAGGATGCCTGACATCTTTCTCAGCATACTAGCATTATGCTATAATGGAGCTGATTTAGAAATAGAAGGCAACAGGATATAATGATTGGAAGATAGAAGGCAACCAATGGAAGCTTGATCTGAAATGTTTTAGTAATACTTCCTTTCTGATTAGTTTATTTTTATATGCAAAGGTGACACTTGGTACCTTATGTTTTTACATTGCTTTGTTGAAGAAATTGAAGAAATACCATCAGTTAAAGATAAACCTCAAGGAGGATGCCCCAATGCTTGGAACAAATTCCACACATGTGTAGCTTATTGTAAAGAGAGGTGGGGTGGTGATGTGGCTCAGCAACAGAAATCAAACAAATCAAAGGTTTGGTTTTTTATTTGTAATGACTTGAAATATATTTGCGCTATTTACATGTGAAACAATGTACACATTAGATTGTTTTGAATTTGCAATTGCATAGCAAAAACTCTCATTGCAACTTGTTAAGGATTGTTTACAGTAGTTTGCATGAACTTACTGCCCAAAGTAACTATTTTTAGAAGAGTGTCTTTATGATTCGTAACGCTGTCAGCTTAGGCAATAAAGAAAAAACTGCTATGCATATTGCAACTTACAGGGTTGAAGAAATTTATAGACAATTTACAGAGTAGTCATTTGTTGTTTAGTTCATATTTAGACAGTGAAATGATTGCTGTTTAGGTTGTAGCACCACTGCAAATGAGGTTTGTACTGGTTTGGAAATGCAGAATCTTTTTTATTTAACCATTATAGTATAATGATGTCTGAAGAGACTGGCTAAGATTTTGAGCATGGGGTTATGTCAAATTGGGGAGTTGCAAGTTGCAAGTATTTTAATTCATAGAGAAGTAAAATGATGACGATTTTAGCGAGTGTTGCACATGTTGTTGGTAGAACTGACATTCTGAGTTTTTACTGTAATATTAGAGGAAGGAACTAAGAATCTCCTTGGTGAGATTTCTCTATAATTATTTAATAGGGGTGCATATTGGAAGTCATACCCCCTAGCAAGAATTCCAAAATTTTCCATTTCCATGGGAAACTTCCCTTAAAGTTTTGTATCCTAGGAGCCGAAGGAGAAAAATTAGGAGCTAAGAAGTAGCAGGATAGTTAATGAACTTGCTAAATTTGTACATTCAGACAACTTGCTGGCAAATTTGACATGTAGTACTTAAAAGTTTAAGCAAATGTTAGTCAATTATGGAGACTAAGCCCATTTTGTTGGCAAATTGTATTTCCAATGCCCCCCAAAAAATTTATTGGAATTGCCCTGATATAGAGGGAATTGGGAAATGATGCATAGCAGATCTGAGGTAATGTCTACAGATGATGATGAAAAAAGTATAATGCTTGATTTTTCCTTAACGCAATTATAGTTCATGATGATACTGGTATTGATGGAAACAATGATTAGAATGTGGTGTTTATTTAATGGCTGGTTTTTGTGTTGCTCAGTAGTTTTGTGTACTTGAGTAGCAATTTATCATTTTAGAGCTTTGAAGCAAAACCTCTCCCTCCTGGTTGGTTTCTGGTGCCCGATCCTAATAGGTATGGATGTTTTCCTCAACTTATGTTCACCTCTTACTGTGAATTAATTTGGTGACTTTTACATAGCAAGAACCAGTATATTAAAAAGTAAGTACATTTTCTCTACCAAATCTAAGTATTGATCACAGAGTTGGTGTCAAAGGAGGGCTAGGGGGCTATAGCCCCCCTTTCAGAGCATACTTGATCCCAATTAGAAAGTAAGTAACTCTTTCCTTGGAGATATTCTAGCAGTTCCAGCACTCTGCTAGCTGTATCTTAGTCTGCCCTCTGTCAGAAAATTCCTGTTGCCACCCCTAATTGACTATTGTAATGAATCTGGTCATTCTTCTAATTTTTAGTGGCAACAAATACTACTGGAATGTTCATACTAATATGGTTTCATGGCGCCACCCTCAAGGTATTTGATATGGACTTTGTTGACAGCATTTTAATGTATGGATATGTACAAATATGCTTACATATGTGTATAGATATCCATTTGCATGAATGTGTGCATGTATTTGTTTATTTACATTTACTGTATTGACTTAATGCAGAGTCTAACATAAAGTTGATATCAATGCATTTGTGAGCTGCACAATATTTGGTCTATGATGTTATCATGTCACCCAAAATTTTTTATTTCTTCAACTCTGGTTTGTCTATGTCTATGATGTTGTTCTCATTTTTTAAATAATGTTGTTGAGTTTTCTTTCACAGGACCCTCTCTTGATCAGTTGATTTATTTAGAGGGCTCTTCCTTAATCAATCCATTCTATGTACAATCTTGTAGTTATATTTGTGTTTTAGTATGGGGTTTTGATTGACTTGTAATTAAAATAGAGTGATAGATGTGAAAACAGAAAATAAAATGAAATGGTGGTTCCAGAGAGTGCTGCTTTTTGCAGTCCATAGAGTGTAAAGTAACTCATCATCTTGAATTTCTTGCACTGCTTTTACTTATGACAGCTGGCTCTCTGATGACTCCTTTGGACAGGTGGCAATTCTATGGAGGTGGCCACTAAGATGGGTTGCACTATACAGAGATCCCTTTACCTTTCTAGATCCAAAAGCTGATATTACTCTACCAGCATCATTCCAACTAGGTAAAGGTATGCACTATTTTTATGTTCATATTGCCTTCTTGCAAAATGCAATTCATATATCATGATGTGTCAATTCTCCTGGGTCCTGGGCTAGGAGACTCTGGGTTTTACTGCATTCTCCTTGTCTCCCATTGTTTATGCATTTTTACGGGTGAGTGACTGAGTGGCTAGAGCATTTGATTGCTGAGTGGAACATCAATGGTTTGAGCCAACCCCTTGTATCATAGTTGGGATGCTTTCTCACTCTCTACCCAGCAGCAAATGGGTACCTTGTGGCAACACTAGGGGATTAAAGGTGGCAAGGATTTGAATGTGTTTGGCGATACTTTTGTATCAAAGAATTTTGTTAAATAGCATTATACTTGGGTGTGTATCCATGATAAATCTATGACAAAAAGTAAAATAGAGTGGAAAGTTGTTTGATAAAAATTTGAGGAGCTGAGCCACCTAGTTCCCCTCTAGTGGTGCTTTGCATAATTTTATAGACTTTGGCATTATTCTTTCAGAAACTCTAGGCTATGTCTCAATATATTATGGACAAAAATTTCCATTATATAGTACAATAGGGACTGTAATCTTATCATCTTGAGGATGTGTTTGGAGAGCTTTTGTCCTTTAAAAGTCTATTATAAAGCTGTGATATATCAAGCTTCTTTGAAACTTTTGGGTATTATAATATTTAATATTATTTGTTTCATATGTTGCCTAAGCCAGACTGTAGTTGACAAGGTTTGCATACTATGCCAGCTGTATGCAATATGTTGTTGCAGTTAAAATGGTCATGTTCTTCAGATTCAAGTTACTTTAAGCACTAAATTTCAAATGCAAAGTTATTTAGGGGGAGCATGGCCCCACTGGATCTGCCTCCAAATCTGACCATTCCTTTTGCAATCATAGCTGTTTTCTTGATAGAGAATTGCCGAATACGTTAAAAGTCTGCTGGTGCTACACAACTTCACTATAGCACGAAAAAGCGGGAAAATTTTCAGGTCACCTTTCGGTTGCTATCCGACGTTTCATACTGTGACGAGTGTCAGACAAAAATACCTTTCAGTATGCTATAACAATGTTCCCGCTTTTTCGTGCTATAGTGGTAGAGAATTCCTAAAATAGAGGATGGTGATTACGAGTGTAGTACAAGTCAGATTGCAATTCACTAGTATTACACCATATGTTTTCTAATATCTTATAGTTCAAGAATAAGGGCCATGGCAAGAATCATAGTCGAAAATTTTACTTTATATTTTCATCTTATTTTGATCGATACTCCTTTTGACATTAACACTACTATTCAAACGTAGTGTTGATCAAAATTAGATCAAAATATATAGTGAAATTCTTGACTATGACTCTCATCGTGGCCCTTACGGTTCATTTTAGTAATGCTAGCATGTGCCAAATTTTTTGAGTCAGATGAAAATACCCTCCTTGCATCATTGGTCGTTTTTGTGGTTAAATTTTGGCACTTATAGTTTTGTTACACATAATATAGGATCCCTTGTTGCTTGTATGACATTTTCATTCATATTTATTGTGATTTTATGAGTGTTAATGTTTTGGTGCTAGTACCAGAAAAATATTCAAGGATACTTCATATGTCTGGCCTTGCTTACAACCAAAATGACAATAGAACACGACACAATGACAGCAAAATCACATGACACACAGCCATACAATTAATGCAAAACATCTGAGAATTACTTGTATATAAACATTATATCAGAAATGATACAAAAAAATACGACAAGTGACTTCAATTTGCAGAACATGTAAACTTTGTTTTTGACAATTATGTAGAAATGTTCAACAAGGATGTCAGAATGTTGTGCAATATTAGGTAATGCTAGCATTTGTTACTAGATGTCGTGCAGAAGAAATTTTTGTTGGTATCTTTTACTTGTAATTTTTTCTAGATTCATCTGCTGACCAAGAAAAGTTACTAGCACCAGGAGATGAAGATACTGAAAATAAACCAGCAGATAAAAAGATTGAGGAGAAGAAAACTGCAATAAAAGTTAACACAGGCAAACATCCAAGTCTATTAAAGGTAGCTCCTTGCCTTCTCCGTTTTTTTATTTTGTATAATATTCTTTTTGCTGTTCTTGCAAAGGTTTATTAGATTATCAATGGTCCAGTTGTTGGGGCAATTTATTGGAAGGTTGCATATTTTGCTGTTTTGTCAGAATTCCTTTTGCCACAATCGCCATTTTTTAGAGGCTGTAAAGACCTTGTGAAAAAATTGTTTCCTCAAGCCCCCCCCCAAATACTTCATATTGTGCCCCTGTATGAACATATACAATTTTTGTACTTCCTTCATGAAATATATTGCATATTATATAGATCATCATATTTGTATACAGGGGGCTCCAGGAATTTTCCGACGTGGGCTGGCACGATGGGGGGACTAAGGTAGGATTATCAAGGTACTTGAGCTGCTAAAATGTCTCCGAGAAAGGAGTTCTGCAATTTCCTATGAGGATCTACCATGCTCCGACGGGAGCCTTTTGGCTCCCTATAGCCCCCCTCTCTCCATCCCTAGGCTTTTTTGATGCAGTTCGTATACAGTTTATTTTCAACACTACTTTTTTAAATTCTAGGCACAGAGGGAAAAGGACAGACTAAACCCTTATAAGAAAAGACAAAAGACAGGTCTATATCTAGTCTTTGTATGATATTTTCCTTTGCCATGTCAAAGTCTATATTTTAGATAATCTTGGTCTATTGGAGATAGCAATATAGAATTATGTGCAATCATTGTTTAAAAGAATATGTTAGATTATAGTGAGAAGTTGGGATCCAGAAGTTTTTGCTATAATAGTTGTATTACCAAGCCATAACCTCTCAGCACATTTGCATCCAATCTATTTTGTATTGATATAGCATATGCTTCATGAGAAATCAGATATTATAGATTAGAGTATTAGGTATATCATTTTATAGTAGACCATGCGAGTAACAGCCGTCAGTTTATTGCGTTGTTATTGATATAGCGGAAAATCACAAACAATTCATTTTATATGGCTGCCTGCCGAATTTACAACAGATTATGTCCAGGAACTTCAAATGCTAGTCTTCTTTTTAATTGACTGTTTTGTACTTGCTTCTTCTAATAGAAGGTAGTTCTTGCTGCTGGAAAATTTCAGGCACTTCTATCATACTTAACAGTGCTTGACTTCAGTTAGGCTCTGCTTCAATATAATGAGTCTTTTCAGTGAGTTATTCTATATAGGGTACTGATGATGTCATGAGCTGTATACTTGCTTTCTCTTTATAGATGAACTAGATCCCATGGATCCAGCATCATATTCAGATGTTCCAAGGTTTGTTTTATCATCTATCCCCTAGTATTTTCTATCCAGCCATTTTTCAGTCATAACTTGTTTCAAGCGCCATGATTTACTACGGTCCTATATTTTTTCACTTGGTATTGATCAACCTTTTGCCATGGAACCAGGGGATCTTCTAGGAATTTTTGATTGGTGTAAAGTATACACAGAGGGGCATCGCAGCCAGGGATTTGTGGGGTATTCGTCGTTGTGGGGTGTTCCCTCAGAATTCATCACTTTACACTTAGGCGTAGTGCAAGAAAATGAAACAGATTCCACCCTACATTTACCCATTATTCAACGTTCCCACCATTTCTGATTTTGGATAAAATGTACTCGTAGTCAAAAATTTAGCTAAGTGAAAGCAGCCAGAACATCTCAGCCAACAATCTTGTTTTGAAATATTGTTTGAAATGTTTGAACGTATGAATATTACACCTGTTATCAATCCTGAATGTGAAAAATTTGATAGGTGAAATCTTGACTGAAATGTAGTAAAAAATGATTTGACGCTCACATCGTACGATAGCGACAGCGACAATTAGCAGTTGGTGGAGGCATTTCATATTGGCTTTTAAAACAATGTTAATATAATTATCACTTGCTCTTGGGAAACATGTTCCAACTAAGTTTTATGGCCCTGATGGCGGAATTTCCCCGCAAGTTTGTATGTTAAAAAATCACTCCCATGGAAATCTATCCTTATGGGCTTTAAATTCTGTTCTCGTTTTTTTTATATAGATTTAAAAAGAAAAACACAACTACAACTAACATACAGATACATTTATCTGTGCCTCTCACGGCAGGACAAGACTCGAAGTCGTCTCCCTGCTATGAGAGACACTTACCATAACATAGCATTTTCAATGAAAAAACCGTACATAAAATACGTTCAGTAAAGCCTTGGACAATCCAACCAAACACCCTACCCTTCGTTAGGCGATTTCAAAAATTCACTAGGGATAGAAAAGTGTTAAGAAAATAACGAAAGTGCTCGATCAGTTCGACCAAGGCTTTGGAGAACAAAACAAAAAAGATAGGCTGCTGTAACTTATGTTGAATATTTATTGAAAACGCTTAGTTTTCTTAATGTACGATATTGAGGCTCTGTTCTCATTTGCTCCTTCAGAGGTACATGGAACTCTGGATTACGCGAAGACATTGATGTAAAAACAGGTGTAGATACGACTGCGAATGGACCATTGTTTCAACAAAGACCTTATCCCAGTCCTGGTGAAGTTCTTCGACGGAATAGGCAACAGAAGCCACAAGGACCGTAGTTTTAACATGTTATTTCGATAAGGCTCATACTATCTTAAAGATACCATTTATTGTGGTTATCGATAAAGATTACAGCATACTATGTACAGAAATGCTTTTTATCACAAGGTCATGTAACATACAGACGGTATCAATTCCCTATGCTGTTCGTCCAGTAACTCTCTTATAGTCTAAGAAAGTAAAGTTATAGAAAATAAGTAGAAGTTATCTTGCGGAGTAAAAGTTAAGAAATAGTGGTTATAACCGAATGCCTTTGATTTCTTCATCGATCATCTGAATTTTATAGCATATGGCTCTTATACCAGGGGGATTTGGCCACCCTTGTAAAGCCACTCTTTATCCGCTCGCTCTTACACGTTCAGCTTTTGTCGAATTCGATTTTTTCGAATTTCTATTTTCTTCAGAGCTGTTGAATCGAGTAATACCATGTTGTGTTGAAAGGAAGCCCACATGAATGTTTGCAAGGACGAACTACCTACAGCACTTCATACAAAGCACTTTACTACACTACAAAGATGATACCCCGAGGAGCAAACCATCATGACTACCTCGGGGCCATTCCATATAAGGCATACAACTAAACTTAAATTTTCCTTGCAAGGTATTCGCCGTTTGCGGTGACTTATGCTTAGCGAGTTAAAAACCACAAATAAAACTGGTTTCATGACTGGTCATTCTGCTCATCGTCTACGTTCACCTTGAGCCCCGGCGGGTTAGCTCTCATTATCAAGTGTAAGCACCCGTGTCTTCAAAATCTCTGAGAAAGGGGTTCAATTTAATGCAAAATCTAGGACATAGAAATTAAAAAAAGGAGTGCTTTTTGAACAACAACCAAAAGCATCTAAGAACAGGGGCACTATTACGTTCAACTTCAACTTTGACCTCTTTGATCTTCTAAAATAAGGGTCTAATTTTTCTCTGGCTTCAAAGAAAGAAGGGGGGGGGTAAACTTTGAGTTAAATATCAGAGAAAAGGGTCCACTTTCTAGAACCTCAGACACAGATGCTTACACTTGATAATGAGAGTTGACCCACCGGGACGTTTGAACATTTTAGGGGCCATTCACAAAGGACGTCCGAGCACAAGGGGGGAGGGGGGTCTGGTGAAATAGGACAAACTCGGACATAGGGGAGGGGGTGTTTGCGCATTGCGGACGTCCAGGAGTTCAGAATGTTGCAACAAGACATTTTTACTATGGTCCTATTTTGGATTGATCCTATCACTAAGTATATGTTATTGCATCGGCAATTTATTGCTTCATGGATAGCCAAAATTCATGACAAGCGATGGCCAATGATTTACGAAGCAGCCATTCACAGAGACTGACGTCCCAGAGGACGAGTGAAGTATCGCACAACTTGTTCCATTCTTTGCATATTCTGTTTAGCTAGACATTGCCATATGACAATATATATATATATATATATATATTTAAATGATGTTTGGCATGAAATAGATGGACGTCCAAGGGGGGAGGGGGGTGGTTGGAAACGGACAATATCGGACAATAGGGGGGAGGGGGGTCTAAAAATTCAACTTTTTAACGGACGTCCTTTGTGAATGACCCCTTAGTTGTATGCCTTATATGGAATGGCCCCGAGGTAGTCATGATAGTTTGCTCCTCTGGGCTCTCTGTTAAGGCCTGGCCAAGCATGCGCAATGGATACCTTATAAAAATGGCGAGCACTTCATCTTTAGCTCTCATACTGCTGCTACTGTTGCGCAGACGCCGCCGCCGTCGTCTACAGGAAAAGGTTTGGTACATTCAATGCATTTTAATACACTTAACACGCCTTTTTCAAATCTAACTAGTTACAGAGCCTGACGACATCGCATAATAGGCAATAGGCCATAGGCAAGGATTCTCTGGCCGGAGATCGAGAACTTTTTCCTCTAGTAATGTTTTATTCATAGATTCGTTTGGCGTCTCTACGTAAGGATCCCAGCTCTTAATGTCTACTATAAAGCGGTTTTGTAAAGGTCCCATATTTTAGGTCATTTTAAAGAGAGCTTAAATTTCCCCGCGTTTTGGGTCAAATGAAAGCTCGATCCAGTCCTTTGTGATATGATCATTGGCTTCTTCTCGTTTTTTCACGAAGACGAGGTCAATTTAATATAGATAAATCAACATCGTGGAGCAGTCAGGTATGGCCGACCCAAAGAAGTCGGCGGCAGTAAGTTTTAGCTCGTTCCTTTCAAAGATTTTAACCTTTTGTTGAATTGAAGGGTTGGGATAAAGTGAAATTCACGTGGTTTTTGCTTTCATCGGAGCTTGTGTGCATTCCATGTAACCTACGCTGGAGAGCGGAGATATCTCCGGCCGGTGAGGACTAAGCTTTCCCCTAGGAGTACTGGTGTGAGATGTTTTAATTTAGCCTTTGTATACAGGAATATGGCAATACAATGACTTGATTGTAGTATTTTGGCGTGATGATATTAATTACCAAATAAATCTCCAGTGTGAGGTTTACACAGAATGCACAAGTGTTGGGCGCCAGACAGGTTCTTAGGCCTAGTTCATTCAGTTTGCAAACTAAAATGTCTGTTGCTTGATGCCTTAGAAATTGCCAGTTAATGTGTTTTAGTGTTTTAGTTGTAGCTTGCACCATTTATGACAGCATTTGACGTCTAGGGCCCTGCAGGCGAGTCTAGAATCCACGAGGATCATGGTTTTGTTAGGTAGACGTTTTTTTTACAAGAAACTCACTTTTGTGCCTGAGTCTCAATTTCCTTAACTTTTTCTGAAATTGGGGCCGAGGTTTTCTTATCTTATATTAGAGTAAACTGTTTTAAAAGGGTCGCTATTCTTTGTTATAAAAAAGTTTGATCTTTGTTATCCAAGTTTATCAAGGAAAAGTTTCAATCTTTGTTGAGGACTTTGCAAAGAACGAGCTAATATCCATCTCTAGGATGTAAAAAGGACGAACTATGGAACTTGAGCCTTGTTATTTTCTTAACATTCTCTTAAGATTTTGGCTTTTTGAGCCTCATTTACTTATAAACTTTTTTGGCATAAAAAAGTATGTATGTGGCAGAAAGAGATCCTGACTTTATTACATGCTGGCTTATTATGTATGGACATATTATATATGGAAATAATTCAATACAAGGAATACTCTATTGCAGACTTATTGAACCATGGGTATAGGCCTGTGGCACACAAAAGTCTCTGATACCAGACTGGCTTACAAAGAAGTAAGAGGATATCATCACTGCAGACAAAGATTATTGTATTTAGATAGTTTACTTAGAGCAAGTTTTGGAAACCTGTTAGTTTACTTGTTCTATTTAACTATAGGAAGAGTACTCAGATAGCAGTGATGAAAGTTACTACTCTGGGCTTGATGATGAGGATGCAGCAACAGATGAAGGTGATAGCAGTGATGCAGATGATGGTGGCTCTGATTTTGATATAGACCAGGTAACTAGCTGAAATGTTTTCAGCCTTTATTGTTTACTGTTTCCTGTTTTGTATAACAAACTTTCATATAAAAATGCTAGCAATGATGTTGTGTAGCTACTTATTGCTTTTTCTCATCACAATTTGTGATGGAAACCTTTGTACACCACATATTTGGGCCTATGATTAAAAAATTATTCTTTGCAAAATTGTGTTGTTTCTATATATACATAATTTCTTTATCTAGTCAGTGCTCTACAAGTTTCAAAATATTGTTTATATAGACCAATTCCCACACATTTTTTTCCTGAGCTTTAGTATTCCAAGACACTTTGTAAACATGATGCTATTGAAATGAATAGTATTCTTCCTTGGCATTCTGTTTTTTAGTCCAGCTCTTGCCCAGAAAGCCACTCAATCAAATGCAAGCACCTATGGGATGCCTAAAATTATGCTTAGAGCATGATTTATTCAGCGGCAAAATTTTTTGAAGTCATATCATAAAGAAAATCTTTTCAAGTCATCGCAAGGGATTTCTCTAAAATTACTGCTTTGTTACATAGAAGAGTAGAAGAGTTTCAATCCAAATCATCATCAAGCTAATCCTTTAATAACATGTCTACAATCCTTTAATACTAATCCTTTAATAGCATTTCACACAGCTGAGTGGATTGTCATAACCTAAAAGCAAATCATGAGTTTTAATATCATAACTTTTTATATACTTTTAAGAGATCAAATATTCCTAGATTGGAGTCCCATTAAGTTTTGCTTTTATTGAGTCTTTTCTGTGTATGGTAAATGCATTCTTAGTAGGGGTGTGAAACAGAGCCATAAATTGTTCAAGGAGCTCAATTTTTAGAGCACTTTTGTTTGCTCAGTGCAAGACCTGTTTAGTTATTGAATATTGTCAGCTGTCCAGTTGTAAGCTTATATTGGACACATGAATGTTCTTATATGATGCAGTAGTTTTAATGCAAAATTTATTGTTACAAGGTAAAGTATTTTTGATTAACATATGTTTCAAGTCATCAGATGAAGATGAGAATTTGGTTGAAAATATACTGGTCAAGAATTTATCAGATAATAAAGATGACAGTGAGTCTGAGGAAGAATTGTCAGTTGATTCTTCCCTTGGTGATAGTCTGAATGACGAAGCATATATTGAGGGAGAAGAAAAGAAAAGGAAACAGCCAACCAGTTCCGAAGAGCAAGAATTGAACTCAAATGATGTGGTACAGTTTGATGATGCAGATACATCAGACGAAGAAGTTAGTACAAATTTCTCTGTGTACCTTTTTCACTAGTTTTTGTGTCACCATGAAAGAGGCTGTTTACTCCTAAGGCTTAAGAAGGTACTTAGTATTAAAGGTGTGGTGAAGAGCTCAATTGCTATATCAAGAGTGGAAAATTTAAGGTGACATACACCTAGAGTAGAACATCAACTGATCTGGAAGAAATGGTCATATGTGTCTTGGTTTGCAATTATGTTATGCATTGTGCAACACTTTGTTGTCATGATAAATTTGAAATTGCCTTTCCTAATTTAGTTAATGCAATTTTTTTACTTGTTTAATATGTTGGTAAGATTTTGTTCTTATATTGTTAATTATCCCTGTAAACAGGAAATAAGAAACACAGTTGGAAATATTCCAATGGAGTGGTACAGAGATTATTCGCACATTGGATATGATATCAGAGGCAGTAAAATTGCAAAACCAGCACAAGGGGATGAGGTTAGTGTTCTACTTTATATATATATATATATATATATATATATATATATATATATATATATATATATATATATATATATATATATATATATATATATATATATATATATATATATATATATATATATTTATTTTTGGATATATCAACTTCTGTATATATATTTAGTAATTCCAGGACTACTTGGAAAACAGTGTAAATATGTATATATGCATATTCACTACTGAAGTATTATCCTGTATAAATATTCGAGAATAATAATAATAATAATAATAAACATTTGGATTAAGATCTTCATCATTACTTTAGAGTATATATATATATATATATATATATATATATATATATATATATATATATATATATATATATATATATATATATGTATATATATATATATATATATATATATGTATATATATATATATATATATATATATATGTATATATGTATATATATATATATGTATATATATATATATATTTATATATATGTATATATATATATATATAAAATATTAATTCGGCTAATTGATTAGCACAGGAGTCTTCTGATCTAAACATCGTGAGTTCGAATCTGCACTGGGGCCAAAATAAATTTTCCCATTGTGGTAGCCCACTCATGACTTAGTATATATATATATATATATATATATATATATATATATATATATATATATATATATATATATATATATATATATATATATATATATATATATATATATATATATATATAAACTAATCCTAAGCCGCATCCACAACGTATATAAATTGCATAAAAAGAATAAACCACAAATATACTATCCTTTCAGTAAACGTTTCAATTAGAATCCTCATCAGTACTGATGAAGATTCTAATCGAAACGTTTACTGAAAGGATAGTATATTTGTGGTTTATTCTTTATATATATATATATATATATATATATATATATATATATATATATATATATATATATATATATATATATATATATATATATATATATATATACATACCTATATATATATATATATATATATATATATATATATATATATATATATATATATATATATATATATATATATCTATATATATCTTTGTTGGAAATTGTGGTAATGTTTATTTGATCTTTGCAGCTTGAAAAGTTTCTGGCAGCTGAGGATGATCCTGACTTTTGGTAATATTTGTTATGCATATTTGTTGCTTAGTGCTTATTTCTAAAGAGTTTTCTTTGCATGGGAAAACTGCCGGAATGAAAGTGTCAATAATCTTTATTGTATCTCTTTAGGAAGACAGTGCGTGACCATACAAATCAGGAGAATGTAAAACTAAATGATGAAGATTTAGAGATAATAAGGAACATACAGACTTCACATTTTCCTGATGGTGGATTTGACCCATATGAGGTGACAAGAAATATTGTTACTATGTTTCAAATTTGTAGCTTTACTTCAAACTGGAATGCTTTTTCATTGAATTTTGTCCCATTTCTTGTTGTGATCATCATATGTCTGCCAGTATTCGAGGCGTTTGATTTGCGGGTACAAAATATCAGATAGTTGTCACTGAGTGCAATTTTATGAGTTCCTGCTTTGAGGATATGGTCTATGAGTGTAGAGACTGAGAGGGTGACCCTGGTCGGTTCATTAATGATCTCCTGCAAACTAAATAATTCATATAGCTTTCGAATTCTCCCAAAGTTAATAATTTGAGGGTGTTGAATTGACAGTGAATAGTCATGAGGCTTTGATAATTAGTCAACAGAACAAGTCTATATATATCTATATATATCTTGAGGTATACCGTAAAAGCCCGCTTTGGGAGAGATCGTTAACGCCGGTTTTTATCGTACTTATTTTCTTGACTTATTATTGATGCCTCAAAGCTTATTCATTGTCAATCAGAGAATCGTGAAATAGATGTGCTATGTATAAAAGATACTTTGATGATACGCATTTACTAAGTTTAGTAGTTTTGAGTTTGTTTCTATAAGTAGCTTGAATGTTGATCAGATCTGAAGTTGGGGAGTTTTTAGTCAATTTTTGTTTTGTCTTTAGTAGCATAATGGTTGCTTTATTTTTCAACTGATTTTCGGTAGTTATAGAACAGGACAGAAAAGTGAGAAAATAAATAGTATTTTAATATTCATTTTCATTTATCTACTCTTTGGTCTGTAGTAGATGGGGGAAAGTTTGTTATTTTTTGGAATTTTTCCATTCCCCCGGAGCTTATTAGAACCTCCGCGCTTATTATATATAGTTATATTTGTACTTGGTTATCTATTTCAGCCTTACGTTGACTGGTTTACTGGTGAGAAAATGCTTCATCCAATCAAGGATAACCCTGAGTCGAAGAGTAGCTTCATGCCTTCAAAATGGGAACATAAAAGGGTATGATCAAATATTTTACTGTTAGCAAAATGTTACTTCTTAGTTGGAACGTCAATGCACAATTAACATGGATTCCTTGAACTATCATTTCAGCAGCAGGTTAAAAATTGAGCTGCTGTAGTTTTAGTACTATTTCATCATTTTCTGAATACTTAATCGTCCATAGCAGGAAGCGGTTGCTGTAGAGGAAGTTTGGTATGAAGTAATGCTTTTAGTAAGTCTTTTCCGTGAAGCGCGGGGGATCGCTTGCGAACGTAGTGGCACACGCGATTCGACGGAGATGGAATTCGAAAGAAGTTTGATATTCGCACGGCATTTATTAAGTATCGCACGGGGAAAGATTTGTTTCTCTACATCGGTTTCTTTCTTCTTAATTCAATGAAATACTTGGCCATGTAAGGCCTTCAAGAAGTTTCCACAGTTTATGTCAGACATTCAGCAACGGAAGCCACTCGCCAGAAATCAAGTACAATGCTTGGTTTTAACATCAGATTTTTTTCTTTATTCGCATAAATATTTACAAAACATACAAATACAAAAACGATACCACAGGGAGCATGGAATTACATAGCAACCCTGTAGCCATTACACATAAATAGCTAAAATAAAACAATTAAACACAGATAAATAACTAAATAAAATGTATCATTAACCCGTTACGCAACTCCCCCACCCATAAGGGAGAGAGGGGGAAACTCAAAAACATTAGATTTCAGCACTCAGCAGTGTTTATTTAACAGAGTACGTGCTGGGCTGTGACTCATGAAAAGAAAATGTAAGGGACCATTCACAAAGGACGTCCGAGCACAAGGGGGGAGGGGGTTCTGGTGAAATAGGACAAACTCGGACATAGGGGGAGAGGGTTTTTTGCGCATTGCGGACGTCCAGGAGTTCAGAATGTTGCAACAAGACATTTTTACTATGGTCCTATTTTGGATTGATCCTATCACCAAGTATATGTTATTGCATCGGCAATTTATTGCTTCATGGATAGCCAAAATTCATGCCAAGCGATTGCCAACGATTTATGAAGCAGCCATTCACAGAGACTGACGTCCCAGACGACGAGTGAAGTATCGCACAACTTGTTCCATTCTTTGCATGTTCTGTTTAGCTAGACATTGCTATATGACAATATATATATATATATATATATATATATATATATATATATATATATATATGTTTAAATCATGTTTGGCATGAAATAGATGGACTCCAAAGGGGGAGGGGGGTGGTTGGAAACGGACAATATCGGACAATAGGGGGGAGGGGGGTCTAAAAATTCAACTTTTTAACGGACGTCCTTTGTGAATGACCCATAACAAGTCCACTCTGGGATCTCAACGATCCATACCTTTCCGGGAAAATTGAAGTGTAAGTATCGCACGCCACACTACACTCAACAGCTCTTATGGCGTGCGATGCATCGCACGTAACCGTTTTCCTCACGTGGAAAGTTGATTAATAGAATATAAAGATCCCTGACTTCTTTAGCATGCTGTTATCTTGTTTCTAGGTAATGAAGTTAGTTCGTGCTATAAAGAATGGATGGATTAAGCCGAAAGCAAGTAAAGAGGGCAAAAACAAAGTCTATCTTATGTGGAGGAATGAAGATATTGTACGTGCCCTATTTGCTAATACTTTATGATATGTGATAGTAGGCTTTTCTCAAGCCTCGTCTCTCAGCAATGATATACAATTTCAGATTAAAAGTCGTTGCTTTTCAATTATGTGATCTTGTAATTTTGGTTTGATCATAATGATTATTTTGTGAATTATCCTTTAAAGCCAAAGAAAGATCACCCAATGCATTGGCCTGCACCAAAAATGAAACTTCCAGGTAAGGGTTCAATATTTTTGGCTTCTTTGTATTATTTGGTACAAAGCTACCTTGGATTCTACTTTTTTGTCGCTTAATTAAGTAATAGAATTGTAAGTGCCTTCCAAAGTGGGGACCAGATGACCTTGTGTCTATCCCTGCTTTGGATGGCACAGTAGAATGTAACCATTTTTGTGTTTTATTCATTTGATATTGATAGAAAAAAAATATTTTTTGCTATTCATTAACTTTTGTTCTCCTTTGACTTGCATTATGCTGAAGTGGCCAACCTGTTTTATTGCTTCCTTAGCCCATGCTATACTTCCAGTGGCATAATTGACGGGGGGGGGGGGGGGGTGGGGGGTGGGAGGTTCCGATCCCTTAATTTTTCTAAACATGTTCCACGAGATTTTTCCTAAAACGTTGTGTAGTTATTGGAGAGGGGTAAGTAAAACACCGTCCCGTTTACCACATCTAATGCATATGAAATATTGAAGGAAAATATTTCAAAAGAGGGGTTTACTTGCATTTGTGAGAGTTTAAAAGACGTGATCCACAGAGCTTTCCCAAGGCTGCACCCCTAGACCCCCTCCCTCACTTCTGCACTCCTGAATCGCTGATTTATTCTTTATATCACAGGTCATGAAGAGTCATATAACCCACCACCAGAATATCTCTTGAGTGAAGATGAGGTACAATTTAGCTTTGTTTTCTACACCACACCCGCAGACTTTCATCTGTTTTCGTCCATACATATCCCTGTTTTATATTGCCAAACTTTTACAGTTACTTCTTCCTCTTGACAAGGTTGATGATTAATTTCGGTTAAATCTTGTGTCTATTGCTTGGGGTGTTTATCAATCAGTGAATATTAGGTCTAACTCAGCATAGCCGCCAAATGTTTGAGAACCCTGTCAAGTCTGTTTTCTCGCAATCTAATTAACCAATTACTATGCCGAATTCTGACCACATATGTTAAGACTAGGCCCATTTTGCATGATGATTCGTCAATAAGGTTGGGAGAAAGTAGACCTGACAGGGCTCCCATACATTTAGGGGCTATGCTGTCCAACTCTAGTTTCCTTTCACGTCTCTTTACTGAATCACTGGTATGTCATATAGTGATACATCATACACACGTTGGTTTTTTATAAGAAATAAGTAAATAATAAGCATGAAACTCAACCAAGGCAAAAATTAAGAAACTTCTAGGAAACACAGACAGGCTGAGCTTCAACAACAAACTTGAAAACACTATTTTTGTCAGAAAATTGTTGTCAGAGTGGAAAACAAATACAAACAGCATCCGTTTCTCAAGTGTTTTCAACTAAACACCCTATTTCTCATCTCACAATTGCCTTATTGTCATTACAAAATGTCATGACTCTTAAGAACACTTAAGAAACGTTTAAGGCTGGATTCGACAAAATATTAAGAAACATAGAGGCTGAAAGCAGAAAGTTTGTTTCTTATATAAAAAAGCGTGTAGGGATATGGCATATATAATGTAGCATGCAACAATTGAGGAGTTTACTTAATGTTATTCGTTTGGGTATTGGATAGCATTTTATAGTGTTGATGTTATATAGAAAGCGCATTGAGCAATATTTAGTGTGTTACTTTTGGCATCAAAACACCCTTTTCATGCGTATAGCCTTGATAATGGTAATAATCTATATGTCATATTTATGCAAGATAACCTTTTCAGTAGAGATTTCACTGCTATCACTAAAGGCCTTGTCTAAATTAAGGTCGACATACACAATATGTATTTATGTATTACGCAGCACGCAATATATATCCCATATTATACAGGATAACCTTTTCAGTAAAGATTTCACTGCTATCACTAAAGGCCTTGTCTGAATTATGGTCGCAATACACAATATATATTTATGTATTACGCAGCACGCAATATATATGCCATGTTTATACAGGATAACCTTTTCAGTAAAGATTTCACTGCTATCACTAAAGGCCCTGCCCAAATTAAAGTACGCGAAGTAAAATTATCGACTAACTTATTAGTAATGAGACCAAAACGGTGGTCTTTCATTACTCAATGAGCTGGCTCCGCATAACCTGTGCAACCTTTTCATAAGAACTTAGAATGCTCCTTCATAGTACTGCCACTGATGTGAGGGTACCAAAGAAATATTCTGCAAATGGACAAAAGTGTTTTTTATTTCGTGGAGCAAAATTCTGGAATAGCCTATCAGCTGGATCAAAGCAGGCACCTTCTCTAAATATGCCAAAAAATCCCTTTTAGTGATGGGGCAGTTTTTAACTGTTTCCTTGAACTCACTTTTTAGTAATCATTGTAAATAGTATTCATTGTAATTAAGTTTAAGCAGTTTGTTCCTATTTCTATTTCTTAGATTATATTTTAAATGTTTAGTGGATGGCCCCTTCAAAAACAACTCTGTTGAAGGGCAACAATCTCTAAATGAATGAAATGAAAATTGTAATAGTTGGAACAGTAAGAACTTGTAGTCAATTTCTGAGAAGTTAAAACTAAAAGCGTTTATTTTCCTTTTGAAGGTAGTGAAATAATTTTCGTATCTAATGTCACTTGGTAAGCTATTGTATATAGACCCTCCTTGAAATGCGAAAGTTTTTCTTCCTTATGCCTTGGACAAATATTTTGCATTAAAATGATCACATGTCACATTATCCCTAACACACGTGCCAAGTCACACGAAGCAGACACCTTTCCAATCACATCTTTATACATTTGTTAATTATTTATCGTTGAAAATATGAAGTAGCAACAACCAAACATAGCTAAAAAGTAAGCAGAAAATATCTAGAAATGAAAAAGAAGCATATTCTGGTTATCTCATTAAATGCATATTCTGCACGTGCACTGTTCACCTGTCCAGTGTTTATTTTGGTTTTAAAACGTGAAGGCCTTGTTTCGCGCTGTGATCAGGGGTATTCCAAAGAAGGCCATATTTCAAAATATGTATCTCTATTTAACAGAGCCATGACCTTGCCTCTCTCTTGCGGAATGATTTCCATGCATATTAGAGTCAGCTCATTTTCTTCCACAGTTAAAGTGAATCCATACTAAATAGAGCTTCACTGTATTATCTTGAACTCACTGTTCGCTTTCTTTTGAGCACTATTTTTAATCGGCTCTTCACCTGGGTCAGGTAGCTCTCCTGGATCAGACAGTCGTGATTTCGCACATTTACTCGTAAGAGTTGTTCCACTTGAAATATCTCTAATTACTCTGCTGTCGGAGCAGCAACAGCAGGTAGATAGATTTACAAACTGTTGTCATCTAATGCTGGAGCATCTAGCTGTTCTGCCTGTCATTGCATGTCGCTCACGTAGATTAATTACACATTATTCACTTTGAATAAATAATAATAATTATTACTATAAAATTATTTAAAGTTTGTTAAAAAGCCATAGTTCTACTTTTTACTAATTATAACACAGACTATTTACACAAAATAGATACTAATTATGATAAAATAAATATATGGTTGAAATGTAGAAGTTAAAATATAAATTGCTTCTGGTGAGGCTCCCAATGACTTTTTATCTACATATTTTGCATGAACAAATGAGGTAAAGCCGTATATCATTCCACGGCTCACCTAATGATTTACCACAGCTCACAAATGAATCCGCTGCGCAGTGGTTGGCAAATACTGCCTTATACGGATACATACGAATGCAAATAGAGTCGCGGATAAGGATACATACAGTCATAAATGCATTAGTTATTTGGTATTACAGTTTAGCTTACTTACTGCTGACGTTTATGTGGACCTGCAGCTACAAACGAAGTAGACTTACCTGTATTTTCAAAACTAGAGATTAAAACAAAGAACTGGTATCAGCAATTATATGCATATTGTCAAAAGTAGTTGTATAATATTATGCGACTGTTCATATTTGTTATCACTCTAGTGGTTAGAAGGATCTGCCTGTCTTTGTATTTTACGTATGGTCTGAGTTTTGCTAACCAAGATGGGGTCTTAGAAAATTGGTGACATATTTCGTAGAGTAATAATGTGTTTATATCAAGATTTGAAGCCATTCCTATTTTCTAGTGCCTTGACCTTTGAGTATTCTAAAACTTTTGTATGTAAATTTTACAACACTAAAGTGCTCAACAATTGACTGGAGCGGCATAAGAATAATAATAAAAGTTATACCATACTGTCATACGCGACCGTCGGTTTCATGTTTCCAATCTTCAGGCGCCTGAAGATTGGAAACATGAAACCGACGGTCGCGTATGACAGTATGGTATAACTTTCTTATTATTCTTATATATATATATATATATATTACCAAAGTTTCTCAGCAGTAATATATTAGAAATACACCTTAGGAAAACGACAATTGCTTTCAATTTGTAAAACATGTTTCGATTGCTTCGACAACCATCTTCAGTTACAGCTGTAACTGAAGATGGTTGTCGAAGCAATCGAAACATGTTTTACAAATTGAAAGCAATTGTCGTTTTCCTAAGGTGTATTTCTAATATATATATAAATATATATATATATATATATATATATTTATATATATATATATATATATATATATATATATATATATATATATATATATATATATATATATATATATATATATATATATATATATATATATATATATATATATATATATATATATATATATATATATATATATATATATATATATATATATATATATATATATATATACAATATATACATATGGATTTTAGCAGTTTTAACAAATTGCATGGATTTGTATACTTTTTGTTGTTATCATTACAGATAAAGCGTTGGGAGGATACTGACCCCGAAGACCGAGCAAGTAACTTCATCCCAAAGAAGTTTGATTGCCTGCGTAAAGTTCCTGCCTATTCTAATTATATTCAAGAGAGGTTCGAACGGTGTTTGGATCTGTACTTGTGTCCTCGACAGCGAAGAATACGTGTAAGTGTAAATTTTATGACAATTCTGCACGTTCTGGCATCAAGGAATGAGGAGATGTTAGAGATGAAAATAGTTTTATTTCTTTTTATTTCTGATTTAATTTCTGAAAAACAAGCATAGTGTCATGTTGTATTGGATGCCCAACGATTATCTGCATAGATCCATTCGTTGAACATTGTTCTCTCCTTGATTTCTATTTTCAATCGACTTTCTGTTCATGTTGCTTTTCGCTCAATCATGCTTGTACGGTTCATTGAGTATATTATTTATGGTGAATGGTGCCTAGAGGGGGGGGGGTGTACAAAAACTATTTCATTGAGATAAAATGTGCGAAGTGCTTAGAATGAGGTCTATACTATAGCAACAAAGGTAATTCCCTCTGTTATTATATCATATAACAGAGCAGGCACATTCTGTCTCAATGGAATAGCTTTTGTTGCAAGACCCCCAGGGAGTAGTCACTTGTCTTTATATCTTTTGCACGACGTAATATGCTTGATCTGTAACAGAAGATGATTGTCGAAGCACTCGAAATATGTTTTGCAAGCTTAAATCTGTCGTCATGTTTTTGAAGTTTATTTCTAGTTTATTGTTACCGAGGAACTTTGGTAAAATTAAATATATCAATATAGTTGACTTCCGAAAGGTCATACATTTCAATTTTTAATAGGTGTTGTGTGTATTTGAATTAGGGATGGGAACTGTTTCTTTTCTTTTCAACAGCTGCAAGTTGATCCTGATGATTTGATTCCAAAACTACCAAAACCTCGTGACCTGCAACCGTTCCCAACAAGCGAGAATTTGGTGACGTATACCTTATTTCCTCTATGGGCGGCGTTTATTAATTTTTTCAAGACAATTTTGCAATATTTATTTGAGGCGTTTAAAAGAGGACAGCATTTGTTTAAAATCCAACGTTTCTTGTGGCTGATAGAATGTAGCTACAACAATTTCAGGTTGTAAGTGTCGCAGAGAGGCAGAATTAGAATTTGCCCTTCTTATTCCAGCACTGTTTATCGCGCATGCGCAGAAAACTGCACACACACACACACACACACACACACACACACACACACACACACACACACACACACACACACACACACACACACACACACACACACACACACACACACACACACACACACACATATATATATATATATATATCCGGCGTTTATTAGATGGTGCGTTTATTTGATGGTAGGCGTTTATTAGAGAAGGTGGGGGTATTCAGGGATCAAGGTGTGCATTCATCACACACCCACGCGCGTCTGTACATTTCTCTATTTTCATCTCACATACAGCCAAATGAGTGGTTCTTTTAAAGCTAAATAATGCGAATCGTTTAGTCAATCCTTATAATCTGAGCCTCTTTCTCACGAGTTCCACATATTTAAGAATCAAGATTCACATTTAAGTACACACGCACGTGTCCACATATTGTTCTATTTGTATAGGTCACACAACCAATTAAGCGGTTCTTCAGAAGCCAACTAGATAGCGTGAATTTTTAAACTAATCCATAAAATCTGAGCCTCTTTCTCACGAGCGATATCTCCTACATGTCTCTTCTCAACGCTTTTCAGAACTATGGCGGATTTTGTGCCACTTATATCTGCAGTTGTTATTTCCCAACTAGATTCATTTCAGAGTGATCCCGTCATAAAGCAGATTTATTTGGACGCCAAGTAGAATATATTATTTCCCGTCGGTTGAGCGGGCTTTCTTCCTGGTACCCATTCATTGTAGCAATATGTCATTTAGTAGCTGTGTGTGAAAGAATCCATGTTCATTAATTATTTGCGTCAATCATGTGCCTAATACTGCCGAAAAGTGATGTCTGAACCGCTCTTAGAAATGGAATTATGTTTGATCATTTGCGCCGGGCGGAAATTTCATTATGATTTCTTGCGTTTGATTCTCTCATAACATTAATGTCATAGTCGATAAAGCACGTGGAATTACAGCGTACGGTGATGGCACACTCGCATTTTATTTCTGTTTCTCAGATCATATTTACTTTTACTTATAACCATCAAGAAAAATAGCACTGATTTCTCAGATAATGTGTCTGAAGGTGGAATTAAAATTTGAGCTTTAGTTTAATCTTATTTGAGCAGTACAAAGTCATGCCACTCCTAAAACAGCGAATATTTTTGCTTCATCCATGTATATTTCGTTGGAAATATCACTCTTTGTATTTCTGTTTGTAAAAATAGTCACAGGAGAGAAATATTTATGAACATTTTAATACACTTTTCAGATTTACTTTGGCCACAAAGCTCCTGTCACATGCATTTCAGTCGATCCATCTGGGCAGTGGCTTGTCTCAGGTACTCCTATGTCATTGCCACTAATTTTCTTTATTTATTGGAGAGCAAGTCAGACAGTAGACAGTAAATCTCGTGTGTTCCTTAAAATGTTTTGCTGACCCACATTATAGAGATAGACATCATAGAGACCCCCCTCCACACATCCACACACACACAGAGACACACACAGACACACACACACACACACACACACACACACACACACACACACACACACACACACACAAACACACACACAAACACACACACAAACACACACACACACACACACACACACACACACACACACACACACACACACACACACACACACCCACACAAATCAGAAAACGCAAAGTAATATAGAGTTTGCAAAATTCCAAATGACTGCAAAGCAATTGTGGGATGTTAAATATAGGTTAGGTTTTTACTTGTTGGCCCGCTAAACGCGGGCTTGTCGTAATTGTAGGAAGCCCTCCGAATCGTTGTAATTTGATTATGGAACGTAAAGGAAGATTGGACATGAAATAGCATGCATAGCTAAGACAGTTATATAGAACTATGTATGTATGTTTGTTTGTTTGTAGGGTATATGTATAATGCCTTCTCTATTATCATCTTTTCAGGTAGTGAAGATAAAACCATTCGTTTCTGGGAGGTTGCTACTTGTCGCTGTTTGAGAGTTGTAAATTTTGAAGAAGAAGTGCGATTTGTTGAGTGGGGTCAGATTTCTAGTCTGTGCATTTTAGCTGTAGCCGTGTAAGATTGGTTTTTCCTTTGTTTTTGTTTCCTGCACATTACTTTTATGAGAAGATCAGGGATACTTACACCTGGCCTTAATATTGATTCATCATCAAGTGAATCATGTAAAGATTAACATTTGAGGATGTTAGGCAATACACTTTTAGTCTGAGAATTATATATATATATATATATATATATATATATATATATATATATATATATATATATATATATATATATATATATATATATATATATATATATATATATATATATATATATATATATATATATATATATATTTATATATATATACACACAAACTAATCCTAAGCTTATGGATTAGTTTGATATATATATACACACACACACACACACACACACACACACAAACTAATCCTAAGCCGCATCCACAACGTATATAAATTACATAAACAGAATCAACCACAGATATACTGTCCTTTCAGTAAACGTTTCGATTAGAATCTTCATCAGTACTCATGAAGATTCTAATCGAAACGTTTACTGAAAGGATAGTATATTTGTGGTTGATTCTATATATATATATATATATATATATATATATATATATATATATATATATATATATATATATATATATATATATATATATATATATATATATATATACATATGCAAGTGGACGCCAATAGGTGAATTTGTTTGCGTTCCTATGGCGCTGGATTTTGTCTTCTCATAATGAAACAAGCATTGCTATAATACACCTAGATTCTTTAGACTACTTGTGTTAGGACACCTTGGATTGATTTGCAGTAATGCCATTTTATCTCATCTTCTGTAACTGATTTATTTTGGTTTACTTATTTTGCAGTGGAAAGTCATTGTATATTGTGAATCCTAATTTAGGGGATAAACTGATCTCCTCAAACACAGATAATATTTTGAACAGTTCAGAAATTAATAACACAGGTAGGGAGCATTTTTTATTGATGTACTTTTTGTTTATGGTAGAGTAGAGATGTTTTATGAGAGAGAATAGTAGAGATTTAGAAAGAGAAGAGATATGCACACGTAACTGTTGTACTGAAATCATGATATTCTCTGGCAGGCATAGAAAAGGTCTCATGGGAAACACCGTCAATTAAGGAGCAAAGCCAGGGAATAAGGCTTCACATACGTCATCAGAAGGTATTTGTCCTAATTTCTTATTAAATGGGAGGTTATTTCTTGCTCCACGCTTAGTTCCTGAATCATCGATTCACCAGTTTAACCGGTTTCTCTATTGTTGTTACCTTTCATCTTTTCTTGTGATTGTCTGTTCTTTTTTATTTTTCCTTTCTTTCTCCTATCGTTTCTTCTTTGCTGTTCAGCTAAGTTTATAGTTCTATTCGCATGCTGTTAATTCTTTCTGTTCTCTTGCCATTAATTGTTGGTCTTCATTTTCTTTGTTTATTTCATCTTATTTTTCATTTAGTCCGTTATTAACTCATTTTCTCTCTCATCCGCTCCTTCACGTTCCCCTAAATCTAGTCCCCTACCCGTTTGCATCTGTGCTGATTTCCATGCCTCCTATAACGTCTAATCGCACGCTTTGGATGTAGATGGTAAAGCAAGGATCATGGCACCACAAATGTGATTATATCGCCCTTGTGCTGGATGACAGTGGCGGTCAATCAGTTGTTATTCACCAGCTTACGAAAAGAAGTAGCCAGGTATCACCTACTTTTTCCTCAGTTTCAAACAAGACTTATAAATCTGCATTGTTTATATGCCTGTGATACTTCATTGCATTCTTCACTGGTAACTGCATTTAATTGAAAAGTTCTGTAAAAGATGGCAAAGCTCAGTTCGGAAACATAGGATACGTCGCAATGATTCATTTATTTTACGAGCCGTTTTCTGAAAATTGTTGTCCGTGCGCAAGTCACAGTGAAGTCAATAGATATACTAGATGTTAAAAGTAGCTCTTTCAGTTGTTGCAGATGATATAAACTGTCGGTAATATCTTTAACTCTCGTTCTGTCTCTTATTAGTTGCCTTTCCTTGGGATACAGCCTTTTTTCATTGAGTTTTCATCATTTTTTGAGTGTGTTGTGTTTTGCGTGCAGACCTTCGTTGCATTATGCCTTGGTACTATCTATCGTTAGCTGTAATAATGCCTTATGCCACGCTGTAATGACAACGGAAGATACAGGTGCACCTCTTAGTCGTAGGGATGATACGATGTCAATCGTCTTGACCATAAGTTCTTCTGGCGAAAGTGTAGGGCGACTTCGCGGTTTATTCGCAGTCAAATTCACTTCTTTGCCGCCGTTTCTGCCAGGTACTTCGCATTGGCCTAGCTTGAGCATTATTTCACCATGCAGAAATCCTGTTTCAATATTGTATATCTTTGCTATCGTGATTCTTCTGTTATTGCTAGTAAAATGCATCCGATTTCAAACTTCAACGCTTTTTTGTAACTAGATGCCGTTCAGGAAGCCAGGAGGTCTAGTTCAGTGTGTGAAGTTCCACCCGAGTAAACCTTTGCTCTTTTTGGCGGTATGTCCTTATGTGTTTCGTCCAAAAGTACTTCGTTGCTATATCAGATACACACTTTTTTACAAGAATATAGTCTATAAGAATATCAAGGTTCATAATCCCTGAAAGTTATGAATAATTTGAGAATAATGCAAGGCTTTAGCTTCACGAAGGCTTAGGTTTTTTACCTGTTTGAATTTTCGTTAGAAAACAAAGCATATGCGAGCTTCACTTATTTGACCTGGGAGTCCTTATGTTATGATGTAGGGAGTCCTTGTGCCATGATGTGACACAGAAACTGTTCGGGCAGTGTTCGTTGCACACTTTGCAGTTAAGGAATATGGTCTGTACAAGAATTAATGCTCCAAATCGCTAAAATTTAGAAATAATTTTTAGTTATTCTTTGGCTCAAAATTGAAAAAATTAGGAATGTTGAGGCTCAGCGAAAACTTCGGTATTCTTATAAAGAATTGTGTAGATGTTTGCTGAATATTAGCCATCGTTTGCATGCATAATAAGGTGTGTATGTACAGCACTGATTCACCGTACAATGGTTTGGTGAAGTCTTTTAATTGAAAATGGATATTTTAAATTTACCATCATCATTGAAGGAAACCTTTTTCATTGAACTTGGCGTATGAGTTATCCTGAAGTACTTTTAACGAAGATTAGTAACTTTATGATTAGGAAAGCTTGTTTGTTTTAAGAGGTTTCTCTTCGACTTTCAGACTCAGACTTCAATTCGCATTTACCACCTACAAAAGCAGGAATTGGTTAAGAAGCTTGTCTCTGGAGTTAAATGGATTTCTAGCATGGATATTCACCCGCAAGGTATCAGTGAGCAGTCAGCGATTTCCAGAAACCATTAACTATAGGCTTTTCAATGAGACGCTCGCGATCGCGTACAAGCTCGCAGACACGCGTCCAGCTCAGTTCACGCGCTCGACATGTCGCTCGTGCCAGCTTTATCAAAGATGCATTTCCAAGTACCAAGAAAAGATCTCACAAGTGAATGTTTAACGCGCGCAGATGATCCCACGCGCGCGATTGGCAGCGTGCGTTAAATTTACTCATTGAAAGGTCTGTAGCCATGTTTGGAATGGTGATACGGTAAAAACCCGTATATAAGGACCTTCATGATACGGTAAAAACCCGTAATTCTGGAAATAACTTCATTTATTAAGAACATACAGCCTGAAATTGCATATTTTTATACCAATCAACCAGAACCTTTTCAGCTTGATGTTCTAACAAGGTTCTTAGAAATGGTTTCATTCTCCATCCACTAAAATCCAATCTTTTTGCCATTCAGCCCAATTTAATGGTGCTCTAAAATGCTTGCAAACATGACTGTGATAGACAAGACCTGTAGGGACTGAAACCTGTGGAATTGGCTTGGTCAAGAATAAATAGATTTGGCTAAAATTCAAGGTACACATACTCTATGTGGCTGAAATACCTCAATTCTTAACTATCCTTTTATGGCATTTTTGGGATCCTGTGGTAAGAACCTGCACTCTGGTTACAAGAAGTGTCTCACCACGTAAGAACACAAACAGGCTCATTTCAAAATGTTAGGTTCTTATGTAAGGGTTTTTACTGCATCTGCACTTATAGTAAGATTTATCTATGGCCTTACTATTAGCAGTCTTTTTCCATGGCTTTACCGATAGCTTTTTCTTTGGTTGACGATCACCTTACCGACGGCCTTACCGATGGCCTTACCGATGGCCTTTTCCGACGGCCTTACCGATGGCCTTACCAATAGCCTAGTAGCCTTAACGGCGACTTTATCCGTAGCCTTTGCAGTGGCCTTACCTATAGCCTTATAGATGGCCTTATCGACGACCTTGTCGATGGCCTTGCCAATAGCCTTAAGCCTAGTTCACACTTGTGAAGCAAGAGCTGAAGCAAGCGGAACAGGCATGCGCAGAAGGAACGTGAATTGTCCCTTCTGCGCATGATTGATTCAGCTCTTTCTTCGCAAGTGTGAACCAGCCTTAAGGATGGCCCTATCAATGGCCTTACCGAAAGCTTCTATAGATTTGTGGGTGGACTTAAATGGATTGTCAGGGTCATCTTAAGCTATGAACATGTATTATTTTATGCCTCTCTTTGACTTATTCTTTGTACACATTATTATTCACCATTATTGGCACGGGCTTTGTATTATATTTCTATAGGTGATAATGTTATTATTGGAAGCTACGATAAACGGCTCTGCTGGTTTGATAATGATCTCTCAACTAAACCGTACAAAACTTTGAGGTGAGTACGCGTTTTGTTATTATAAGAAACAACCTCTCCTCTGTCAGCCTGGATGTTTTGTCAAATCCAGATTCGAACCTTCTACTTTCAGCCTAGATATTTTGTCACATCCAGCCTTAAATGGTCCTTGAAAGCTTCTTTAAATTCTTGAATTTTCCAATAACAACAACAACTCAGATGCGGAAATTGTGAGACAAGAAATGGAATGTTTAGGTTCCGTGAAGTATGTATTTATTTTATTTCCGGTTTATTAAAGAGTTTTCTTACAAAAACAGTTTTTTCAAGTTTACTTTTGAAGCTCAGCCTGCCTGTGTTTTGAAAAAGTTTCTTCACTTTTGCCTGATTTTTGCCTCATGTTCGTTATATATTTGGTTTTGTTAAAAAAACGTTTATGCCAGGTCTAAAAAGAATACCCTATGTCGACAATTCTTCTTTGGAGTTGAAGACAATGCAAGCAATATTTTAAGAATTGTCATGTTATGTCACTTTAAGGAGAAACCCTTATTTAATGAAGCAAATAGTGTACTGCAAAATTTCCTTATTGCACGAAAGGGAGGCAAAATTCTTTAACATACTCAAAGCAGAAGTAGCGATCCCACTGAGCATATCTCAGTATTTCTCCACATTATTCAGCATTTTCAACATCTTTGGCATTATTCAATATGGGACAAGTTCAAGAAATGGCATATAAGCACAATTTAATTAACTCAATATGCTAAGATTTACAACTGTCTTAACATCTCTAGCTCTCACCGTCATACTCATCAAATTTAGACTTTTTTTACAAAACCAAGTAACTAAACCCAACGAAGCGTAACTTGAACAATACGCCCGGTAGGACCTATGAGCGCGGTGTCCGTAGAATGTAGCATTACATAAAACAATACAGCAAGCAAAAAGTGAACCAAACAAAACAATATCAAGACCGAACATGAATGTGACACAATACTTTTCAAAATTGCTCAGCATTCTTCAGTGAATTTCGGGAGGAGCTCAGCACTCAGCCCTTTGAGTGAGGCTTAAGTTTTAATTGAAATTTTAAATTCTAATTTTGACGAGGCTCACAAATTTTCACTTCCGTATGCTATTGTGAAGTAGAACCTCTTCCCTTGATCCCGTCTGAATGAACGTTTTGGAAGGACCTTTTGCTTTCATCTCCCCTCAAATGATCGCTTCCAGATGTTCTCTTTTATTACCTCGCCTCAAGTAGACATTTCTCAAGGGCTTTTCCCCTTGATTTCACCTCAATAGTGTTTTTATCTGGTTTGTTTTCTGAATTACGGAATTTCCTTTGTTTACCTCCAATGCCATGTTAGACCTGTTTATTTTTCCTCCAGTATCAAGGCTGGTCAAAATCCAACATTTCATCCAACATTTAGCTCGAAAACGCTGAAAGTTCGTTGATGATAATGAGGAGTGGTCATATGCATATAAAATTTCCATTATCTGATAATTCCTGCGCAGCGACATGTTTAAGAAACCTTTAAGAGCGAGCTTTCTACGCATGCCCAGAAACAAAATGTCGGATGAAATGTTGGATGAGGCAGTCAAACGCGTCCAAGATTTCAAAAACAACATTTGTTTTTGACCTTGATCACACTTGATCCAAATTCACTTTGCAAGTGTTGGATGAGCCAACATAGGCCGCCATACGCGTCCAGCAATTCACGCAACATTTGTTTTGAAGATGTTGGACAAAATGTTGCACGTGTTTCACCAGGCCTTAACTGTTTAGTCCCAAATAGACAGGGGGTTGGAATAGAAGGGTTGGTTGGAAATGTCCTAAAACGGGAGGGGGGTGGATTGAAAAGCAAGATTTTCTCACGACACTTAATACTTGATCAAAATTGATAAACGGGGAGGTCTGGAATAAGGATGTTACTCGACAGGTTTTTTCAACAGAAGTTAATAAGTTGGAAGGTACGTTTATTCGGGACTCAAGAGTGTGATCGGTTTGTCTTCACTTACTTTTTAAATGCAGAATTTCGAAATGCCTTTGGTTTTCATCGGTAAGCCTACGGCAGGTGCCCGAGTTCTTTGTAGCTAACTGTGCAGAAGACACCGAAAAAATTCAAAAAGCTGTACTTGAGCATAGCCATGACGCAACTCTCGACAACACGGAGTGAGAACGTCAAACCTGCTAAACATTTGCTCATTAGCACTCATGTCTGTAGGGATGTTTGTTAGCACTCTCGCCATTTTTGACCTTGATCAAATAAAGCGTCAATTAGGCTGGACACTGAACATTCGCCAAAGGAACCTGATATTTAACAGTGCATGGCTTTTTAGACTGTTGCCATGGAAGTGTTGTGTTCATTTGGCCAGGTTGTTGAACTGTCGCTCCTGTTCAACAAAAGGTTAATTTTGCTTGGTTATTTGAAGTGTTTAACATATGGCTTCTTCCGTGAATTTCGTGTTTTCTCACAGTCCTCTAAAAATTTTTGGTGTGTACGTAAATATAGTTGGTATATGGAATCCAATTCAGAGCAGGCCAATCCACCTGTCAACAGTTTGTTGCTAGCAAACAGTATGTTGCTCTTCGTGCCTTCAGTGTAACTGCTGTTTAGGAAGTTTCTCGAAATAAAACTCCAACCGCCTTGGTTGCTTCTCTCATTTTCATTCATTGTTATTTGCTCTTCTTCCTGTTTTATTCATTTGATGGTATTGTGCCACTTAATTGGATATCTTGCCGCATTATACTGCTTTATATCATATTGTAGAAAATCGTATATCTTATATCATATTACATCATATCATGTCATATCACATCATATCATATCATGTCATATCACATCATATCATTTCATATCATGTCATATCACATCATATCATTTCATATCATGTCATATCACGTCATATCACGTCATATCATTTCATATCATGTCATATATCATATCATGTCATATATCATGTCATATCATGTCATATCATATCATATCATGTCATGTCATGTCATGTCATATCATATCATATCATATCATATCATATCATATCATATCATATCATATCATATCATATCATATCATATCATATCATATCATATCATATCATATCATATCATATCATATCATATCATATATCATATCATATCATATCATATCATATCATATCAATCATATATCATATCATATATCATATCATATCATATCATATCATATCATATCATATCATATCATATCAATCATATCAACCATATCACATCATATCTTACCACATCATATCACATCATATCATAGGTAATAGTATGTCATATCATGTATCATATTTCGTATATCAAATGTCATATGTCGTATGTCATATATCATACATCACATCAAAGACAAAATGTCACTTCGATCATATTATACCAAAGTATAGAACTTTAGGTCTAATATGAATTTTATCAACTTGATATAAAACATGTTGAAGACAAAACAAACTATTTTCACCCATATTTGATCCTTAATGAGACAGCGACTGAGTAGCAACAACAACAGACTCCTACTTGTACGTTATTTACCATTCTCACATTCATATTCGGACTCTCACCTTCTGTAGCCTAAGGCCTTTCTACTAAATGAAGTATGATTTGGATCGACTTTGTTGATATTACACTGGTAGGGTGACATAAAATAGCGTGGAGTGGTAGAAAAAGGTGCTTGAAATAGCATAAATTTGCTTTATAATTGGGATCAGAGTGGCATGAATTCATACAAGAAGCCGTGAATATCGTTTGGGAGGCCTGCATATCGTATATTGAGAATGAAAGACTTTCTCTCTATATCTCCGCTGACAGACATTTGGTTGTTTGTGGTATAAACAGTTTTTGACATTCCTTACTTTTAGGCATCACAAAAAAGCTATTCGCCAAGTCAAATACCACCCAACCTACCCTCTGTTTGGATCAGCAAGTGATGATGGATCGGTTATAATTTGCCATGGAAAAGTTTTTAGGTTTGAAGCGATTTTTTCTCTTTTTGGATATAATTTGAATAGTAGCATTGGTCTTATATTCAACTCAGCAAATAAGGGATATTTTATTAAAGAAGGTCGGCACTGTTTTGACTGAATGATTTTATTGCATTTGACAATGATATGTAATGGTACCTTGCATGTTCTTGTATGTATAAGTTGGTGTTCTGATAACTTCACATGGTGGTACGTGTTATTGTTCTTTAGCTAGTAAAGATAAAGAATGGTCCTATGTACGATTCCGTACGTTAGGGGGTGCCTATTAGAGGGGACACTTATTTTGAGCCTCCGGCATATTGAGGTAGGATGGCCAGTTCCTTTAGCTTCCCCAGTGTTGCCGCCAGGTGCCCATTTGCTGCTGGGTGGACACTAAGGAAGCATCCCGACAATTATCCAAAGGTTCAACTCGAACCACTGATGTTTCGCTCAGCAGTCAAGTGCTCTAACCACTTGGCCACTCGCCCGTTCTGTAGCTTGTTATGAATGATTAAAATGTATACCTTGGTCTTGGAACAGCAGTTATCAAAATATCAGAGCCGACACTTTAGCTGTGTATGTTTCGCAGACCGGGCGGGAGCGGTTTCATACAGGGTCTTGCACGCTTTTTTATATAAGAAACAAACTTTTTGCTTTCATGTTGAATATTTCTTGACATTTTGTCGAGTTCAGCCTTAAATGTTTCTTAAATGTTGCTAAAATTAATTAAATATCATGTAGCAACAAGACAGCTGTGAGACGAAAAATGGATTGCTTTATTGAGAGCACTCGAGAAGTGGAAGCTGCTTCTAATTTGTTTCGAGTTGACTAAAAAGATTCTTGTAAAAACAGTAATAATAATAAAACGAATATTTATGCAGGATGTACACGTCAGCATTCAACTGTTATCAATGTGTATGCGTTTTATCAGTTTCTTCAGGTTTACTGTTGAAGCTCATCCAGCCTTTGTTGTCTGAATGCTTCTTAAGTTTTGCATAATTTGATCCTCATGTTTCTTATATATTTGCTTTTTTATTAAAAAGCGTGTATTTTATTTTATCGATTTTATCCGAGTTCGAGATTCATTTTATTTGTCATTTGGTTTTATTTGATGCAAACACTTCCTATAGTTTTGCCAGATGTAACAGAACCTGAACTGCTTTCTTTGCATTCATATTTATCCTCACAGAATGGATCTCCTTGCCATCTCCCACTTTACTTCACTAAGACGAATACCTTTGTGCGTGCAATTGCTGAGCTATTTTTAAATCTGAGAGTATTTTAATTGCAGTGACCTAATGCAGAATCCTTTGATTGTTCCTGTAAAAATCATTAGATGTCATAAGCCAGTTGGAGAGTTCGGTAAGCCCTTCATCTCAAATCTAGTCCTTTGTTTCGATTAATTCCGGTTAATTCATCTTCTTAAACGTCTACTTTTTTATTAAATGTCATAGCCCCTTAGTTGCAAAATTACAAGCTCTGCCTACTGTTGTACTTCATTAATACGTACATAGGTGCATTATACATGCATATGTATTTAGTAGTCTCTAATCGTTTACTTGTATGTCCTATTACGAAATTGACAGAATGCCTCAGATATATTGTACTGTTTCTCCACCCTATTTTGCTAGGGCTTGAGTACACACATGTACTATGAACTACACATGTACTACACACACATGAATACTATTTTGCTCTGCCTAGTTTAGTACACACATGGTAATTATTACCAGCCTCTCCTCGCTGATATCGTTCTTGTGGCAGCATGATTGGACCATTTCCTTGCTAACCTTTTGAGATTTCCAAACCAATGAATTTTCTTTAAGCTCATATCGGTTTGTTTTTGTTTTTTATGAGATTTCTTCTGATGTTTTAGGAGTTTCAGATTGCGTGTTCCATCCTACACAGCCATGGATTTTTACAGCAGGTGTTGATAATACAGTGAAACTTTGCACGTAGCATTATCCAGGTAAAGCTTGTGCCGTTTTGCCAATGATAGCTTGTTACATTAGGATTTCAGCAAATAACTGAATCTTCCCCAATATCAAGACAACATCTAATATTCTCACATGAATTACTTGAACACCATCCAGCCACATCATTACAAGAACATTGGTCGATTTCGCAGTGGTTATATAGCGCCAAAACATGTGTCTCGTGTCTTGTTCGTATAGTTCTGTTTGCAAAGCAGTTTTCCAGCAAGCCTTGTTGGCATGAGATGTCATTTGTTACTCCTTCCCATGATTCTCCGTAGACCTCGTTTTCATCGCAATAGAAACATTTCATTTTAATCGTCATGTATGGTTCTGCAGGAAATCATTTGACAGTACGTATTGGTGCTATGCATATACAAACATATATTCATACATATATATGTATGTATATGTGTATATATATATATATATATATATATATATATATATATATATATATATATATATATATATATATATATATATATATATATATATATATATATATATATATATATATATATATATATATATATATATATATATATGTATAAATGTATATTCATGTACATTCATATATATATATATATATATATATATATATATATATATATATATATATATATGTGTGTGTGTGTGTATGTATATGTATATGTATATATATATATGTATATATTTATAATATAACTATATATATATATATATATATATATATATATATATATATATATATATATATATATATATATATATATATATATATATATATATATATATATATATATATATATATATATATATATATATATATATATATATATATATATATATATATATATATATATATATATATATATATATATATATATATAGTTTCATGTGCTGATGATTATATTACAGTAGGTAATTTGAGTACTAGTGTCTATTAATGCCAACAAATGTGGTAAATGAAGTATCCTTGGGACGGTGGACTGTATGTAATAGAAGAATGCGATCTAAAGTTATGAATAATGTGATAAATTAAGAGCTAGTTTGAAAGTTCGGTTTAGGGAATAATTTGATATCATTTTTACTTTGTACTCTTAGCCTCTGCACTGAAGGTAGATATTAATCTAAAAACACATCGAATGGTAATTAAAGGCATATTGCTTAGCAAAGTTATGTGTTGCTCAGAGTTGGTATAAATGTCTCAGCAGGAGATAATTAGCATGTATGATGTACCACAGGTCTGAATATTATCGACAAAAGAATCGCGAAACGAGAGTCGATTATTTGTATCTTGCTGACGATAACTGTATTGAGTCTGTTTGATTATACGCTGTGTTTTCTGAAGATAAAGTTGCAATTCTCATACATCAGCTTGGTTTTAATACTCCGATTGACATAGCATTTGCAGGATATGAGAGAAGGAGATAATTAAGAACTTACCATGCCCTCTTTGATCTCTGATGATCAGCGATGAAGCTGATTCTGTAGAGAATCCTGTCCTTGTAAGTCCGATGTCGAATACATCATTCAGTATAAAGTGATAAACAAGAATTACTGAACCTACAATTAATTGTGATCTGAAAATTGACAGTCTTGTTTAGCTGTATGATTTCTTGCCTTATATCAACAGAGCTATTTTACTCTCGTACTATAGCCGAAAGCTATTGTTCGCGTAAGCCGAAGCTAACTAAATTAGTCACATATGTTGACATAAACCCGATGAAACCGTGTTCTACACGAGACCAATCGGCTATGAAAGGTATCAAAGCGGTCGTTCTATTTTGCAAAATAAGGACATTCCCTCACTTTTAAGTTAACACTGAAGATGCAGAACCTCTTGTTCTGTGTAGGCAATATCTCCAGGTGTACTTCGAATATTACAATGTGAATTTGATCTACATCATATCATATTTTGGTGTTATCTTTCGTACTGAAAATTCATTGACTTACCTATGCCGAGTACAATAAGGAAATATCTCTTATTTAATTTTACTTTGGTTTCACTATATGCTGGCATTGAGAACCTCTGTTCTTCTATCTTTTCCTATCATTCTTATGAAGACTTATCGTTACTTCCATGCGCGTGTCTACAGCCAACATTCTCAACCTGCTGTAGCGGGATCAAAAGAGCAATTCAATGACCCCCTCTTCCAATGTGTTGTTTCTTGCCACAAGCAACTGAAGGCTCGGTACTGTCTTTGACTTCTCTTCTTTAGCAGGGGGTACGCATTTCTAACAGGTAAGGTTATATAAATTATTTTGAACCGTTTGAACCAGAGAAATACAAATGGGTCTTATATATTCATACTATTGAGGGATTGCAGAGCCCTGTTGGAGATAGGTTCCTTGGAGCTCCTAGTTCCTTTTAACCTTGCAAATTTTGACATTTAAGCTACCACGTCATTCTTGCACCAATATTCGTGAGCAACAAAATGTGTTCTGGCTTCCATGATCTTAATTCTAAATTTTTCCTATTGATGAGACGTCTCATTAACGCTTTCGATCGCAGTATATTAATGTATTCAGCAGCGAACAGTCCTTAGGTTCTCACAGGCTTAGTCTGATTGCACGGATTCGTGTGCGTTGATCTTGAAGCGTAGTCCTAGTTGTATTCAGATGGTTTGATAAGAATCGATTGGTGGCGGCACGATTTGCTTCTACGCTGTTATTTAGGGAGAACTCATATGTCATATTTGCGATTGCAAGACCCTTTTTGTGACTGAGCCTAACTTCGAGCGTATCCTTTTGACGTTTGTCATTCCTCTTACTCGGTGGAAAATTTATCTCAATAGGACAGTGCCTCTATCCTGTTGTCTGCACAACAATTTCAAGAAACTTTTAAGGAGAGTTATGCAATAAAGATCTTGCATACATCATACAGACATCTAAAATATATATATATTACGTCATGAGTGGGCTACCACAGTTGGAAAATTTATTTTGGCCCCAGTGCGGATTCGAGCTCACAATGTTTGGATTAGAAGACTCCTGTACTAATCAATTGCGCCATCCAGGCACAAAAGAATAGCGGTGGAATCATAAGGTCCTTCCACTGTGAGTCCCTCAACGCATCTAGGACCTTCTCTATGTTTCGGCATACAACGCCTTCTTCAGAGCCAAGCGTACTATATTCTCTTCATTCGGCTATGGCTGACACAGGTAAATATTACGTCATGAGTGGGCCACTACAAGTGCGGATTCGAACTCGCAATGTTTAGATCAGAAAACTCCAGTGCTAATCAATCCTATACACATACATACATACAAACATACATATACATACATACATACATACATATATATATATATATATATATATATATATATATATATATATATATATATATATTAAGACATAAGTGGGCTACCACAATTGGAAAATTTATTTTGGCTCCAGCGCGGATTCGAACTCACTTATTTACTTACATACTCACTGATTATATATTACATATAGGTGCTAGGGGATTTAAGGGCTGAGATGCCAGCCTGAAAAAAATTGAACTTTAGTGAGAAAGAATCACAAAGTATCACAGGAAATTTACAGACAATATCGGCCTCACGAAATGTCAAAATTGTGAAAGCTTGTATGGGATTTATAATGTATACCCTAGTCTAGAACTGTTTCTTCTTGTCCGCAACCCTTCTATAGCTTTGCATTTCACTTTTGAAATATTTATTTGTTTGCTCTGTCCTTATAGTATTGTTTAGAACCGGATTATTTTTAATTGTGCATGCAAAGATAATAATACAATATAGTCTTACTTACTTACATACATACTTCCTTAATTATTTACTTGCATTTTGTGCTATCACCATTCTTTCCGTCCCTTGTCTCCCGCTCGTCATCCTTACAGTATCACTCCTCATATACTGAGTTGTATGTTTGGCTTAGTGACTATTAGTTTACTAAAAGTTTACTAGAAGTCACCTGTAAAGTGAGCCTCTCATGCAAAATTGCCGCCAGGCTACATCCCGAATATTTGTCATTGTTAATTTATGATCAAAGCTGATAAGTGATTTTCATCTGCACATATTCAATGCAACAACTCATTGATGAGCTTATGCTGTTTTTCTTTTCAAGATCATTCCATCTTAAAGTAGAGTATTAAACAGCTCCATTTTAACAAGTTTGATTTGGAAATTACGCAGTATGTTTTCTTTTCCTCTCTTAACTATTATCTTCTTCGCCATGAATTTGCGGGAATTTACCTCGCATAAGTTTTGTTGTTATCCTGGACCTTACGAAGATTTATATTTAGAGCAAACCATGCAATCTTGTGGAATCACTTTGCGTGAATGTACTTCTACTCAAATTTTACTCTCTAGTTGTTTTAGTCACGTTTCAAATAGTTTATAAATAAACGATATAGCGATCAGTGATATTGATTAAATATGATTTTGCATATGCTCAATTTGATCGGCTGGCACGTGATGTTTTGATTGTGATGATTCTGATAGGATTAAGTGATCATCATGTTTGGAAAGCAGGTGAATATACTTGATTTGATATCAGAACTGAACAGACAATATTTTTATTGTGTTATTTGGCTATTGGGGTTTGATCGACTCGTTCGTCACGTTTTAATTGTGATGATTCTGATAGCATTAAGTGATCATCATGTTTGGAAAGCAGGTGAATGTACTTGATTTGATATCAGAACTGAACAGACAATATTTTTATTGTGTTATTTGGCTATTGGGGTTTGATCGACTCGTTCGTCATATTTTGATTGTGATGATTTTGATAGCATTAAGTGATCATCATGTTTGGAAAGCAGGTGAATACACTTGATTTGATATCAGAACTGAACAGACAATATTTTTATTGTGTTATTTGGCTATTGGGGTTTGATCGACTCGTTCGTCATATTTTGATTGTGATGATTTTGATAGCATTAAGTGATCAGCAGTTTGTTTGGGAAGCCGATGAAATTTGTTTGGTTTGATAAACGAGCTGAGCAGACAACATTTTTCATTGTGTTATCTGGCTTTTTGGGTGTTTCTTATGACGATCGCAGTATTTGTCCTGGTACTGATCGTCATCACCGTATTCATGATCATAATCTATATCAGGTCATCAGTTTTATGAGATCATCATCCATCCTTATTGTTGGGTTTCATCATTTGATGCGAAAATACTGTTGTTTTGACCATGAGATCTTCAACACCCACATTCATAGCGAGTCCTGCCAATATAGCAGTGCTTACAATCTCCTTAATGTGCTTTCTATCCTCATAGCTAGAAGCCACACCACTAGCGTTCCATCTGCGCCTACTTTGTGTAGATGACTTCTTGCATGGCAAATTTCATTTTTGACCAGAGGTGTTTCAACGATATTTTAAGTGCTCATATCGGTTGACATATCCGCTGGAGTATTGCGACGTTACGGTCATTTTAATTTCCTTGAATTTCATCCCTGTTCGCCGCTTGTATATCTTTGTTAATCATGTGTTTCAGCCACATTTCTTTGTCTATAAGTGTATGTTGGTGCCTTTTTTTAATGATTCTTTGTTACTTGATGTTGAAAATATGAACGAGTTGTATTCCCACTTGTAAGAGGTTTGCTCTTCTCGTGTGACGGCTTTCTGTATTATGCCGGCTTTTTGATAAAAATCGATTTTCCAACCCGTCTTATTTAGCTACGATAATGGACCTCCCTATCCTAGTATGTTATTCTCCATCATCTAATTTTGATATTGAAGAGAAATGCGTTTTTATGGGACTGATTATTCCACGTTGTTTGCACCTTTGCCAGTTGTGATGAACTGATAGAGGCCATTTTGGATGGATGTTCACACCCTTGGCAAATGGTCTGCCCGAGGCAGATGTAGTAGTTTAAGTCACTTTGTTGAAAGAAAAAGGGAATGAATAGAGCTGTTCTTGTCCAGCTGTTGAGCAATCGAAGCTCCGCAACGCTGGATTAACGCAATGTCCAACTGTTGGCGGTTTGTATTGTTTTCGAGCGCTATATATATAGGCGGCCTTGTTTGTTATGTCCAGTTGAGCCTAGAACTCGTAGCCTGTCTGTTGAGGGCGTGTCTCAGTAAAGGTACGAAGGTTGAAGTCAGCTTTGCAATGGAAAAATTCTTGTTTGTGTGTGTATGCTCGATGATCCTGTTAGTTTGTGCTGCAAGACCAACGAACGAAAATAAGAGGCAATTTAAGACAACGTGCACCTACTGGAGATATCATCTGTGTGGTACCTTGGCAACTGGCGTAAGTTTTACTGCAGTATTTCGTACTCATTTTGACATTGATTTTCAAGCTTTGTAGTAAAGCTCTCTCAAAGGAGCAATTTCATTCATTGTTCGGCTTGGCCTTGTTTTATTCGCATTCATTTCTGTCTAATTAATTATTCGTCGCCAGGGAATGTTTTAGTTGATCGCAATGCCATTATGTCTTCATTTATTTTTTAAGTGTATTTCAACACCAGAGATTAAACACATCGAATCATGTATCGCGTAACCTTCGTTCTAACATTGAAGCTCATGCTCACACTACAACTTTCACCAGCAATACTAAAGCTAGGGCTGGCTTCTATCGCTTTTCTGTCTCATGAATACATCATAGGGTGTTTTTCTTGTGATGTGTCTTGCCTTAGCTTGCATAGAAACATTCTCAAAGATTCTTTTGTATTCATCTCTAGCCCTTGGATATAAGTTTTCTCCTTTGAAAGCAACGACTTTTCGCTTGGTTTAACTAGTGTAATAGATCTCTGGCCAACATGGGTTGTAAGCTTCTCCAACTAATCTCATGAGAAGGTCAGTAATATGTGTCATAAGGCAAGCAGGTAAATTTTACAAATGAAGTAAGGGCGCCCTATCTGCAGTACGTCTATGAAAGTGAGCTTTGGTGGGAAATCCACGCGTTAGTGACTGCTTTCCTAGACCCAAGACTCGTAATTTCGCTTCATTCACGAGAATATAGAGATTTTTGGAACTGTCATCATTTTCAACTCATTTCTTGCTCCCTTCTTAATTTCCAATATTCAAGAGACAGTTATGCCACATCTTTTTAATGTCATGCTACGACATTCAAATTTAGACAAACATATACTGACAACACTGTGAGAAGACTTCTAATAATAGCGTCAAAGTGCGCTTATTTTGACTTAATTTCTCCCCGTAGTTTCTTGAACCTACCATGACATCTTTTCCTCCATTACTAACTGGCATTACACTCATGGTGTTTTACTTTGATTCGTTCAGTTTCCCGTTTAGTTTCTAGGATTGTTATTAGCCAACATTGCTCATTCCTTAACCTGAAAGCATATCACCGCATGTAAGAGCGAATACCTTGCAAAATTTGAGTTCATGCTTCCATACATCAATTATGCGCAATTACCCAATTATTTTCTGTTTTTTCAGCGAGTCTTTCCCCTCTTTTCAATTGAATCCGAAGAGCGTGGCACGTTTTGTACATCACGAACGGTCGCGTAAGTGCAATTATGTTAGCGGACGCATTCACGACCTATCGGATCAGCTGTTTCACATTCGGCCTTCCTATTGCTTTTTCCTACTTTTGCGAATTCATTTGAAATTAGCGTATGTTTGCTTTCTTTTTGCCATCATTTTTATGCATTGCTTTTCATTTGTGAAAAATCCTCTTCACCTCTTGCAGAATTGTTTATTGAGGTCTGCTGTTAAGTTAAGTTGAGTTTTGTGTCTTGCATAGACCGGATGTTGTTGACTCTCTTGGGTTCATTTCATTTTTACTTTTGGAATATGAAAACTATGGGCTACTCCTATAACGAGGCTGGACTTGACATTAAATAGAGATGCCCTTGAATTGCCTACCTTTCCTCTCGTTCAGTTTTTCATTTCCCTTTTAATGTACCTCGCATATCTAAAAATGATACCGCGTGTTTTCTTCGAATTCTAATGGAGAACTGACTGATCTTGGCAGACAATAGTGTAATGTTATCTCTCGTGATAGCTTGATGAAAAAATGGAGCCTTGTCATCTCATCAGTTCTTTCCTTATCACAGAGAAGGTATTTTGAAATACAGCTATCTTCTTGAGATATTTCCTAACGGGAAACTCTGTATGGTGTTTGAGAGTTAAATTTACGTCATTGAGCATCCATCGATACCGAAAATGGTTTTGATTTCTCACTATGTTAGTTCTATTCATATTTTCAGATGTTGTAATAGATATTTTCAAGTAAAACAACATACGTCATTGTAAACAACATACATCAACTTAAAGCAACATAAGGCATTTTAAGGCTGCATCAAAAATTTTGATAAGCATAAACAACTTAATGCAACATCAAGAATCTGAAAGCAATACCAAGCAATATAAGGCAGCATCAAGAAACGTAAGTGAACATAAAACAACTTAAGGCAACTTCAAGAAACTTAAAGGAACACCAAGCAATATAAGGCAACGCCAAGAAATTTAGATGGACATCAACAACTTAGAGCAGCATTAAGAATTTTGGTACCAAAAATTTAAGGCAACATCAAGAAATGTAAATGAACATAGAACAACTTAAGGCTACTGTAGGAAACTTGAAGCAATATCTAAAAGCTTAAAGCAATATTAAGCAACTTAAAAAAGCGTCGAGAAACCTGAGGAATGTAAGTAAACGTCGACAAGTTTAAGGCAGACTTACATCAATACCAAGCAACTTAGGGTAGCATCAAAAAACTTATTTCAGCAAAAGGCATTCATTTCGCTTATCCCTCGTATTAGTATTTTTACTATTTAGTTTCCAGTAACCATTCCTTGGTAAATTACTATCACTGTCTGCTCTTGTTTATCTTCTTACATCAAATATTCTACTGATAAGGCTAGTATACGTTTGCAAGCCAGTCAGCCGCGAGTCTCTTTCTGCAGTATCGCCCATAGCGCTTGCAGTCTCGCCCATAGCGCTTGCAGTCAGATCTTTCACTATATTCTAGCATTCAAATGTGTCTTCGTTTCATTGCATGGTGATATTGTTAGTGAAGATAGGTCGATCAAATATACTCTATAGCAATATGTTATCTATGATGAGTCCTACCTGGATTCGACTGGATCTTGTGTTCGTTTGATGTGTTCGTACCAAATTACGTTAATTACCTAAAAGTTAGGAAATTGAATTTTTGGCAATTCATTTCCGGACACTTAAATGTCGGACGGAATGTTGGTAAATTTCCAACAATTTCCCTTTGAATGTCAGGCAGATTTATAGATCAGAGAAAATCTTGGACGTTTTTAATTTTGGATGCTGCTTTTGTCTGCAATTAAAATCGTATGAAATGTTTGGTAACTAATATATACTTTTATCCTTGTTTACCAATTGATCTTGCTGAATTCTTTCGGTATTTCACTTTTGTTGTGAAATGCTACTAGGAATGTAGCTAGAAAAGGGGAGGGTACCATGGGCATGATAGAAATGAGGGGTTTGGGGAGAGATTTAAAATTCAAATCATTGCACAGCAAAGCTTTTTGTGGTTTGGTCAGCAGCTGCATTTCATATAAAATCCTTGGCAGAATGTTATCCTTTACCATGTATATAGTTCAGTGCTTCTTTGCCACTAAAATTATCCATAAATTAACAGCTTGTCGGTTTAATGTTGCAGTACGTAATCTGATGGATACTAAATGTGGCGTGTGAAATGAAAGCTCAAGTGATGATGGTTAATTTTTGAGAGAAAAAGAAAGGGGAGAAATCAAGCTCGTGTAGCCTTATCTGATTATTCTACGGTACGCAGGATTTATCTAAATAGTTGATTCGCAGTCTCTTGAAATGTAATTACAGATAGTCTTGAACGATATTACGGTATCATCATTTTCATATTTGGTCTTCATTGTTTCGATTTTAGTTAAATTCATTAGCTATAACTGGTGGAGAGCGTTGTAAATTGTTTCACTTCATGCACAACAAAAGAAATTAGCTTACCCTTATCAATAGTTAACTAGATTTATCTTAGTTCGTGCAAACTTTATCGCAAAATCTTCTTTTACAATCAAAGCTTGGTTGTCGATAAAAGTTTCAAGATAATAGATAGCAAGCGTTGCATTATTTCGAGCCCAGCAGTTTCCTTAGCTGTTGTTGATGCTGTAAGCGTACCGTTTTGTTAGTATATATTTACGTTATCAGTCGAAACCTATAGAAAGCAGTTCTAGTAAAATTTATTTGGTCATTATGAGCTTCTTTTGAATCTTTGCTCAGCCTTCACTAGTCGAATTTGGAATTTCCTCTACTTACAAGTTTCATTTTTAGCAATTAGAATTAGGGAAGCTAATGTTTGTGCAACTTTCTTTGTTAGTAGTTTGTTGGCGTGTTATGTTTATGGATGAGTTACTGAGTACTGCTGAATGAATGAGTGAATGGATGAATATATGAATGAATGTATGAATGAATGAATGAGTGAATGTATGAATGAATGAATGAATGAATGAATGAATTAGTGAATGAGTGATTGTGGGAATGTAGATGTGACCTAGGTAACCACTCTCTTTGCCGGGGTTGGTATTTAATTTGCCATTCTAGGTTTTGTACTGAAATAGTTGTGTTACTAATTTGATACTCTGGAGACATTTTAACAACATGTTTCCATGGTCGGAGGCATTGAGAAGTCTTTTTCTACCCTGATATGTTAGTAAATTGATAATCTGGAGGCATTTTGACAACAACTTTCCATGGTCGGAGGCATTGAGAAATCTTTTCCTGCCCTGCTCTTTGCGAAAATCTGCTCTAGAAATCACTGTAAAAGTCTTTGACATTTAGCTCAAAAGGTATTTTCTATGCCTAAATCTCTTTCACCCTCTACTTCTTTGATGATTTCGCATGGATGATGGCTAACCGCCTGAGATGTGTGTGAACATCAACTTTGTCAGTTCTTACTTCACTGCTGTCCTGAGAAATTGAGGCGAATTTTTCCCGATTTTGAGCGACTCTTGTCTGTCTAATCGGATAGAAGAGGATTTACTAGGTCAAGAGGGATATTTCTATATGTGATTGAGGCGTTTGTTCTCATCTATATTCCAGCGGGTACACCTTGACTTCGAGCAAAAATTATGACACCTCTCTTGCTTGAAGGCTGACACCTATAGAAGCTCTTCCCTACCTCTTTGTTGTCATGCGCGCTGATGAGGTTTGACAAAGCTAAGCATCTATTGTACGGAAGATAAACTTCGTATTTTTCGTAGCTCATCGTCCATATATACTCATTCATACATACATACATAATTTTGATCATATAGGTTTAATCCAAGACAGCTGTATTGCTGATGTGGACCTGTTTCAACCAAAATTGAACTTTGCTAAAATAATAAAATGGATATAATACAACTATATAAATCATATTTTAGAAAGTTAAGCATAATTTAGAGCTCAATAAACAAAGAACCTATCTTTAGATTTGATTGGTAATGTTCCTGACTGAAAATGGCCTCAATTAGCGTGTCTTTATATTAATGTAAATACTTTTTGAATTGCTCTGTTTTTAGATCTTTAATGCCTTTGCCAACCATACTCCATTTGAGTGGTCCTCTATATAGAATAGACTTTCTATGAGTTTTTGTTTTTACTTGTTACTTGTCTTTACTCGTTAGTCTCCTTTCCTTCATCCCTTTGCTTTCTTATACTCATAGATATACTTATATATCTATACTCTTATACTTATATATACTTATATAGATATACTATATATCTACTTATACTTATATATCTATAAAGATATAAGTATATATAAGTATAGATATACTTATATATACTTATATCTTTACTCGTTAGTCTCCTTTCCTTCATTCCTTTGCCTTCTTATACTTATACTCATGGATACGGCTACACTATGTACAGTACAGTGCGATTGAATATTGGACATTTTCTGTAGTACACTAGAAGCCTTGTTTGTTTGTTTCCATAGTGTAAATATGTGCTTTATGGTCGGTTAATTTACACTTCTAAAAATCCTCTCAAAATGGCAACTGTGGTACACAAATTCAGTCAAGCAGTAAAAATTGGCGATTTTATCTGGTTGGTTAGCTCTCATGTACCATCGCATCACTTTAGAGTTGTTGCTTCTCCCAGAAACTGACAAAACCAAATTATTTAGCACTCAGAAATGCTCCTTATTATGTAATTTTCGGCGCATTACCAGATTGTGCGAATATCTTTGATATAAATTTCGTTGATTTTTGGTATTATTTTGTGGAAGCTTCTACGCTGCTCAAATGACATTTCAAGACTTTGCTCTTCGTCAAATGACAGAGAAAGATATAAAAAGTAATATTTTATTGACTCTGAAACAACAAATTTGAATTAGCTGTTTATTGCTGCCTGTCTGCTGAGGTCATGTAGATTTATATTCATGGAGAATTAGCCAATTGACATCTATTAAAGCATAGCCACCAAATGTTTGATTGGTCGAGGGCTCTGATCAGCTCTATTTTCTCCCAACCTAATTGACCAATCATCATGCATCATGGGCCTAAATTTAGCTGTGAAACGCATGTATGGTCAGAATCCTGCACGATGATTGGTCAGTTAGGTTGGGGAAAATGGACCTGATCAGAGCTCTCAACTAATCAAACATGCCGAAGATCTTCCGGAAATATGGCCTCAGATTCACTCGGGAAAGGAATTTACTGCTAAACGATAGTAAAAAATCTATGCGTTGGAGTACTGCTGACAAGTTCTCGGATTATAGTTTTCGTTTTGTACTGTTCCTCGTTATTGTTCATGTTGGTAGAAGCAATGATTATCTTCAATAAGTGATCTCTGCGAAGTTTTGCCTCTTGGAATATCACACTCTTGTGTCTTGACATTTTCTTTGTATTTTTATAATGCTGTATATGTTTCTTGGAGCAAAAATCGTTCTCATTGTTGATATATACAATGAATGACTCGGTAGTGAACGGTCCGCCAAACGTTTTGCCTCTTGGAATACCACGCTGGGAGTCTAGACATTTTCTTCGTACTTCCATGATACTGTGGCTTTTCCCTTGATCGAAAACTGTCCTCGATATTGGTGTAGGCAATGAAGGAGTCTGGAAATCTCTGGGACTTTTTCTTCTTGGAATGTCATATTCTGGGCCTAAGTATTTTCTTTATACTTCCAGAATGCTACGAGCTCTCCCTTGATCAAAAACTGTCCTCAGTGTTGGTGTAGGCAATGAATGGAACTGCAATAAATGATCCCTGAAACGTTTTGCTAATATTCAAACAAAGTTAAGCGAGTAGGTTTAATTCAATTTCAAATGTTAACGGAGAAAGCGCTTAATCAGCGAATGTATGGGAAAGTTCATATGAAAATGCAGTTCCCCTTTGCCTATGTTTTCATTTTAATATATCTGAATTTGTGTAACACGATTATGATTCGAACCAATTACCTTAAGATAATCTTAACTCATAGATCCTGTCTTAAGAAACTATGAAATGAGTTTTTCTGATAGGAGAATGTCGTTTTGATCAATACAACAGATTTCTCAGCACAATATCAATTCAAGAGCTTTTTTTACTTTCTTCATACCCATACATCCTTACGGGAGCTGACAGGATTGGGTAGGATATTGACACCGCTTACAACAGTAGCACTAATAACAGGTGCCATGAACAGAATTTACGCACAAAGGCTACGATTTATGCACTTGAACTGGTGTAAATTCGCGCGATAGAGCACCATTAAGGCCCATTTCCACTTACATTCAGACTTCGTGTTTGGCTTGTGAACTTATTGTTCCACTCCACACCCGAACCCTCGCGCATTGTAGAACATTCGCATGTGGATTGGGAACGTTGAGTTCGCGTACGAAATGCGAAATGTGAAATCTGAATAATTTGGAAGTGGATCTTTGAAGCCCTAGAGTTTTAGTCCATCTTGCGGTTTTGATCTTTTTTTGTGTTGGAGCACAAGTGTTAGGTAACTCTTCTATGTTGTTGCAATTTCTTGGAATTAATCATCAATCTAGAAATCTGGTCCTCTCTCTATGTTTTCAAAAAATGTATTGCAAAGGCATTGCTAGGAAAAGATCTTGCTCGTGTGCTGTTTTTAGTCTCTGTGCAGTACTACTGAAACGTTTGATAGAACCTCCTAGCTAACCTTTTTCTGTTCAAACGTAAGACTTGAAGGTATTCGCTGCAGTCTGACTGGATTTCCAAAGCATGCTAATGTCTGCCTCATGGTCTCCTTTAGCGTAAAGTTAATGGCAAAATCCCAACGGGGGCTCACAAGGTTCTTGCCTATGTCCTGTGCTTTTTAACATAAATCTATTTCTATTCTTTTTAATATTCGCTCAATGCCCACCCAGCAGCATAGAGGTACAAGGTGGCAACACTTAGGAGGTAGTGATGGCGAAGAAAGGAGCTGGCCACCATACCTCACTATGACGACGGCCCTGGCTAAATGTCCTCTTTAGCAGGCACTTTCCTATGTACGGGATGGTACATGGGACTAACCTGTACCTTTTTATGTCTCAGTTGTATAATAATTGGCATCATTCTTTACGAACAATGACACCATCCGGAATACTTGGCATTCAGCGATTTCTACGATAGTCTATATCTGCCTTTTTGAATTTTTAGACAGCATTCTCTTTAAAATTATTACACTTGACCTCGTTGGCGATTGTGTTAAATGCCATGCACTTCATATGTACTATAACTTGCAAGTGTGCATGTAATCTATTATAATATCTTTTTCTGCAAGTTGGATTCAGTGACGTATAGTCGTTCCTTAATCTGCAACGAATATTGAAGGCACCAATGTTCCAATTTATCAGTGTTAGTCCATCTGCTGTGTTCAAGGAGAGTAGAGCTTTTGTTTTGGTGCCTTCTTGGTGTTAATTATGTTGTTATTATTATCAGTCTAAGAGCAGAAGAAACACAATTATACTCAAAAGGAAGATACTAAAATTAAGAAAAAACAAACTACTATAGTGTACAGACAATAGGTTGATTAAGGAGGAGCTCTCTAAGTAGATAGACTAATCGGGGTGCATGGGACTGCATGTCACGATAGGACAGTCAGTGTGTTGTGATGCTGTTCGTCTTGTTCTTTGGTCGTTATTTTCACCGATAGTGTTGGCAAATATTTTGGTAGAGTGCGTTCCCGCACGTTGTTAGTTGAATGCATTGAGTTTGGTGAAGATTTTTGTACGATGAAGGCGCGTGCTTTTAAAGCGAGTGGTGGAATTTCGGAGTTTGTTATCGCTATTAAAATCTGTTGTATTTCATTTCACACTCTTGTAAATGTAACAACAAGGAATTATCTGTTGTTTTTTAGAACGATATGGAGCGACGACATGTTACACCAAAAGTTGGTGAACTAATTCCAAGAGTCAGAGAAGAAGACCTTTACAAGCGGGAGTTGATTGCTGTATTAAATATGTTTCGCAGGATTGTACGACAAGAGTGAACCTGCAAGACTCTGATATTTGGAAAAGCAGAAATGGTTCAGGGGGAATTTTCTCATTAAATAACTGACATTGAATTTTAATCTATAATTAAAAAAGATCCAGAGTGAATTGTTTTGGGTTTATGTAAACTTTGATTACTCAAAACTGTAGTTTTGCTACGTTATTCTGCTTATCGTTACACACTAGTTGTGACCTCTGCTTTGCCAGATTGCTACTTTCAGGTATAAAAAGGCTGAAATAGTGATGTAATAGCTCATAACTTAGAACACGTATTAACTGTAGGCTAACACCTTAAGTTTGCAAGGTATTTGACATTAGGATCCTAAGTCAATCGCAATCTACCAAGCACATGGATCTGATATTTACACACATGCAAAAAGTTCTGAAACAACTCTATTAAAATGTCTTTACGTCCGCATGTTATTTAAGGATCTAGAACAGATGTGATTTAGAGTGTATATGAACGGCTGATTCGTTTTGCCAACGGTGTATTTTCCCAATAATTTTTATGGTACAGTTCAACGAGAACTGATATGATGGAAGTGACCACTACAGTTCAAAGGTTATGAAAGGCACCATCAATGCGAATAGCTTGAGTTTGTTTCTATCGTCTTTAATTAGAACTGTCACCAATACTCATTTTTAAAAAAACTTGTTTATAAGAAACCAATCTATAGCTGCCAAATTTTTGGAAACTGTTGGCTTGCATTGCTCACACTGCAAGAAGCTTCTTACTTGGAACTACAATCTCTGCCAAAAGTCCTTGGAACACCTATTGAACAATGAAGTTTATTTGACAATAGTGAATTTCCGGTCAAATTTGACAGCTGCTGATCCCCTCCCCCCTTAAAACAATGTTGAGGTAAAAGCTTAGTTGCTAGAGTGCCATTTGAGAGCAAATTGACGTGTCTGCTGCGAGTAACTCCTGATTAATTCAACATTGTTCTGAGGGGGGAGAGGGGGAGATTGCTCTACGAGTCAAAAAGTAATGCAAGTGTTCCAAGACTTTTGGCAGTGATTGTACTTATCAGTCAAGCCATAAAGCAAAACGACAGTCATAACTAGAACCTTGTGTCTTAAATTCAAACTATTGCACACACAATATCTTAGCCTCAGTGATTAATATTTTCGTCAGATGATAAGAACTTTTAGGCCTAGAATGTTCACAAAACTAATGAATGTGTAATCCTACCCGTTCAAACGAGTCTGTTGCAAAAATGAGGGTAGTTGCAGAGAGTTAATTTCAAACCAAATTGTGAATTGGTTTCAGTGATGCTGAGCATGAGTTGCATAAGTACATGTCATGATCACATAGATTTACAGTCAAAGAAATACAATTAAGAATGTTTGTGTGTGGAAGAGTCAATACACCAGAATATTATCCCATTGCACTTTGGGATAGGATCCTGTTGCAGATTATCTCTTCTATGTTGCTGTTGTTGCATCATAATTTAAAATTGATTCTCAAGAGCACAGGAGATTCTCTGAAAAAGCAACTCGGAGAAGAATTCCGATGAAACTGATTCGCAAATTGCTTTTTCACTTTTGCAATGTTTCACAATCGAGATCTAACAAGTGCAGTATATATAAATCTATACTTGACTAAAGCTATATCAAGGCCCCATTCCACTTACAGCTAAGTTTGGTCTGAGCTGCAGCTATTTGTACTTTGAGGAACAAACAGTTTTTCAAAAACTGGACCAAGCAAGTGGGCCAAAAACTTGAAATTTTGCCATCTTACAGTGTCAAGAAGAGTCCCCATTGGCCAATGGCCCTTTATAGTAGCGATGTTGTGGTAGGTAGTTGACTCAAGAAATATCCTCATAGATTTATAACATACATGTGTTTAGTTCAAAATGATTCTAAAAAGCCTAATGATTTACAGTGATCAACTTTATTTACACTCTTCTCCTAAAGGGGTGACGCAGCCAAAAAAGTGCTGCGTAAGACCTAACAAAAACACTGATACAACAAAAAACAGTTCTAACATTACGTAAGGGGGAATCTCGCTAGATAGTAGTTGAAATGTTGTTCATTACATCATTTCTATGTTTAAAGATTACCTGATACTATACTACACGTGAAAGAAATTACATGGAAGCACAAACTTCTCTCATCAACGTGGTTATTATCCAAGGGAGTTCACTCTATTTCACATCCTCCATCTTCATAGTGTACCCAAATGGAAGTCCTATTTTTTGGACTATTTCAGACATTGCGTTTTCTCAGTCAGATTGTCAAATTTCCTCTTTTTCTGAGGCCTTCAAATGTAAGCTTTGCACATCTGATCGAAACAATCTTGAGGTAGAACAATTTCCTTCCGTTTTGGGCTGCAATGTGAATTTTGTTGATCCTGGCCTGTTCTGTACAACGTAAAGATGCTTACATCTGTCTTGGAGTAATCGTTTTCCGGTGTCATTTTATGGGATATGGAACAAGTACGCTATATAGCTGGCGCTGTGTTTTGCGCCCTTCATTCAAAAAAACTGAAATCTATGGAGAAAGACGATTTCAAATGATTTTCAACGATTTTCAACGATTTTCAACGATTTTCAACGATTTTCAACGATTTTCAACGATTTTCAACGATTTGCATATAAATGAACTGATATTGACAAGATGATGGCTTCTGTGTCTCCCTACGAAGGAGGGAGAAGCTGCTTCCTTTGCGGTCATGGCAACCAGTTGTGTATAAGCTTATGACATGCGCATTCGCCATTTCGGCAGGCTAATAAATATGGCGGAGGAAACGTAACTTCTAACGGTGAGTATGACATATGAGTTTACACTCACTTCGTATTCTCGTATATGCCAGTTAGGTTCTAAAGGCTGGAGTGCAAAAGATTATGCTGAATGAAAAATATTGTAGAAGTGCATAAAGGTGATTTTTATAGAGACACTGACCCGCTTTGGCCTCTTTACAAGCTAGAGCTGCATCGTAAGGCCATCTCTTGTATATTCGAAAAATGCCATTCCTTGGGGACTGATTCATTCTAGAGGCATTTGAAGTGCTTTTTGGACTTGGTAATTTATACATTTGCTACAGAAATTATAAACTGACAACTGGTACCGCCTGAGGAATATGCTGTATGCAACCAAAGACCTAGACTGCATTCTACGTAGTCCCGCGCCACTGACTGCTTCCATCCGCACACCCGACGTTATTTAGTAAAAGCCCCATTATTATTTTAAAGAGCCTGCGTCAGGTCAAATAACTCGAGTTCCATAACCTTTAAGTGCACCAGGATTTGCCTATCAATGAGCTTCCTGTGTTAAGTTTCAAGAATGCAGTCTGGCCAAGGAAGTGTGTGAGTGTATTTGCAAAAGTACAATTGGAATGAAAGGTATTTTTCCCACGTTTGTTGCATAAAGTAAGGTTTTCTTCACTTTATTCCTCAATGTAATGAGAAACGAATTCCTGACAAGGTTATTTCTCAATTCTAACATCCCTTTATGTATGGGACATGTACAAGCGCCCACACCAACTGAATGCCCTAGCTTTTCTGTTGCCGCCACTCTGTTATTCGTATTATGCTCGTTGACTTATTCCTAATGCATCTCCTATAAGGTCACCATTATCATGGGCACTATTTACCTTGGGTTTGAACAAGAGCTTGCACGTTTTGTGAAAGCAATTAAATCAAAGAAGAAGGAAGAAGCAGCTCTTCTTGAAAAGAGTGAAAGGTCCTCAGCCAAGCAGGCAAAAGGGTAAGCTTGCAATTATTGCATAAAATTACTTTTCCTGTCAATTTTTTGGTGGTTTTGTGGTATGGTGAAGATTTTTTAACTTGCTTTGTTGACAACTTGTTTTTGTTGGTATCATTTTGGTTTCAAGTACACTGCTGTTAGTAGAAATGAATACATAATTTGCAAGCATACTTTTGTTATCATTAATTCATAGTATTTTGTGTTACTAATTAGCTCTGTATTCTTTCCGTTCAAGTCATACCATATTATTCAACCTTTGGAACAATTATGAGTCAAAATTGGAGAAGAGATATTTTGAAGAGAAAGTTTTAATTATTGGAGAATTTCTTTCTTCAGTTGGGGTAAGTTCTTGTGCTTTTGTGATATGTTCTTCTTGTATGCTTTCTGGTTTAGAGGTATTAGTCAAAATGTGTATAAATGTATGAATCCTCAGGTATATCCATAATATCTCTTTCTGGCTCTTCAAATGGTGCTTGTAAGAATAACTCACTTCTCATTTTCACAGGAGAACAGCTTAGCTGTAAGTCATTGCTTCATGAGATACTTTCTCAAGTTTGGTAGAAGTGAAACACCTTTTGACCTTGTATCTAATGGGATATTGGTTGAAGAATTTAGGAGTGTATATTTCTCCAGTGGATTAGAAGATAAGACAGCAATCAACACAGTAAGATGCTTTATCATCAATTTTGCTAATTTAGTGAGAAACTTTCTCTAAGCATATCTGGAGTTCATAGCCAATATTAGAAAATATTTTTGCCAGATATGTTCTTTTGTAATTTTCTGGATTATTTATTTTTGTAGCTCTGTGATTTTATGTGATATTACTTTTTTGCTTTTGTCATTTCATTCATAAGTCGATTTGCATTTTTGTAGATTGTCAGTTTTATGTAGCTTTCAAGCAAACATAACTCTACACACATTTTGAGGGATAACTTTCTTCAGGTCTACTCACTAAAAAATTAATTTTATTTTGGATCTAGTCATTTCATGAGTAGCATTTTCAGTGTGAAGACAGTTTTATTTCACTGATCAAGTATTTGCTACTTTTTAGATACGTGCTCTGTTGGGGATCTCAATCTCTCATAGTTGTCATGTGATATCTTTGGATTCTAAATTGAAGGTTTGAATTGTCATCTAGCATTTTGTCTCTGCTTGAAATTGAACCTAAATGATACTTTCATAGCCTAATGTATTCATGTATTTAATTAGATAGATGCAGAAAGCTGACTACATTGATAGGGACTTCTACAATGTTCATTTTGACTTCAAGTCTCAGACCTCAAAATTGTCTAGTGAATAGCATCCTTCTGGTCTGTAGTAGGATTGCTTATGCAAAATATGATAGTGCAAATTATTTGTTGTTGGATTATTACTTTTGAGATAAAAAATACTGAGGGAGGGGTATTACAATGTGTGTTTTGGTTTGTAGTAGTATTGGGTCATGGTTTGCTAAAACTGCTGCATCCTAGAATTTTCCAGACTATACAATTTTCTGTGTACTTATTAATTTGCAATTATGAATTTTATCATATAAAGACCTGAATATAGTATATACTCAGCCACATGTCATTTTGCAATTATGAATGCTGCCATGGAAAAATCTGAATGGCTTATGTTTAATGCATTTGAATAGCAATGGATTCATGGGCAAAATACATGACTTCATTGTTACTGAAATACATTAAAATGCAAGTTACTTTGCATTGAAAACCAGAATTGTTCTTTGCTTTCATGGTTCAATAATGCCATAAATTAATTCTTTGAATTCTTCCTGCCTTACACTAGTGCTAGTTGTCTCAATCTTTTTACTTCACAAGATCTTCATTTATTTTCAGCATCATATCAATGATAGTATACTTTGATAAGTCCTTGCTTTTCTATATATCAATGAATTTTGTCACAATTACTTTTCACTTAATTTCAGAACACTGATTCTGCAAAGCAGCTTGCAAATTGTCTAAAGGTCATTCAGTTATCAATGCAGCTTGCATTAGAGAGAGAAGTCCTATGTTGGCTTGTTTACAATGGTAAGTTTGGGAAGTTGATTCACCACACTACATTAGTAAGTACTTGGATGCAAGCATTGCCTGGCCAGGGTAGCAAAATGGAGATCTCTAACTGGGCCCTCTGACATTACTTCATTACAAACCTTTCATTATAGGATGCTGCTGACACTTTCCATGCCACACCCTGAAGTGAGCCCTATGGCGTTGCTAGCCACCCTGAAACTATGATCCCAGACTGTTCCAGCTTGAATGCCTTTCTTTGATGTAATATTCCTCTTCAACTGATTCAGATTTATCAATGTTTTTGCTGTTTGTATCACTATTTATATCTTCATTGTGGCATTGGTCTTTTTGTCTGACCAACCAAGCTCAGCAGCTTTTATCCAGAACGTTCCTCTTTGTAAAAATAAGTATTATGAGGCACCCAATTGCTTGTTCATTCTTATTCCTAGGTCCCAAATAAGTGTAGGGTTCCGATAAGAGCAGGGGCCAAAAAATTCTTCCAGGAAAATAAGCAAGGGATGCTTATTTGGGACCTAAGAGTATCTTCAAGCTGTCCATAAGAAGATGTTTGAAAACATCTTCCTTTCAATCTTTCCTATATTTGTCTTCTCTCAGTGTAAGAGCATAATGCAGTATGGCATCAAAGTAATTGCTCTCAAATAAGTTAAGCTGGCATGACTCCATCATCACACATCACCATCACTTTTGCAGGTACAATCCATATTTACACAATTTGCCGGCAGTTGATGGTGAATGGTCACAGCAAAATTGCACTTGATTATCTTATCTGGGGGTGTATTTCTATGGAGTCATCAGTTCCTTTGATGGTGACAAAGTATCTGGTTTGGCGATGCCAATTGTACACTGCAGTTTGCCATTGCTACTTTGACCTCAATCTGTCTTTGGAAGCTGAAAATTTTGCAAGAAGAGGTCTTAACAAGGTGACTAACTTATTTCCATTTGTTTTTGTTGAAAAGGAGGCTCTTCATCTTCTTCTTTCATTCCAAACCTATTCGATTTTTTGGAAGCTTTCTTGAGATAACTATGTCGTGTTGTTATATAAAAAATATTTGACTTTTCTTTTCCATTAAAGGAGGTTTTTTCTCTTGTTAATACTCAAATGTTTTTCATGTTATTTGAGGTCATCAAACAGCTTCAGTGCAAATAAACGTTTCTCTCTTTGTATTATTTTTCTATTTGCTATCATTACTAAAACTGTGGATTTTAGGAAGCTGCAAGTTTTATTTAAGGATAGTATGTATTCCCATGCATTGAACTTTGTTTCTTTGGCATTACTTTGTTATGCAAATGGTTTGATTCTCTAATGTTTTATTTTCAAGATCCAAGAATTACAGGAAATTGAACAAATAAGCACATCATCATCAAATAGTGACACAAGGAGTATTTTCTCAGCTACAAGCATGAAAATGAAGATGATGATATTTAAGAGAAATGTCTTTGAAAGTAGAAGAAGACCAAAGGGGATACTCAGACCAAAGAACAGACCACCTTTGAAAGAAATTTCCCAGGTGCCCATTAATGTCTTTCAAGCTGCTTGATCTGCCTTTGAGATAGTCCCACCAAGATGGGGAGCCAAGTGGTGGGACAGATTGCCCCAGGCCCATAGCCCAAAGAGGCCCCAAAGCTCTAAGATGATTGTCTGATGAAATAAATGTTCGTAATAGCATCACGAGGGGGTCCCATTTCGTTTCATTTGCCACTGGTCCCATCGAAGCTTTTGGGAGCCCTGCCTTAAAGCTTTTTTGTCTTGTGATCTAGGTAGCAACAATTTTCTTGTTAAAAGTTTGGTATTGCTCTCTGTAACGAATGTTGCCAAGTAATATAAGATGGTTTATCGGGCAGTTTCTGTTAATTGGTCTGCCAGTAATTTAGTTTAAGCATTATCCTAGATCATTTTTGCGTATATTCAAAATTAGGTGTGAATGTACGTCTGATTTTATTATATGTTTCAGAATCCATGGCCTAGAACAACTACTGAGCGAATGCTAAGCGAGACGTTCAAAGGAAGATCAGGCCAGTTGTTAGCAGTTATCGAGTCATTGACCGATTCAAAGCGACGAATTGCACAGGCATCTTTAGGCGCCCCGGAATCAGATGATAGTATCCTCGATGTATTTGCTGAGCTGTTTTTTGCTGGATGTGAAATCATTGCAGGAGGTGGGGGATCAAGAGCGCAATCTCCCGGTAAACACGAATCTGTGATTAGCGATAACATAGAGGATGCCCAACTCATTGAGTTGGCAGTCAAAGGTAGCTAGATAACGTATTCACTTATACTTCATTGAATTAGTGTCAAATGTTTCAGAAAAATAACTGAAAACCTTTTTGATATTTGGGATTGAATTGTACTGATATCATCTGTAGAAATTACATTTGGGTATTATTTCTACACAAAAAGTGGATCAATGAGTACGGTAGCTCGCTTCTATTGGGCAAAAATTAGCCTGGGAGATGCAATAGTCACCAAATGAAGTGATTTTGGGTTCGAAATAAACGTTTACGACGCGCGGTAAAGTATGAAATCGTAACCGAAAGGTTAGTGTTCATGTACAGCCAGATTCGAAGTTCGAATCTGGCTGTACATGAACACTAACCTTTCGGTTACGATTTCATACTTTACCGCGCGTCGTAAACGTTTATTCATAAGGAATCTAGCTCAAAGTTTAACTCTGAAAGCTTCGTATGTTTGGATCCCTTTTGCTACAGTTTGCAGCTAAAAGTTCCTTAATAGTTCCTTGGTTTTAGCTGCTTATGTGGAGCCCTGAAAAATTTGCAGAAGCAAGAAAAACTTGTCAACTGTTGAGTACTAAAGCAGGATGCTACCGCATTCATTGCTCAAATTCATGCAAATTTGACTACGATGCATGGAACTAGCTCCTTAACTCTAGATTTTTGCAGTGATTAGCACAGCGGCCCATTGTTTGAGAGCTCTATCACGTTTGTTTTCTCCCGACCTAATTGACCAATCATCATGCAGGATTCTGACCACGCATGCGCTCCATAGTTAGATTTAGGCCCATTTGTATGCTGATTGGTCAATTAGGTTGGGAGAAAATAGACCTGATCAGAACTCTCAAACATTTGGAGGCTATATATATATATATTACTTCCTATAAGCATAGTAAGAAAGCATGCAGAGGTTCATCGAACATCCGTGACCGCACTTCAGCTACGTTTTGTATACACTTTTGAGAGCCAAAAATCATGAATTCAGCTCAGTAAGAATCATGTGCAGTTCTGTAGTTTCCTACTCCACCATTCTAAAAATTTATCCCTTTTTCGGGCACTGTTGAGTTTCTGTAATACACAGAGATTATATTTGTTGAGTGTGATTCCTGCTTTTCAGCCTGGGAATTACTTTCAGTGCTGCAGCTGCCCATTTCCGTTTATCTCCGATACAGAGGCAACTGACTCAAAGCTCTCTGAATTTGTATTGGTTCTTTGCTTTAATGCTAAGTGCTCGGTCTCTGATCACCGATCAGCTGCTCGCCATTTCGCCATAACTGCTTCAATTCACACTTCAGAACTTGAAGCTTGTTGAGAGGGAAACACCTTTGCTTTGTTAGGCAAGCAATATGAACGATTATTCTAAGTGTGGTCCACGTTTCTGAGATAACCATAAAGCGTGAAGATAATCACAGATATTACGGCAATTACACACTTTTTTTATAAGAATACCTGATTTTTCACTGAACTTCAATATTCTTAATTATTTTATTTTGACCCTAAGAATATTCTTAAATTGTTCTTAAATTTTAACGATTTTAAGCGTTAACTCTCATATAGGTTATATTCTTATGATAAAAATTGTGTCACTGACAGTTGTTGTGTCGCATCATTGTGCAACGAGTTCCAGATAGGAAAAGTGAACCTCTCTCTTATTTTATTTTCTGAAAAGACCCAAATCAGCAAAAAATCTAAACCTTGATGAGGCTTGGGCCCTGCATTAGTCTTAAATTATCCTTAAATTTTAGAGCATATGAGCTTTGATATTCTCATAGACTTTATTCTTATTAAAAAGTCTGTAGCATGCTAGTCCCATCAGATTCATCAATGTGCTCACAACAAAAGGGATATCGCGAATTATACCTGTCTCAATTTGCATGGTGGGACATGACGTTATCAACGTTTGTTGAGAGTTTTTCTTTGTGATTTCACATCATTTACCCACCAGCAGCTGAGGTTTATTGTACTGTATTCAACAGCCCCCGCAAAAGCCAACTATTTTAAATAAGTAAATGATATTGAAATAGAAAATGAGACTTGCAATAGTCAATATATAGAATATTCTGCACGTTTTCAATGGTAAATGAGGGCATAAACAAATGAATTAGTTCGCTGAAAGCATTTTCCCCCTTTCCTATGCATTTCTTAGAGGTCAGTAAGCGAACTTGTGTCTCTTTCTTCTCGAAATTCACTCCGAACTTTTGCTATTTGTCTGATTGCTGTGGACAGTCCCTATTTGATTTTGGCACTGAATAACACGAAGCTGGCGAATCCAGGGCATTTTTTAACATGCTAATTACCGGGAAAAGTTCCCAGTAGCTCCAAGTCTTTCCCCAGTATTGACCAGGAGAAAAGTGCAAAATTTCCCCAATTGTTCGGGCCCACTTAATAACTTTTTCATGGAGAGCACTCTGTAAGGTTGTTCTAGCATCATGTAGCTGTAGTTTGGGAGTTTGCTTTTAATAGTTTTGCTAAGAATCGGAAAATTACCTTCGTAATACATGCAATGATCTGATTGTTTGAAATCAACGTGAATATCAATGGTCTCGCACTAATGATTCCTTAATGATTTGTATTCAGATGGATTCACATGAAACGTTATCATTCTGAATGCTCAAAGTCCCTAATGCTTATCTCTTGGTTATCCCACTCCGTCATATTAGATATCCCTTGAAGTAATCTCCGACAAGAAAATAAAGCAGCACGAGCCTATATTGTCTTCCGTGAGTAAATTTTGAATCACGGTTCTTATGAATGCCAAATGCTTTCGGCATTCGTGTCAAATTCGCTGCTTTATCTCTTATCTTGTTGAGTGACTGGTGGTGGTCTCTCCTGAAATCTAAGAGAAAGGCGTGGGTACTGATTTTCTGTCTCTATCTATATATCCAATGAACCATTGCTATGAAGACGAGCTTTCTGTTAAGCTGCACAGGAGGAAAGGTCATCATCTTTGATATCACCCGTATTTTTTCTCTCTACTTGAGAAAAAGAAATTCTACTTGATATATCACAAGGTATCATCTGATGACAGCATTGTAATGATTCATCTATGATGGTGTTATCCTAGAATCAGGACCTACAATAGTCGCCAAAAGTCCTTGGGACACCCACGGGAAGTAAAAAAAGCCACATTCCTCTGAACTTCCTTAATTTTACACTTTACAGGGAACCCCCTCCCCCCAGGAACAATGTTGGCTGACGGAGGAGAGACTTGACGCTATTGCACACGTGAAATTTTTCCGCTACTGTATGTACTCCTTCCGAAAACCAACATTGTTTAAGGGGAGGAAGGGGATGAGAGATGGGCGCAGAGTAAAAAATTGCAAAGTGTCCCAGGACTTTTGGAGACTATTGTAGCAAGGTGCCAACACAGTGCTTTATATTAGGAAATTTGGCCTCATATTTGACCTGGTTTCAATACCTTTTTGCATTTCTTTCGGATTTTGTTATATTTGCAATTTACTTTGATACTTTGACTGATCTTTTCTAACTGTTTTCTCACTCAGGAGAAGACACAATAACGATTTCAAGTGTTGTCAAGTTCGTGCAGTTGGCATACAACTATGAATCTTGGGAAACATTTGAGTCTCTTATTCAACCGATAATCAACTTTCTTAGGCCTCTGTGCGGTGAAGACAGGCATCTGATTGAATTGAAGTCATTGGAGGTGCTGCAAGCATTAGTACCTATGGTTGTTAGTAAGTCCAGGAAGAAAGTTACAATGGGCATGGAGGAAAAAGAGAGTTCTGAAGTTGTCAGCACTAAGCATTCTTCAGGTAGGCCAAATTTCAAAGGATAATTATATCTTTATCGTAGTTTTATTATATTTGTATTAATTCACTTCACAACAATTGTATTTTAGCACCTTGCGTTTCATTCATAAATTGTTGCATTGTCTTTATGTTCTATTGTTTTGTATGTACATTGTTTTGCATTGCAGTTATTACGTATTGTACTGTCTTCTTGTTGTACGGCATTGTGTTCATTCTGTATTTCTTATTGCATAATATTGTATCTTCTTCATACTGATTACATTTTCTTCTTGTTGTATTGCATTGTGTTTGTTTTGCATTTCATAATAGCCTGATTGTTCTGCATTGCCTTTTATATTATGGCATTTTCTGTACATGACATTGCATTGCAGTTATTATTTATTGCACTGCCTTTATATTGCATTACATTGTACCTTCATTGTATTGCATTACCTTCTATGTTTTATTGTATATTCTATAGGTTGCATTGCATTGCATTGCACCTACAGTGTATTGCATTGTCTTAGTAGTGCATTTCATTGTCTTCATATTGCATTTCGTTGTATCCTTATTGTACTACATTGCCTTGTATGTTTATTGGATTTCCTATAAATTGCATTGCATTGCAGCTACAGTCTATTGCATTCTTTTCACTTTGCATTGATTTGTATTCTCATTGTATTGTATTGCCTCTTCTCGTACGAGGAAAGAATTCTTGCTAACTATCCTTTTTATAAAACTCTATTCATTTTAATATTGACAGCCAGAGCGACTTCTTTTGTTGATGACATGTTAAGATTGGCCAAACTGCTTGAATCATGCGTCACAGGTGATAAATCGGTAGGTGTTTTCTCATAGCTAAATCTTTGCAAAATTAGAAGTGAACTTCCTATCAAAATAAGACTACTGAGAGAATTCTTTGTCGAAAATGAGGTAGAGAAGTTCTTGCTCTTCCAAGTGACAGGTTGCATACACAGACTGTATGCTTGCCATTTGTATAATACAGATCATTTTTTTTACATTAACAATTCTAATTAGTACTTACCAATAACTTATATTTTAAGATCCCTGAAGTAGTATCCTGTGCTGTTTTTGCCTGCGGGAAGGCATGTCTACCATTTGAAGTTATAGTTTGCAGTCCTACAAAACCGGGCGGAATCTTTCGAGCTAAGCTCATATTGTACATATCCCAGGTGAAAGAACTTTAAGTCTCTGGAAAAATATCCAGTAGTTAAGACAGTGAAGACTGGGAAATCAGAACAATTAGAGACGGAAGACAGGATGATTGGTTAGGCCCATTTCTACTTAATTCGTATTCGAATTTCGCATGCGGGCGTATTATTCCCAGTTCATATGAAAATGGCGAACTTTTTGCGATCTGCGAACGTTCAGATGTGGACTGGGGACAGTGAGTTTGCATACGAAATGCGAAATCCGAAAGTGAGTTGGAATGGATTTTAAAGAAGCGATGCAATTCACATGTAGCGTATCATTATCCTCCCCCAGAGTTCAGCTTAAAACCTATCAATATCTGAGTCTAGGATCGTTTAATGCATTACTTCGTAATAGTCCGCTAACGTACTTTTTTCCCGCTATAGAAAATAATTATTCTTGGGATGACTGATCTCCTTGTCGATTCATGCCTTTGCCTTTGGACCAAATGTAAAAGCCATTACAGCAGAATTACGTCATACTCAATGGAGTCATTTAAAACCGCACTCCAAGACCCACATCTAGAAAAGGTAACTCGTTTCAATTGTTACTTCTCTATCATTATATGCCCTAGAAGGATTAGTCTCTTGCTCGGGGTAATTTTCCACACGGTAACCTTCCACTGTCTCTAACTACAATCTCTGATTCTATCTTTCTCTGTTGTTACTTCAGTTGCACTTAACTGTAATGTTTTGTTTAATTTTGAAAGTTTTTTCATTTTCTTCGAACTGACTGCAATGAGTTTTTAACTAGATCAGTATAGCTCTGTATATTACTTGGCCTGTACATAAATTGGGTCTGATTCCTCTTACGCTGAGCTATCTTTGAGCATACTTAAAATCTTGCTACAATCGATCAGTAACCTATATGGGCTGTTCAACTATTACTTCATGCCTAGGGGGTGAATTATTACTTCACGCCAAGTAATATACAGCGGTAGTTCTCATAGAGATAGGACTATCTCTATGGTATTCCTACACGTTTTTCATGATTCAGAGCGTGACGCTGGGGGTGGGTGGTTCAAAAATGGCAATTTCAGCATGACGTAATTATTGAACAGCCCCTATTATAGAACAGTAAATCGTACTAAACATCAAAGACAACTAGCCAGGTACCACAGTATATTTATTCGAGTATGTAGATCACATTAGAATCGCCAACCATATGCTCTTAAGCCAATACGTAACTTTGTGAACACATTGATAAATAACATAAGTAATTTTTATGCTTAATTGATATTTTATTAATAAAAATTTTTGATTTTTATGCTAATCTCACGGCCACTAGTTTAACATCGTTTGCATTGTATTCTGGTCTCTGTTGTTTATTTAGCATGGTAGTTATGTTAGGAACATATCAAGATATCGCTCAACGAATTTGTTAAAACTTGCATTAGTACTTAATCATCAGCCGATCTCATGCAACTGAGCCAGTGGTACCATCCTAAAAAGTCAACAAGGTGGGCTGTACTATGGACGAGTCTATGGATCACACCCATAGCCATACCATATGTTTCATTCTTAACCTTACAAATGTAAATGCACATAAAATTATGCACAAGTTGTACTCAATTGATGTAAAGATACACAAACCTACGGAAATGGGTTGGTCCATACTACCGTGCTGGGAACTCACGAAACTAGCATACACTCATTGGAAGAAGGGCTGAGCCCCCTTAAACTCTCTTCGTTTTAGCAAGGGGATTGAGCCCCCCGAGCCCTCTCCACGACACCCCTGCTCTGGCCTATGCCTTAGTCACATTGATATATGCATATTTGCATGTAAATATTCCTTCATCTGGTCATCAGGAGCTCAATCTGAAATTACCTGGGGGCCGCTGGAGACAGAGTCTGGATGGGGAAAGGCCGCATTAATTATTCCATCAGAAACCTATACCAAAAACAACTAGCAATATCATATCCGTATGACACCGAATTCAAACTGAAACTAGCAGTCTTGACTTCACCCAGCTATAAGTCACATATGCCAAAGTATGAAGCAGTGAGATGTAGAAAGTATATGGTGGCTATGCAATGCTACATTGGCAAATCCATAGTTGTTATGACACGTTAGCGGGATGAGTGGCCAAGCGGTTCAGTTGGCTTCCTTTGACTAGCTGAAGTTAAGCTTGGCTGTGTTAGGTCAGCAACTGGATTGGCGACTATCCAGATAAACGACCAAAGCAACTCACTCCACCGTCCTTCGGAAGGGACGTTAAACTAGGGGTCCCATGCCTGGATGCGGCATGCACAGTAGGCCTAAGTTACCTGAAAATGCTAGATATAACAGCCTACTCAAAATAAAGCAAACAACAAAATATAGTAAACAACAACAACGTTTTTCTTTGCATACAAAAAGAATAGTCTGCATGCAAGGTGGTAAGTTGCCACTGAAATAGAACTCACTGAATACATTAACATTTATCAGTTTTTGTCTGCTGGCAACAAACGTTCTTCATAGGGGCCGCACGTAGTTAGCTTGCAGTGATTTTGAGATTCATGGTTTACATTATGCAATATCTTTACAGTGGATTAATATTTTGGCAATTGCACAGAAGACAATGCTTATTGTTGGATTGGCAGATATTGACATCAGCCCCTGTGCAGAAGCATCTATCAAAATCGCACTGCTGTTAGAATTCATATGCTCTGACAACCCAGATACATATAATGAAAGATCTGTTGAGGGCAAGAGAGTCTTGGGAGAGCTATTGGTACAGAAGAAAGAGGTGAGACGTAAAATGTTCTTAATTTAACTGGGGATAAAGCATACCAAATTGTAAAGAAAATTTGTCATTGCTCATTTCGTTAAAAATGTGAGATTTCAGCTAGAGCCCTTCAAATAGGTTTTCTGACCACAACATTTGTTTTCACTCTTATGTAAGCGATGCCATTTATACAATATTAAAGAGAATGAAAATTTATTTGTGACTTTTATTGATATCGCAAGTGGCATCTCAATCAAAAGAGATTTTCTTGCAAAGTCATGTGAATACACTTTTCACAGAGCTAAGTGGTTTTATCACTGCATACCTTTACTGTTGATCACTACAAAAACCATTCTACCATTGTACAAATTGGTCATCACTGTACAGTAAAAATTCTGTCTTGGATACAATCCTAGAATGATTTCACATTGCAGCGTTAAGAACTTATATTTAATGAGACTGTAGAGATTGGCACACACATCTTGTGGTACCAACAGAGACTTCCAGTTATTTGATATGCCGTATCACCACTCGAGAGAATCTTAGAAAATGAAGGAATTTGTGATCTCTTGCTGTAACCATGAACCATGTATTCATAGAACACACACACACAGACACACACAGACACACACACAGACACGCACAGACACACACAGAGACACACACAGAGACACACACAGAGACACACACACACACACACACACACACACACACACACACACACACACACACACACACACACACACACACACACACACACACACACACACACACACAGACACGCACAGACACACACAGAGACACACAGAGACACACAGAGACACACACACACACACACACACACACACACGCAGACACACACACACACACACACACACACACACACACACACACACACACACACACACACACACACACACACACACACAGACACGCACAGACACACACAGAGACACACACACACACACACACACGCAGACACACACACACACACACACACACACACACACACAGACACGCACAGACACACACAGAGACACACACACACACACACACGCAGACACACACACACACACACACACACACACACACACACACACACACACACACACATACACACACACACATGCGTAATGATACTTTTGCATTGATCACTGTTTTATTTGCAAGTGCCAAAATTCATATTGGGCGCAAAATTCGTTGTTACCATACTTGCAGAAGTAGGCTGTTTAAGTGCAGTAAGTTGTGCTGCTTATCTGTTTTATCGATCTGTTTTAATGAAGGTGCGCCATACTGCTATATGAAGCGTGATTAAATTTACGTCACCATTGATTTGTGTCCAACCTTATTGTTGGATTGTCGATTGCAGAGCGAAGCCAAGATTGCCCCACGTGACAAACTTGAAGCTGTGGCAATGGTTCTTGGGTGTGCACCAACGCAGTGGGGTATGTTGATGTTTGCTAAGAAGCTTCTCTGGGAGGCAATAGGCGCAGTTAACAAGGCGAGAGCCAATTCATACGATGAGCAAATCAAAATCATTGATGACAGTCTTCGGAAGGTATCTATTTGCTTCAAGGTCCCATTGATTTATACATTTCCCGCATTTATTCACAGGGTATTTACAGTGCTTTTGGACTGATTTTTTAGTGTCACCACCTCCTTTCTCATGCGCTGTCATGCAGGTTTTACTTTCGGTTTGTGTGTTGATTTGCTCTCAAGTAGTTCTCAGCTACATAGGCATTAGGATCAATGTTGTGTTTTAAGGGAGAAGGGAACGATAACCTTCCTTGTTGACCAGATGCTCGTTATTTTCATGCAAGATTCGTTTCCTTAGTGGTTCTTTCAAAGACTGCTGACAGCGAATGTGTACTTCACAAAGAACCTGCAACATGCGACTGTCACCAACAAACACCACAGTCTGCCCCCATTACTCCTTTCAGTTCGTTCTGTTGATGGGGCAGCAAAGAATCTTAGATGATTAGATAAACTGTATATATATATATATATATATATATATATATATATATATATATATATATATATATATATATATATATATATATATATATATATATATATATATATTTGTAGCTAAAATGTTAATTATATCACCAAACAATTTGAATAAAATAGTCAATATACTATCCCGTCTACGTGATGCTATTGATATTTTTTGCCTTCAGGATGGAGAAGCCTCTACTGCCACCTCTGTATCGCGTGATGCATCAGCTGTTCATCTGGAACTGATGTTCGTTCATCATCGTATAGACTGCAAGCTCTCTCTGATGAAATCAGGTTCGTTTACTGTCGCCTTTGACTTCAATAATATCCCTTTTTTAAGTAAACCCTAGAGCCGAACTGGATATAAGTACTTTGATGGTAATGCGCATAGTATGCAGTTCATTGACATGCAAATTTAATAACCAGTTTTCTTTCTGGATATGTATATTTGATGTTCATTGTCTCATTTTAATCGCTAAGTAGTTTTGAAGATCATGTATGTTTTAGTTTTTCATTTTCACGGTAGATTGACACCTGACCTTAGTTATGCAAAAATCTTAATTTACAATTCTGCAAGATGAGATTGCAAGAAAGTGTATGATCTGAGCGAAATTCGAACTGACGACCCCCGACTTTGTGCGTCAAGTGCTCTATCAAATAAGCTATCTGGTCGCACTTTTGAGCACGTGCTCAAGGTTAAATCAATCTGTTGACTCTGCCTTCCCTTCACCTCGTTTCACTTCTGAGGCCTCTTTCTTGTTTAATCGCAGCTTCTAAAGAAAATTGGAAAAGCTCAAAGGTATGGTTATGAATATCTCTTTTTACTTTTCATATGCACTTTTTGTAGGGAACTCTGTACATTGAAGTTGCATGCAATGTTCATACGAGTTTTTGTACTCATTAACATGAACTTCCAAGAAACATAAGTTCCCTGGAATTAAATGTAAATTTTAGATCCAAGTTAAAGGAGCACTTTTTATCCTAAGAAATGCGTAAAAGTAAGTGACAGTGTTGTTTTTTTATAACTTGGAGATTTTTTGTTGTAACTAACTCTAGTAACTGCTGAAAAGACAATCCTGCATTTACTGCATATTTGTGGTTAGAAGAAGATGCACTTAAAATCTTACATATCCAAGTTTGACTTCTTTATATTTTGTGTACAGATTAGTGAACAGATTGGGATGTCTTCAAGCTGTGGCAAGGATCCTCTCTCCAGAGCTATTTATATGATTTGTAAAGCTGGCTTGATAAATAGCGAAGCCAACAAAGAAGAGTGTAGTGAGATATTGCGGGTATTCCTTTATGACAGTCTCTCTATTTGTGCTAAATTGCTACGCATCTTCTCTTCTTTGCAAATGGGAAACTGAAGAAATTAAAGAGAGGTGGAGAGGAAAACAAGTAGTGTATTAGAGGATATATGATAAACAGATTTCATAACTGTAAATAACATGTAAATTTTATTCACTCCTCTATTCGTTTTCTTTAGTTTTCTCTCTCGTCTCCTCTTCTCGAAACAGATAGATGCCTGTGTTAACATATTGGCATCCATTTGTTCTCTATTTTGAACGAAAATGAGAAAGAGCAATCTTGACAGTTATTTTGAAGCTTTCTCCTTTTATGGTTCCTTGCAAACTCTTTGATTTCTCTGATCGTCTATCAGATATGGCATCAGTACATTTTGCATTGACCATTTGTTTTGTTGTACAGAATTGGCGGTCTTCTCTTTAAGTGATGTAATATCTCAATGATAGCTGTTTTTAATCAACGTATTCAATAATTCATTACTTATCATTGCTGCTGATTCATTGAGTGATTGATTAAGGATTGATTGATTAACTGGGTTAATTGTTTTATCACCTGGATTGGTTGATTGATTTATTGATTGACTGAGTGATTGATTAGCTGGGTTGATTGATGGATCGCTTGGACTGATTGATTGATTGATCAACTTGATCGATTGATCGATCAACTTGATTGATTGATTGATCTACTTGATTGCTTGATTGATCAACTTGACAGATTGACTGATCAACTGGATTGAATAGTTAGTTAACTGGCCTGATTATTAGACTGGATTTCAGTGCTATTTTGTTCTGTTTTATTCTTAATGTCAAGTTTCCTCTGTTTTCAGGAGGCAATGCGGCTTCTTGAGAAGACACTCAAGATGGAGACGAAATTGGTCAATGACTGCAAACAGAAAATAGATAATATCGCTATGCAACAATTACCTCCTCCACCAGTGCTGATATACAGGAGTGCTACTTCAATGGTATTTAAACCCGCTCCTTTTGTTCCACTGGAAAAAGAAGAGGTTTATTGCTACAAGTTTTTCTTGAGGAATGCAAGTGGCAACAACGTCAAAGTGAGACTTAGTGATGGGCAAGTCAATGGTACTGGGATAGAGGTAATTTGCGGTCCCGCCATATATCTATGCTTTTCGACGTATGAACTAGCAAGTTGCGAGTTCAAACATACCCATTTTGGATGTACAATTTTATGTATGTTTCAGGGACGGACAGGAACAAGATTTGGATCTTTCATTACTTTTTGATTTGATGGAAGATACACTCATAGTTCCGAATGCCTTTGTTTAACTTTCCTGGTTTTTCATACGATAATTCACATACTGTTTACACGAGCTAAATTAGAACGGACCTATCCTATATCCGATCTGCTTTTGGTACGGATAGGCTTTGCGTTTACATGAGATCTCGTTAATACCTTTGCATGGTTTTGACATAAAGGTGCAATATGAAACTTGTATGGATTGTTAAAGCCATACACGACAAAGGCACGCATACATTTGTAATCAGATGCAAAAGTGGATCGGACTCAATGTAAGACTCATCCTTACCAAAACTGGATCTGATCCACCTGCTAAGATCTGATCCACTTTGGCTCTTGTGAACATAGCCTTGATATCACGCCTTTTCGCTCAGGTTATCAACAACAAGAGTGCAACCTTTACAGTAACAGGACTGACACCGTGTGAAATGTATGTTGCTGCTGTAGCCGCATACAATAAGAATGGAAAGCTGATTGGGAATGGTATTGGATCAACAAGTTCTCCTATCTTGGCTTCAAGTCCCTTACCAGTTGGCATTGCTTATGCTCATCTTGCTAAGGTAGCTAATGTCTAGCATTGCTATACTATTTTGTAAAGAGTTATCCAAATATTTTGATTTATCCTTTGTCTTTGTCATTCTTATTCGGAGCCATTCTTTTCTTCCTTTGCCCCGTTCTTTATCTTCAACCGCTTTTTTAATGTTATGTACTTGAGTATATAAATGAATGCAAGCAAGCAATGCTTGGTTTAGAAACCGTATGATTATTTTATAAACATGTTTTTTGTTTATTTTTTATATTTAAGTTCACCATTGTGATAAATCTTATATTAGGATCAGTGTTTTGATATATAAAAATTATGTAAATTCAACACATGCAAATTGAGGTAGTATAGTTAATAAGACTATGCTCGAAATTGGATAATTAAGTGGATTGTCTTCAGCTGCGTCAGCACTTTATGGACACTGCTGATGGATGTTGAAATATGCTGTATTTTTCTACAAATTTATATCTTTTCAATTTACTTGTGTTCATGATAGGTTCCATTGGCTTGAGTTCAAGAGACCATTACACCTTATCTCATCTCTTCACTTTGGAGTTGTTTTGTTGCTTCGTCATTAAATCAATTTAAACTGCTTCGTTGATCTTTCACTCCAACATGTATGCAGAAATCCGCTCTGTTTTTGTGATCAAAGTTATGATCCAAGAACGATGTGTGTATTCTCTTATTACTACCTAGCACGATCTGATCGATATTTGTACATTCCAGTAGTTTCCCTGAGCACTGTGAATTTTGATCGTCTTAGGCCGCATACAATGCTGGATCTTGGGATCTTGCTAAAAGGTCTTTCAATGTACTTTGGAATCACTTTGTGCTGGAGACTGACATGTACAAAGAGAATTCTGAGATAAAATCTGCAAGAGAGAGCACAGAATTAAACTTGCATCGGTATGTGACTATTGGTACACTTTCCTTTAGACTTCGCTGCTTCGATATAATCGTTGTGTAATTAGCAGATACTGTTGTCGTAGAATGCAGGACACCCTTGTTTGATTAAAATTTGCAGACTTCTCTCTGTATGCAAATCCTTAAAGTTATACAAGCCTTTTGTCAATAGGTCGTAATCTGCACCCCCTATTATGAAGACTACTGGCAACCTTACTCACACATGACGTCATTACTATTCGAACAAGACGTCCTAAGTTATAGCTGTATAGATTTAGCTAAAGAAACATATTATTTGTACTACAGAACTTCACTTTTTCGTGCTGTAGTGAAACATATTATTGTTAGAACTGTTTCTTGGAATTGTCCCTCTTTCCTAAATGCTGTCTCATTTTCTAGGCTGAACATGGCAACATTTGAAAAATCGTCGTCTGTCTTGATTCGTTATTTTGTTCAGACGATTTTCATATCTGTCGATATTGCTGTTCACGAAGGAGTGTTGTTTTGTGATTTATTTTGCGATTTGAAGCCTCCTTTCCCAGGCCAGGTAACTTTGAATCGGTGCAGTTTAAATAGAAGTTTGATGTTTTGATCTCATGGCTGCCAAGATATGCAGAACCTTTGTGAATGTATTGTGCCTATGTCTCTCTGATCTATGAATACCCTTGTGTGTGTGTGTGTGTGTGTGTGTGTGTGTGTGTGTGTGTGTGTGTGTGTGTGTGTGTGTATGTGTGTGTTTGTGTGTGTGTGTGTGTGTGTGTGTGTTTGTGTGTGAACTTATTTTGTATCGATTATATTTCTAGCTTACGATATACATATACACGTACACTAATCGAAATCGATAACAACCCTTATCATGTAGGTAAGTGAGTGAATGAGTGAATGAGTGAATGAGTGAATGAATGAGTGAGTGAGTGAGTGATTGAGTGAGCATAATATATACAGTGGTAATTAAGTGACCGAATGTGGACCAAATAAGTGAGCAAGTAGCATACTTACTTAATAACTCACTAATTTACCCGCTTACTGAGTTACTTGATTAACTGCTTGTATACATACTACTTATCTAGTTTCTTTCTTTTCTGTATATTTACGGTGATTTATATCTCTCCTCATTCTGTTATGTCTTGAAAGCATATTGAGAAATATAGCTACAAACATGATGCTTGAGTTAGGATAGTTACAGGACGAGTTTCTGCTTAATTATCAGCAACCTTTTATTCTGAACTTTGCAGTTTAATCATAAATGTTATTAGTCTTTATTTGTAACATAATATTTTCTGGAGATGTTTAGAGGCGAGGCAGTTCTCGATATTTGTTACTTTACACTCTTAACAGACATCAAGACTGGAAGAGTGCAGAAAGTTGCTAATTGCCATGAATATTGCCGGTAGTTTGAACGACCAATCTATTTGCCTTCAAGCTGTTGTTCTATGCTACGGTCTACTTGCACCACTTTTGCAAATGGAAGTTCATGTAAAGCCGGTTCTTCAGGTGATTGCTGTGCATTGCCATTCAGATTACTTCACATTGTTCAGAGACTTAGTAGAGTAACAGGATTTTCATCTTCATCGCTTTTTTTCTATAAATGTGACATATTTCGAAATTGTTATTTCACTTGCAAGTTTAGTTTACAGGTTTCTAACTGTATTTTTACTTTTGCAATGAAAGATGAATTTTTTAGTGTGTACGCGAATTTTGTGTGAATTTTAACGCGAATATACTTTCATCAGGAACCATGCTAGCTTTTTAACACTGTATCGAAACCTGAAGACAGTACTAGCTTTCATATTGCATATTTGTTGTAGATTCAGTTCTCTTGACAGCTTTAGCTTTGATTGCCATATTGAACTGCATTCTTACATCCCCAATTCATCACAGATCCTGTATCTCTTTGGATTTTTGGCATCATGAATTGTAGTTTCCAAATCTGATATAGCTAAGCATGATTTATGTAGCATTTCACAGTAACCTTGAAATCTCCTCTGGACTCGATATCATCTATATTGTTTGTGGCAGCTCATACTATCGACTCATCCATTTCATAGGACTTGTCGTGCTGCAGAATGTTCAGTCATATTATTTAATATAACTTTCTAATCAGAGACATGTCATTTCATTTCACATCGGGTAGTAATGCGGACAGAAACATGTAACCAGTTGCACTTCACTCGTTCACATGAGTCTTGTCTGATTTACAGGTCTTTATTCCATGTTTTGCTGCCTTGCAAGAACTCCAATCTGTGACCAAGCATCGCAAGCCATCACATATCGCGGAAAATCTACAGCACATGCTGTCGGCAATCACATTCTACATTGCCAAGGTTAGTGAGTTAATCATTCAACACATGGTTTTCTATTGAAGAAAGAACCAGGGGGATGTTTTTTGAGTCAGTCGGATGTTTGCAATATTCTAGTGCAGTGTTTCTCAAACTGGGATCCGTGGTCCCCTGGGGGCTCACGAGAGGCAGCGAAGACTGTCAGTGGGCCGCAGGAGGCCACCGTCGCTTGTCTGACTCCTTGCTTTATTATTCTGTATCACTGTGGATATTTGTTTCCGTAAAAATAGTTCGATCAAAACCTGTATTATCCTTCCAGGGAATCCTTGGTTTGAAAAAGTTTGTTGTAGGGGACCGCCTTGTATAATAATTTTGAGCAATTTGGAACCACTGGTCTCGGGCGTGTTGGTTTTATTTTAAAGTATAGAACGTAGACATAAGAGATAATTACGATATTTTTTGCAGCAATATGAAATGTAATATGAAATATGAAATATGTAATACATATAACTTAAATCCTGCATCAATCCAATATACAATAGTTAACTACAAACTTAAGCCAACAAGATAATTAAATGAAAATAGAAACAACATAAAAAGGGAAAAAAGCGCAGCACACTCTGTAGAATCTAATACAATTGAGTGTTTGCTCGAGTGCTTTTATTATTAATCTAATCAAAGGACATTTTCTTTTTACTTTTACCAACACACTGGATGCCTTCTAGCAGCAAACTTTGCGTCAGTATCTCATTGAGTATTTCTAAATCAGTTGAACGCCCTAAGCAAATTAATACATCTTTCCTGTTGCCCTTACTAGGTGCTAGAAAAATATCAGCAAAAAGATGGTGCAATTCGCATTCTTGAATCGGGTACCAAGATGTTGATGGGTGATTCGCCTCTAGTTGTACCAGACAGTGCATCAACCTCGAATAATACTGTAGTCGGAGCAGGTATGTAAGAATTAGTTTGATGATCTGTCCCAGGGTCGGCCAACACATTGCCCTTGGACCAGATCTTGTCCATAAGCAGTTTATTTGTGGCCCGTTGGCTTTAAGGATTTCAGCCACAAGTTATGGAAAATTTTAGGTGGCTCCGCTCATATAATATGGAGAGTTTAAGAACAGCCTATCGATATGTAGGAAATGTTGGCATGGGAAGCATTAAAGCAGCACACCTAAGTTCTAACTAAAAGCAAATCTTCTCCACCCTAGTCCGGCCCGCCAGATCAACATGTCAGATATCGCAGTTTTGGCCCCATGAAAGAAAGGGTGGGCTCCTCTGCTCTATTCTAACGTTTTTTTACGGTGAATAGTGATTGCTTCACGACTATTAGTACCTGAAACTAGGGTTGTTTTGTCTTAGGACCCAATAAAAAATCAAGTAAGAAAAACACGTGGAAGAAAACGAAGGCAGGTGGTAAACCTGGGACTAAGGGACCTAATGACAGCACGACTTCAGAAAATATCTCGGGTGAATTGAAAGTGCTTGAAACCTATCTTCAAAAATTGAAGAGGGATGGTGAGTTAATCCTTAGTTAGCTTTTTGTCATTTGTTGATCATATCTCCTGTGTTGGAAAGTTTTAAGCACAATATCGAATCGTTGTTAGTAATTAATGTTACTTTAAATGTTTAATTTGCGAAGTATATGGTTTAGTAGTGGCCATTGCTTTGTCTCTTCCTAATATGATCCATATCTGTTGCTCAATGTATTTCACAGCTTTGTGTGCTATATCTTTGCAATTAGTACTGTTAATATATGACTTGCATATATATAGATCCCTTCAAAGGAAACTGACTCTCCTAACAGAATTATGAACTTTTAAGGTGAGTTTTATAACGATGAAGAATATTTGGAGCTTACTGGAGTCGAAGAAGTACCTCATGTACATGCATTATTAGCTTGCATTTCATCTCAAGCAGGATTCAAAGAAGGTTAGTTATTTTTCTGGGAATAATTTATTTGGAAAAATCTCTGTTCTAGAGCGTGACTAACTTGTAGAGATATGTAAGGTCTAGTCGCACTTTTGGCTAATTTGTTGGTGTCAACAGAGCATTTTTGAAATATCGAATTGCAAGACAAGATTGAAACATAATTCGAAGAATTCAGCTTCATTACAGCTTTAGTAAGATGACCACGACGAACAACATTGTGGCTTAGAAACAGAAAGACCTATTCGCAAAAACTTTTCCTTTGATTTGTTATGCGAATTTTGCAAAAATATTCTGATTATTTTTGACAAAGAAGTGTAGTGCTTAAGTTTTTTATTCTGTATCCTTTGCAATCTTTTCAAAAATTTTAGTTTCAAAATTCAAGCGAAAAGCGCAGTACTTGGAGCATTTCGTTCACGTGCTTGATCGAGCATTGAGGGAAGGTTTGCATATACAAATGATTGATTGGACGAAGGATGCCGTTGCATGGCTTACGAGGTTTGTTTTTGAGATATTTCAGATGTTACTAGTGATTAACTAGCCTCAATCATTTAAGAATAATTGGAAAGATTTTAGAGCCTGCTTAAAGTAATTTCAGTAGTGTTACAGCATGGGCGTAGGGGGGGGCTTGAAATTTAGGGGGGCTGCAAACTGTCAGACCGAATCACTCATCTGTTGCCCGAATTAGTTGGTGTCCAGCCGTATTGAACTACACCTATTCTGGGGAAAAACTGTATTTCATGCTGAAGAATTTTCCCAAATGAAATGGATTTCTGCCCAACTACGGGGCTGCAGCCCCCCAGCTCCCCCCAGCTCCCCCACCTCCTACGCTTATGTGTTACAGTGCCAACTGTTTGAATTTTTGTCAAGATTTTACCTCTCCAGTGCATTTGTTTTGCTGCATCGTCTAGTTTTCTTCCCAAAGCTATGCACACAATGCAGGGCGTCCCTTACGTGAATTTGAACAGTGATCCAAGCTCAAACGAGGATCCCATTCTATTGACAGCCGTGTTCTCTCAGTATCCCAAAGAGAATGCAGCCAATATGCCCTTACTGTTACTTCAGTCCATTGAGAGACAAGACCTGTGACCTTTTAAAGTCTGAGGAAAATGAAACTTTTACAGCAAGGGCGCAAACCAGTAGGGAAAGATATTTAAGTTAGCCTGTTTAATAGGCAAGAAGGAGGACCTGCTGGGCCGGTGGCTCTGTAGTGTTAATGATAAAAGATATCCTGATACAATAATGAAGGCATCGTGTATCCGATGTCTTGCTATATGATCGGGATTTTTACTTCAAGGTTTTTTCAAATTCTAATCATTTCAGGCCTTTTTGTGTTCCATTTCCCCTAGAAATTCCCAGTTTGCATTATTCTTTTTTCAATCTTATCACGGGGAACTGGACAGGTCGATCCGTAGAGTCTTCATTTGCCTCTGTGTTTAGCTGCTAGAAATTTCCTTCCAGGCGAAACGAAGTTCTTCTTAACAAGCAGGCCGCTGATCACAGAGGTGGAAATGTGGTTGTTCCTGTCGTCGATGATGAGAAGAATCGCAAGTTTTCAGCCGCAATTGTTGAATATGGAAAGGTACGTTTTGTTGCAGTTGATACTCAAAGACATAGAGTTGCTCAAAGATGACTTATACATAAGGGCTACATCGTTTTGTTGCAGTTGATAATCAAGGATGACTTATACATAAGGGCAGCAGCATTTTGTTGCAGTTGATAATCGAAAATGACTTATACATAAGGGCAACAATGTATGTACAAGGTTTACTTGTAAACAAGAGGGGGGCCTATACGGCTTAAAAGCAGGGAAACTTATAAACAAGTGCTGCTTGTGGTCGAATAAATACGGTAGTGCGCAATATGTGATCTTCAAGTATTCGATGTGAGTGGTGTAGCACTCGTAGAAGAGTATTCGGGATGTTTTGTGTTATTTTTGTGAATTTCTGTGACATATAATGTGGTTTATGATTTTTGATATTGTTTGTGACTTTGCTACGATTTGTGTGACTTTTGTGTGATGTTTTGCTATTGAATTTTGCAATTTTTGTGATTTCTGCTCTTGCAGATTAAATCCAGCGTATCGTATGAATTATTAGAGAAGGCTGTAGTTTAAAACAGATATAATATTTTCAAAGGCCCTAAAAGTATCTACAAGCCGAGAGCTCCTTCCTATTGCCGAGAGTCCTAGACAGACAGTACAAAAAGAGGAGAGAGTGGAAAGCAAAAGTGCACAGAAACAAAATGACAAGGTTTGTGGTTACTGTTACTCTGTAGTTGCTTAATGACACTTTTCACGTGTCATGAATGAAATTCTTGTTTTACTTCACTTGATGAGGGCCGTTATTCCACTCAATACGCTCGTGTCAGTAAGAACTGAAATGGTGCATTACCCAAAGTTTAAACTTGAAATACGACTACCCATCCTTGTTTCTATCAAATCAATAGGATAATTGACTTTTTCATTTTGCCCAGCACTTTACGTTTTCACTCAGAATAGATAGCATCTTTGCATACGAATTCTGAATTATTCATAGCATAACCAGCACTCATCATGCGAAGGACAAGAGTTTCTCAGCCTTTTGGAATTCAATACTAAAATATTCTGCCGTCCAATGTAGGATTCTTTACTTGATATTCCCTTGCTTTTAAAATAACGCTTGAGTTTTTTTTAACTTACCAATGTACTTCTTTTTATTCAGCAGAAGAATCGCGGTAAAGGACAGTCACAGATGACAGACTCAGAGAGGAAGCTCAAGGTTATCTCCTCTTATAATCATATGACGATTTGGCGCAATGCTTGTATGATTATGCACGATTTTATGCAATTTTGCACGACTGTTGCATTAATATACAAGATGTCGCACAATCTTTGCATGACGTTGCACCTTTATACACGAATTTGCATAAATTTTGCATGATTTTACACAAACTTGTTTGATTTTAAAGAATTTTGCACGACTCTACAAGATTTTACATGATCTTGGCCTAATATCTGCACGATTTTGCTATATCATACACGAGTGAGCACTAAATTTGTACGATTTTTAAGGTTTTTGAATGATTCCGCACGATTTCTGAATGACATGTGCGAATAAAGGATGAAATACTTTGAACAGTTGTTACGACCATCAGTGGCATAGCCAGTGTCACTTCTTTGGCAGGGAAGGGCAGCATATCTAATGGTGTCACAACTTGTCCGGGCAGGTTCTTTGATGACTGACTACACGACTCTAATGACCAATTATACTACTAGTAATAATGAAATATTTTGGCAGGTTAATTTCTTCGGCTTGTAGTCAGCTGCTATATGCCAAGAGCCTGTATCTACATATTTAGCAACTGTAAACAGTGAAAGTCATTACAAAAGTGTAAAAGTATACACTTACGTAACTTAGAACTTTTAAACTTTGTAGTTTATCCTAAACTTCAAAGACCGACATTCCCCTGCAGAATTAAATGCTTTTCCTAAATTCCTGAACTATTGTTACCCTGCCCACCTGAGCTGCAGACGTTTCCCCATATTCGTGCTTTTCTCAGACACCATACCTTTAATCTTTTGGAGGAACGATCGCCCCCTTACTCCCGCGGCTGCATCCCTGATTACTATATAAATGAGTGTCTTTCAGTCAAGCTTTGTCAGGAATGAGGAAAGATCTAGGACGTGAAAATCGTTACCCATTTTTCGCACGACTTGTTATTAAACTATTAAAAAGTATTTTCCATCTCAGGAGACAATTTCATTTCCTATATTTCAAACTATCAACAACTAATTTGTTAGTGTTTTTAGCTTTATTGTATCCGGACCAGTTGGTCCTCTTACCAGTTGGCTATTTCAGTTACTCAGTATACTGTATTACCAACATCCTATTAGGATGATCGAATTGAATTTCCCTGACATCCAACGTATTAGGCATCCTAGCAAATGCGAATTCAGAATGGAAGCGCTGAGAAATTGCATACGTAACAAAGCAACACAAGCTGGGTGCATGGAGGATTTTTGCCCACCTAAACTCCCTACTACCTCTTATAAGCATGCATTCTACAGGGATGATTGTGTCCCATCGTGTCTAGTTCTATTTGCTATTGGTTTATGTAAACGGAGTAGTTAAAGATTGCGTAAGTGCCGTTGCAGAAGCATTAAATGGATGTTGTTTGTGCTAGGACGCAACACAGAAGCTGCAAGACCTCTTGCCAGAGTTTTTCAAAATGGTTCAGCGCAGGCGAAGACTTAGAAGTGTCTCACATGAAGAATTACCATGGAGATCTCAGGTAAGCAAATTGAATTCCGATTAGGTCGTTTACCTATTTCACCCTGGAAAGTATTGACAATTATTCCTAAAGACCAAACAGGCTCATTTTTAAACTTATAGTTTAAAGGTCGTTTACCTATCTCACCCTAAAAAGTATGGACAATTAATCTTGAACACCAAATAATCCTACAACCCAGTTGTTACTTTTTGAATTTTGTTCTAACCCCCGCGCATTTATTCTAACTCCCGTGCGTTTATTTCACCCCGGCGCGTTTATTCTAGCCCCCGCGCGCTTATTCCAACCCTCCATATATTATGTTCGAGAATTTCATCAGTGAAATCGAGTTCCTTCTTAATGAATTGCTTTTAATAGTTATTATTCATTCCAATCCACGGTCCCATTTACTTCCACCTCCCCCGATTATTTGGTACTCATGAGTAGGAATAAAATTTGAATAGCGGCCTGAGGCAAGATTCATAGAATTTCGTTATTTCTCAGTGCTGCTGCTAAGGTAGCTGTCATTATTTATGACCAGGGTGGGGATTGAAGGTAGAATGGTTGGGTAACTGAAAAATAAGCTGTGTTAGGTGGAGTAGAAGAATAATTTTTGACCACACGTGTAGCGTAGAGACATATGCAATATTTAGGCATAGATACACCCTTGTTTTACTGTTTTCTCTCGGTGGGGTAAAGAAAATTTGTTTTACGCAAATGTTGGGGTAAAATGAGTGTATTTCCGAATCTTATATCATAAATATTAAACCACCTACCGCTTGCACTCTACTGAGCTCTCATTCTTATGATGAATTAGGACTTCAGCAAATATTGCATCACTCTTCCTGTCTGCCAAAGCAAAACTGCTGTTTAAAGAATTATAAAGTACATAGTTCAAGGTTTAAATGCGGTAATTTCTACAGATTTTGAAGTCAAACTAAATTTGACGTACATTTACAGAGCATATTGTAAATGTGTATAAAGTAATTTCTAAACTACATGTCCTTCTCATTAAATCTATTTATAGTAGTGTGGGAGTTCTTGCCCTCTAAATATGCTAGACAAGTCAATCTGGTATTTTTCAGGCTTGCTAACATTAAAATTTGTAGATTTTCCAGGCCATATGCTTCATTTTCTCCCCGCTTGAATGAAATAGGGTCTGTAATTTTTATGAGATAAGTCAGTGCCACGGGATGAATAATAATATAGTTGGCGAGGGGACCACATTTGAAAAGCAACCAGTTTGTGTTCAGAGTCAACGCCACGGGGGAAACTGGGGGACATGTCCTCCAGTTTCCTTTAGGATCAATTGTCTTATGCGCCCAAATTCCAGTAGAAAAGGCCTAAGGACGTAAAGGATTCTAGCAAGGAATAATTCATTGTTATGTCATGCAATTTTTGTTTGCATAGCTGTTTTTCACCCTTAAGACCCCGTTTACCCTGTATCGGATCACTTTTTGATCAGCTACATAGGTTTATCAGAACAGCTTCCCCGCTTTCACACACGCAAGTGATCCGGTACAAAACTCCTTCGGCTGAAGGAGTTTTTGTAGCGGATCCGCCCCTGTATGTACTTCTTCTTCTTCTTCTTCTAGTGTTTCTTCTTCTTCTAGTGTCATGGCATCAAATACTGTACACGAATGTGCTCGCACTCTTTGATAATTACGTTCTTGTGATCTTTTTCAGATGAATCTGTTGATGGCCCAGTGTTTCTGTGACCTCAGTAAAGACAAATATAAAGCTCTTGTCAAGTTCCATTCACTTGTTGACAGCCAAAAAAGCTCTGAGTATGTAATTGAGCCTTAACTTAATCACGAAGTTGAGCCCACATATATATATATATATATATATATATATATATATATATATATATATATATATATATATATATATATATATATATATATATATATATATATATATATATATATATATATATATATATATATATATATATATATATATATATATATATATATATATATATATATATATATATATATATATAAACTCAGTAACTATGTATATTTACCTATATATTTATGTATTTATTTATATAGTGAAATGGAAGCACAAATGTTATGTACCACACAGTTCTGTTAGAGTTTCGTGCTTGTGCACGCATAAAACGGTCTTCCCACAAGGCTGTATAAGCACGAACTGTGAGTAGCAGAAATATGCATCATCAGTAAGTTGTACTTCTAGCTCGTACATACTGTACGTACTTTTAGCATAGTTCTACTGCATTTAACTATTGCTGTGCTGTTGCACTGAGCACTATTTTTGGCATCAGAGACAACACACACTCTTAAAGATAAGAGTTGTACAGAAGCCAGTCATAAGGGAGGTGTTGCAAAAGGAGATAGAGTTACCAAAGAATATCACCGATGATTAGGGTGTTTTATAAGAAACAATACCCGTAAATTTTGCATGCTGACATGTGTGGCTGAGTGGCGCAATGGTAGCGCGTCTGACTCCAGATCAGAAGGCTGCGTGTTCGAGTCACGTCTCGGTCATATGGAATTTTTGTTCCTACCTTGCACTATTTTTGTTCTACACATTTCCCTCTTTTCTTCATTGTCTGTACGACTTTCTTAACAATATCTCAAAAGTGCCGTAATGTAAAGAATTCTTTCTGGATTTGTTTTCGCCTGAGTTTATTCTTGCAGATTGCCACTCGACGTCTAGAATTAGACGTCTTTGGCGGTTAGCGATTTAGTTCCTATCGCAAAATGTTATTAACTTTCGCGGAAATTTACTGTCATGGATAGGAGATTTAGTTAAAATTCCCTTTACCATCCAGAGTCGTAATGCTCTCTTGGACATATGTGGTGAAATCGAATTTTAAGAAAGGAAGAAGAAAAAGCTGTATCCTCAACAAGTAAACGGTTCTCATTAGCACTTGACTAAAGCAAGGAAGCATTTGACCAAAGCTTGTACTGAGAATTGCTTTTGGGTTTTGAACAATTCTCCACTAAAAAACCGAACACAGTAATATATGGTAATGAAACAGTAGCTTACAGATGTAGTCAGATTTGGAACAATTTACCTGCAGAAGTAAGAAATTCAAACAGTCTGGAAATCTTCAAAAAACAAATAAAGTAGGTTGTATATATTACTTGCAACTGCAAATTAAGCACCCAATATGTACCAAACCTAGGCTACATTACTTAGATATATTATATAGTTTAACTTATTTAGATCATACCTGTCTTTTCAACCGATTGGTATGTATTAGTTTGCTCACAATATTATCATGTTAGTTGACATTAATTAAGTTAATGTCCTATGTTATATTAAAGCATTGTCTACATTTACATTCTTTTAGACCTTACGGTCCTAGTTAGTTTTAGGCTTTAGTTGGCGTTAATTAGCTCATTTGGTAGCAACCAAGCTACACTGTAAACCAACTTTAACTAAAGTGTCAAAAATGCATTCTATTAACTACCAAGAGGGCTAGATTTTGTGGATTTTAGTCAAATCCACAAATTTTTTCCCTCTCTACAAATGTCCTGCCAGGCGATCTGTCATAAAGCATGGGGCAGAACGGGGCGAAATTCATTAATAGGATCACCTAAAATATCGAAGGGAAATTGCTTGGGTAACAAATTGTCTCATACAATAAAGATGGAACATTATATTTTCATGTAGAATGTTAAACAATTTTTAAGGAAATATCAATCTTCAGTCACTACTGTCAGAGCCACTTTCAGTACTCTGTTAATCTTCTGGCGTAGTGGTCAGCCATCTACCATTTTATCTTTGACATTTCCACCCTTCAGAAAACTCCTAATCAGAAACTTCAGGGGCTATGAAATACTGTCTTAAATGTACATAGGGGCCCAGTAATTTGTCTTGTTTCTTGCATTGTGCTGCATAATTGTACGGTCTGTTTTGCAGTTCCTTCCACCTCGCTATGTTCCATACTTTATGATGCCGCTCTAAGGTAGCCATACTTTGGTAGTGTTCTTTGCACCACTGGTTTTTCATTTTGTAGATATAATAGATCGGATACTGCTATAGTCCTATCTCTATCGTAGATATGCAGATCGTCGGCCATGTGATCTACTGTAGTCCATACCTGTGGTCCATGACGTTTGTGCGCAGCCTCCTGGATAATTTGCGGGAAATAACTCCAGGGGCGCCTACCCTGGGGGACAATAGGGGCAACTATCCCCTGTTCTCGTCCAGGAAGCAGGAGGGGCAGGAGGGGCCAGAAGTTCCCTTTAAACTAAGGTCATCTGTGGAAGCGCATACTTATATATATGCATTGTCCCGACAAACGTATTTTAGTAGAAAAATTCGACAATGTGCCCGCTGTTAAAACTTTGCCCCCCCCCCATCATAGTCACGTTCAGGCTTAGCTTTTCTTTCCACAGTAAACTCATAACAGTTTTCGTTTTCCTCTAGCTTGATGGATCCACACTGGTTTAGTTTATCAACATCCGAGGCGTTGATTGTCTCCTGGGCTGGAAATCCAAAACACTCAGATACAGAAATCGAGCCAGTTATTGATATTGGTGGCCAGAACATTGAGCACACGGGTACCATGACACCGGCAACTCTGAAAATTGATCACATATCCAATAAGGGAAAAGGTGTTTTAAAACACAAAAGGTATAAACACTTCATACCCTATATTAGTAGAGCGAGTGAGTATACACATTATATCCCTATCCCTTGCAACAATTTACTTATATACAGTTGCAAACATTGTACATAAGAAATTTATTGCGAGGGATGGGGCTTCCAGTTTATCTATTTTTGTAACATTCTAGTTGTAGAAGTTCCGTAGCAGTTTCTTGATTAAGCATTTGAAATGATGTCGAATATCAACTTGCTGAGGCGGTCTGTATGGTGTGAACGGACCTAGGTACGTTCCTCGGTTGAACCTTCGGGCAGAACATTTGCTATCCGTTATGCAAACATCCGAAAGTTCGTATTGGAACTACGAGCTACGAATGCTCGAACTACGGCACCCCTGTTAAATTATACTTAGCAGTAGAAACAGGAAGGAACAAAAGTTCTTGATAATGACAAAAATGAGTTAATCTAAAGATATACGATGTAATAAAGAAAAAATAAGACTGAAATGAGCCAAAGCTTAAGAAAATCTGAGGTTAAGCTTGAGTAATATGTCTCATGTTTGTCGTATATTGAAGTTTGTTCGTTTACTTAGTAATGGAATAAAATTCTTGATTTCTTTCGTTTCAGTAGCACGATTAAACCTCACAGACGTGATCAGGATGAGGGAATACAGAATACCGAGGACCCTGTTAAAGCTTATCTAGCATACTTGCACTTGACATTGCTGTACCTGAAAAGAAGCATGGTACTTGTAGTTCCTAAATTAATTCATTTGTTTGTTTATCAATCTATTCATGTACATGCTTATTATAGTCACTTGCTTTCATTCAGCATGTTCATATTTATGGCAAAGCTTAGTTCTCAAGTGCATTGAATCATACACTGGTCAATCAAGGCTAAACAATTGATGATAAGCCATATCAATAGCATGCCGCATCTCTTACATACTTCCTGGTAGGTAGAGATCACCTTAACAGTGTACCTCTTAGAGGATGTCTCATATATTTATAGTGCTTGAAATACAACACTTTCTGTAGGTTCTTGCCCGTCGTGGAAAGAACTGGGTACTTTTGCAGAATGGCACTCGCAAATTGTACAACTTGTCAAATGATATGCACAGGAAAATTATTGGCCTATCAAATGGAGATTTGTTAAGGAGCCAGCATCGACTTCCATTGAACATTGCAAAGCTTAGGGAACTGCTTTGGCCTTCATTCTACATCGCTGCGGACTGTCTGTTGGACATGCTGAATTACACCCTTTGGAATATGAAAGAGAAAGTTGATGGCAGTTCATCAGTAAGTTATTAGTCAAACATTGTTCGATGTCTGTTTGCTATCGTTATCCTTCAGTTCTTGCACATTTATAAATACAAATATATGAATAAGCTATTAACCTTTCTGATGCATATTCTCATCTATTTTAGTACACATCTATAGATATTTATTTCCAGATATCTATAGATGTGCTGTTTGCCTTTCTTGACATTGGAAGGTCGTTTGTCCTTTCCCTAATCTTTGTGCTACTGTTCGGGATCAGTGAAGAGACTAGTGGTGTTAAGTAGTGTTAAATACAATATGAGCAGTGTTAATACACTAGCAAGTAGTGTTAATTGCTTAACTCATGTTGTATGTTGAGTTTAGGTATCTGTAATCATTGGAAATCTAATGTCTGACCAACTGCTTCATTTCGTGCTTTATAGAGTTTGAAGTCATCAGAGAAATTGCTCACTGGTGATATCAGAGACCATGATGGTGGGCGAAATTTGGAGTTTGATCCAATATTTGATGACGTCAGCGTGACTGGTTTAATTTGGGTGAAGAGAATAGTTTGGTATGCTATCGAAATGCTGTACTACGAAGAGAAGTGGGAAAAAGTTGTGGATTTGATTTATAGGTTTTGCGCGTTGTCAAGGTAATGAGTAGGTTGCTGTTTCTTGAACTTGTGGTATGCTATGCAATTATCTATCACACCTTGTCATAGCATTGTACAGTTTTGTGCATTTGCCACTGGACAGCATGTGCGACTTATAACTTCGACTGGCTGAGATCTCTAATGATATTTATATTCTATATGCCTTATCAGACTAAGCAATTAAATAGCGTGATGCTGCAATCAAACTCTATTTGGCTAGTAAGGCATAGAGAACATGAGTAGCGCTTTGGAGAATATGAATGTGATTAGAGCCCTCAGCCATTCAGAGATTTGGAGCCTATGCTATACTGGCGATTGTACCCATTTTGCTCGTAAATAGTGTCCAATTTTTCGGCGATTTTACCAAGTTAGTTGCTGCTTAACTTTTTGATGACTCGACAATTGGAATGACTAATCGAATTTGATGCTTTTTTTCTCAAAAGATCATCTTTACTGAACTATTGATGTAGGCCTCATTATAATGCCGCAATTAACCATTCTATGTTTTGATATCAAGGGACAGATTCGGCGATACACTGCTGCCAATACTGATTTACGCTCAACGTAGAATCCAAGATCGACTGCATTCCCAGTCTGGACCGCCAAAAGAACAGCCTCGGTTAGTCTTCGATAGAGAGACTGGTATTCCAATAGCTGTATATTTAGACCCACCCGATGCAGTTTCCATAGAAGCAGGAGCTCACATCGACCCAGAGGGACACAATCTGTATAATCCAGCTGTGGACGGCTTGCGGCTTGTTTCTGTTCCAATTGATATCAACAGTAACTTGGAAAAACTTCGGGAAGTGCTGAATTCCAAGCAATACTCGGCTAGAGCGTTAGAGCATTGCAGGAAATTGATGATGCTATTCCTTGCGGGGAAACAAAACGGTTTGTGTCAATAGTTTGCTCTTTTAAGATTTAATTGTCTTCTCTTATAATAGTATTGCCAATACATTAGCACAGTCACAAAATGTTTGAATGGTTGCGAGCACTGATAAATCTATTTTCTCCTAGCCTAACTGACCAATCATCATGCAAAATTTGCCTTAATTTAGCTATGCAGCGAATGTGTGGTCAGAACCCTGTATGATGATTGGTCACTTAGGCTGGGAGAAAATAGAGCTAATCTGAGCTCCCAATCAATGAAACGTTTTGCAGCTATGCTCATTGCATTCCAGTACTCGTTTTTTGTTTATAAGAAAAACACTTTTTTTCCTGAGGCTCAATTTTCTTAACTTTTCTTGAATTTGAGGCTGAGCTTTTCTTAAGATTTCCTTAACTTTCGCAGGAGTAAACTGGCTGAAACAGGCTACTCTGTAATTGTTGGGCCACCATAAGTCTCGATCTTTGTACGAGAGTTTGCAAAAATGAGCCAATATCAATTTCTGGCATGTAAAGAAGATGAACTGTAATTTTCTTAGCACTTTCTTGAACTTGAGCCTTGTGATTAGAAGAACCCATACCCGTTACACTTCCCTACAAAGACCTTTTGATTTGCTTGAATTCCCGTATAGTTATTGGATATAAATTTCCTTAATATGATATCATATCATGCATTGTTGTCATGTGATAATAGTTTTCTAGCCATCCTTTTCTTATGATCCAGGTATGAATTCCAAAGCTAAACTTCGTCTTGGGTCCCGTGTTAGCTTTGTGGCCAGTCAAGTACAGCCACAGGACGCAGTACCACCTGACCTTAGTCAAGAATTGTTTGAAGATGTAGAAGCACTAGAGAAGTACCCGCTCGGTGACAACCAACTGGCTATCATAATATCAGCCTATGATAAAACCATTGGTATGCAGCTTCGTCATCATTTTAAGTTTGGCTCATATGTATTCTCTCGTTAAGCTATGATTTGGAGACTAAGTCACAGTGTATTTCAAAGTCATTACATTGATCTCTGATTTTCATACCCCTTCTTTTCAAGCATAGCCTCCAAGTGTTTGAGAGCTATTATCAGGTCAAATTTCTTCCAACCTAGTCGACCAATCATCATGCAGGATGGTAACAACGCATGCGTTCTACAGTTAAATTTAGGTCCTTTATGCATGATGATTGGTCAATTAGGCTTGGAGGAAATAAACTTTATCAGAGCTTTCGAACATTCGGCGGCTGCGGTTGCTTTTCAAGCATCTTCATTTGTCCATGATACTGGCATATAGTACAGCAAGTATGCATATTTTAGTAAAACCCACTCTGCATTTCAATGTTTAGAAATTCTGAAGTATCGAAAGCAGATGGGATTGGCCGCACAAGCCATGCATGAACTGGGGAACATAATGTTTAATTCCGAAAATACGAGGTAATCATTGGATTTGAATTTGCTTCTTTAGATAGATAATGGTACTTTCCCCCTTGGTAAATTACACTTTCCTTTCTTTTTCCATTCAGCTCATGATCAACCGTATGGTCCCTACCTTACTCACAATCTACGCAACCACTGGCTTCATTTAATTTGATCCCAGCCTGGGGAAATCTCCCCTAGGGGGGAAATTTTACTTTAAATGGGGGAATGGCAGGACACTAGCAGAAATGACTGAAAGGTGTATTTGTATTGTAAACTCTGACTAACACAGCCTGTCTAACCGAACTGCTCCAGTCATTTTTATGATCGCTTGGGTTTTCCTCTTTATTTGATATACTGGTGAAGCAAGTGATATACTAGTATTTTGTGAATTATAGACTTATAGCCAGTGTCCATCCAGAAAGATTTCAGTTTTTTTTGGTGAGAGTGGTGGAATCTCTTTTACTCTGTTGCATGAAAGAAAGAATAGCACAACAAATGGTGGAAAGCTTGACATTAATTGATAACCATGTATCGTTCATCTTACAGGCTTGCTTACAAATGGTGGTTGGAAACACTGGATCTTATTCTGAAGTGCAAAGATGCTTTAAAGTCATGGAGAAAGCTTCTCTTGCCTGACAAATCCATTCGAAGATCCAGGCTATTGCTGGACCGTTGTGGCATATGGGGATGCCTTCTTGGTGCGGTTTTAGCATCAAAGATTGCTAGGTATATCTTCATGACGTTTAATCATCTCATGTCCTTGCTTTTATCTATCGAGCAGCATTATTGTTTTGTAGGGGTTGACTTCAATATTGTATGTTGTGTGCTGTATGTTTTCTAGATATATTCATACATTGGATCTCGGCATGCGATCTGAACTTTGCCAGCTAGCAGCTGCGCTCTTTCAGGTATGACTTAAATGTGCTGTTAACTAATCTTCACCTTTCTTTTATGCACACATATATATTTCAGGGGTCGCGAGTTCGAATCCCGCTCGGGTCGGTTATTTTCTCGCACTTTCACTTTTTATTTCTTTCTAAATCCTGTTGCCTTTACATAACACATATATTTATGTACACATACACATATAAACACAAGCACACACAATGACACACACACAGACACATACAGACACAGACACACACGGAGACACACACAGACACACAGACACACAGACACACAGACAGACAGACAGACAGACAGACAGACAGACAGACAGACAGACACACAGACAGACACACAGACAGACACACAAACACACACACACACACATACAGACACACAGACAGACACAAAGACACACAGACAGACACACAGACAGACACACAGACAGACAGACAGACAGACAGACAGACACACACACACATACACACACTCACTCACTCACTCACTTACTCACTCACTTACTCACTCACTTACTCACTCATTCAAAAGTATACGCATATTGACACTCACACTCACACAACATTCATAATGAATGCAAAAAAATCACACGTATGCATGTGCACACCTATTTGTTGGTTTTACATGCATGCACGCACCGAACTGCGCACCCATGCGCCCTCATATTTCTTTACTCCGTATTTTTGTCTATCTAGAAGTAACGTTTAGAATTACTTCACTTATTTCAGGCTATCTTGTGCACATCCTTGCCCCATCCAGCGTCATTCATTGATTATGCTTCTTACGAAATTGGATCAAAGCACCAAGTCAAACATCTCATTCCTGGAGTTGATCTTTTCTCGAATCCATTCAGGGCCGATTGCAGTACAGTAGTCAGCTCCCTGTATTGGACAGCAAATGAATTGGTTCGATCTGGGTTTTACTTTCAGGTATATGTCATTTCGTATATGTCATTTCGTATATGTCATTTCGTATATGTCATTTCGTATATGTCATTCCTTCTGCCTTTTCGGTTCAAGTCCATAGATAAAATACCCATGAAAAGTCATCGGGGCACTCACGAAGAACTGATAGAAGCCTCATTCCTCTGTATTTTGTCATCCTTGCAGCACACATGCACCCTCTTTCCCCCTAGAACAATGTGTTTTCTTCTGTGGGACACTTGAAGTTGGCGTGCACGTGAAATTGTCCCATTATCGCGTGCATTTCTCCCAAAAATTAACATTAGTTAAGGGGGAGAGGGAGATAAACGTTTTTTGAAGATAAAAATAATTGCAAAGTGTCCTAGGACTTTTGGTACCTATTGTAATTGTTCATAATTATTCCTATAAGCAATTCATAGCTTTTCCATAGGTAGTCCATAATTTCTCCATAGGTAGTCCATACTTTTCAAATGAAATATTTTCAGGTTCACTTCAATACTTTTGCCACTAAATTAACTAGCCAATAGTAATCTATCCGGAGCTGTTTAATATGAAACAGTGTTTCATTTTTCTAAATACCATTTGTAGTCTAGGCCTTTCATATGAAACCGTTTTCATATTATTTAAATACCTAGGCATAAAAATGTCGACCAAATAGTAGTCCATCAATGGCCGATTGCTGAGAAACTGTGTTTGATATTTGTACGAACCATTGACTTTGAAAAGGTGCTGATCCAAAAGGTTTTACCAAACTTCTGGAACCAAATCCTTAAATTTTTGGAGCAACGTTCTGAACGAGAACAGTGGTTTTAATACCCTTATCTTTTAAAAGTAGTAAAGGAAGCAAAATCTTTTCTTCCTTGTCAAGTGAGTAGGTCACGTGCTCTCGCCAATCGTAACTGCTAACTCTTGTTGTTTCATAGGCTCTGCCGTTGTTGACAATATGCCAGTATATTGCCGTTGATATTTGCAAAAACATTCGGAAATCAGTTGGCACAAAAATACTTTGGGTATGCTACCTTGGTAATGTTTCTTTGAACTCGCTTTGTGATCATATGATACACAAAAAAGGGTGAAATGGCCTATCGGGTGCTAGGGGCAAATAAAATAAAGAATGAAACAATAAGCAGGAGCGCCTTTTGGGGGAGAATAGAAGAGGATTCATAAGTTGTTGTTGCTGTTGTTGTTTACCTTATTTTGAATAAGCTGTTATATCTAGCGCTTTTAGCTAATTTAGGCCTAGACATATATTTCAGATCAGCTTCCCTGCACATAAATGTACTAATAGTATTAATTGATCTTACATATTTATGCGAAAATTATAATGGAGCATAAGTTATCTTTTGCCCACCCTTTGGTCATTACTTGTGCTTGACATGGAAGCAGTGGATTCATTAAGACGCCTTCGACATGCTTGAAATTGTGTCCTTCATACTCTTGGTAACAAATGTTTCTCGTCTGATTCCTGATTTTAAATTTCTCTTCTTCCTCATTTGCGGCTAAGTTTGATTCGCACATGCCGTCTGTTTTGACGGTTTTTAGATAAAAGCACTTGCTGGCCTCAACCTGTTTTCTGATGCTGTCAGTCACTTGGAGGATATCTTTACGGGTAGAAACCTACCTGTGATTGTAATGGGCAAGCAATCAAAAGTAATTCAAGCCACTCAGGTTTTTATCATCGTTTTCAATGTTTTGAATTTCTTGACATAGTAATCAGCGTTGTTACTGTTAACTCCGTTTCAGCAAACTCTGAACACAAAAGCATCATGTATCTATTGTAACGTATAGATACTCAATGTATAGACATTTATTATTGTTATATCTTTCATCATATTGCCAGCTGTTTTAACGAGTTTCACTTTATTGGCTACTGCCAGACTATAATGCTTACCAGTTTTGAGTTCTGTTGTATATCTACTAATGCATTGATACTTAAGAAAGGTTCAACCTTTGAATGTAGATTATTAACACACAGCTACGTTCTGTCAACCATCCAATTCTAGTCAATGTTCTACAGTCACTCTTAATAATTAGTGATTTTAATATTCATGTAGACACACATATGATGATGGCTATTGTCTATATATCTGCTGTAAGGCCATCTTCTCATGCCTGAGGAGTTTCTCATTCACCTATCATGGTGACCCTGAGAACTGCCTTTTAATTTCTAAGAAAATCTCTATTTGATCCCTTACCTTATTTTGGAGAAGGGAATATTTTTGTATGCTTCAACTAAGAGTAAGAAAGGAAACTTGCGTGATTTTTGTTCAATTAGTCAAATTACTAACGGTACACCAAAGAAATTATAAATATTTTGAGAAACTTGACACAGATATTTGCCTCATAAGTAAGCCTACCTAAAGTTGCATATGAAAATGCAGGGCAATATGAAAATTAACGAATTTGAAGTATTTCATAGACCCCCCGCCCCCATTATAGTGTTTCAATCTGATATCAATGCACTTAAAGTCTTTTTTGGTCTTCCTTCTTCCAAAGACTCCAACAATCGATTGCTGGTCTTCTAACCATTTTCTCACCCTCTATTATCCACATCCCTTCTTTCATTCGCACGCCCCTCTTTTATCTATAACCACCTTTTAGTCGATGCTTCGTAGTGGTAATTCTTTGCCGCCTGCCTTTAGACAACGTTCTAATAAGTGTGACGTGAGCATTTCTTTTCAGCTGCTAAAAATTTATGAAGTTTCTAATGAATTTTTATTCTCCCAGTTCTACTGTTGTACTACAATTGACTGATTGAATTGCTTTACTTTAATTATTTTGCAGCAGAAATTTGGAGCGTTCGACGATTCAAAAAGTATCACGCATGCCAGTAACTACAAGGTAGGCGGTATATTTTATCTTAATACATTTGCTATTCTAAGGACATCAGTTTTACTTTCAGCTAATGCGTCATCTCTACTAGATTCTTTTAGTACTGTTTTCGACTCAAGCTGAATGTGACTTTAGTTCTATGTACAACATTTCTCTCGGTTTGTCTGAAAGGTTTACAATCTAATTTGAGTTTGCTTGCTTATGATAGCATTGATCCGAGGCCGAAATACTGGTAATGTTGTAGTTGAGCAATAGCATCTATAGATAGCCAAAATTAACTTCAAATCAACTGTCTTCTATTAGTTCTCTCTACTCTATATATATATATATATATATATAAATATATATATATATATTTATGTATATATATATATATATATATATATATATATATATATATATATATATATATATATATATATATATATATATTATATATATATATATATATCCCTAAGCCTGAGTACTCGCTCTCTACTTACTTCCTTATGTAATCCGATCTACAAGGTGTACTGGGGTAAATGAGCATAGCTTATTTTATGGCTTAAACATACTGTTTTCCATTAGACTAAAGTAAACGAGCTGACTTTTGTAATTTCATGCAGGTTTTGAAAGAGCTATGCAGTGTGAATTTGGTTCATGCCGCACAAGAGTTATATGAAAGCAGTATATGCGAGAAAATCGATCTCGCCCATGCACATCTGCTGTGCAGACTTGCCAATACAATCAATGATGTGGCAGAACATGAAGTAATCATGAGGTTTGTAACCCGTTGTTTGATTCAGATACATGCCTATCTTTGCGTATGTGTACCATAGTCTTTAATTTCTTTCTAATTTTTAGCAGGAATAAATAGTTAGGTATTTTCTGGGGGCAACATTTCTAAGTCAAGTACTTAAGCTTAACAACTCATTTGCGGCAGTCAGTAACTTTAAAGCTACTAGTCATCAAAAGCTATAATTCTAGAACAACTGTTATTTGTTTGCCCTTCAACTTCGCAATAATGAATACTCAAGAATGTGCAAGATGAAAAACAGTAAAGAAGTGGCACTCTTTTGGGCCATTAAAGATGTCGCCCGGGCTGCCTGATCTGTACTAAAGAGCAAGAATGTTTATGCAGGAAAGGTGACAAGGTATCAAGGTTATAGTGTCCATATACGGATGAAGTTCCAGGAGAAGCTAGTGATGGGGGTTTTGTTCAAGAAATTTGAAAAATTCTGCTCAAAAGTTAGTAGGATCTTTCTGTTAAACCACTAAACAATGCATCATTCTTGTCGTGCATGCGTTGCATGAAAGTTGGTTATATCTTACAGCAATAGCACGTACAATGCGAGCGAATGATATTATCCTTCTACTGGATGTTTATATAGCACGAGAAAGGGAAGACTTTTGTTGTGTTTTGTAATCAGTTCTGTCCGAGAGGATGAACCATTGGATAAAATGCAGAACAGTTATTATGGTATTTTTGTAAATTGACTCGCTTCTGTTGTTTGATTTATGCTGTGTCTGTTTTCGCCAGTTCTCCATCTGTCAGCACAGAAGTTACCGTCGATCATAGAAGGATAATAACAAAGTCAAAGCGTGCAATGAACAAGAAGAAAGCCCCTCGATCAAAAGCCGGAAGTCCTTCTATGCAGTCGAAAGTTGATTTGATTGCGGAGGAGGCTAATCTACAGAGCCCGGCAAAGATCAAGGTAATGATTTTGTAGCAATTTGCAAGAAATTCTGCTATATAAAATTGATGTAATGGCTACAGGTTTTAAGGGAAGTTAAAAGCGTTTGTGTGAAACAGTAACTGATCCTGAGCGGGATTCGAACTCACTACCCTTGACTCTGTAGGTCAAGTGCTCAGCCAACAGAGCTATAGGATCATGCCGTCAGATCGTTACCCAGTGGTAAGTCATTTGCTCACACTATCCCTCTGCTCACCAAGTTGCACAGGAGACCCATCGTAGCTCCGCCGCAATGCATACAGATTAGTAAGTAATCTAACTAAATCGATTTATGTCTTAAGACTTTTTATACACAAGCAAATCAGCTTCCGAAATGAATATCTGTTTCGACTTTCTTCAGGGGTTGTTGTTGAATACTGTAGAAAAGATCGTGACAAGAGTGAAATCACGAATAGAAGAAGGTAAAACAGCGGACGAGCCAGGCGGTAAGTAAAACCGATTTAACTCATTAGTGGTTTTCTAAAAGCTAGCATATTTATATATTTGGTCTTCAAATACCAAACTCTGCTTCATTCTTCGTGAATTTTGATTCATTAAACCCAAATTCATTTTCGAACAGAACGAAAATTCCGAAATTCCGAAAATTGGAAAATTGGTTTCTAGAAAAAATTTAGTTATGTGACACTCGTAATATGAAGCTCGGTACTTATGACGCACTCCGCTGTGACAAGCAGATGAGCTGACTGTTTTCTCTCTGTACTGGCCTTCTGCCAAATGTTCCCGCGAATATTTGGCAGAAAGTCATTACTGAGAGAGAACAGTCAGCTCGTATATGTAGGGACACTGATGCTTAAAATATATAACGCTATTGCGCGTATGACAATATCTTTGTACGAATTCAGAATGCGTCAATGCATATGTAGGAGATAATTTTCGGATCAGTAGACAAGTAAGATTGTCTTTTCATTTAGGTATTATGGATTCTGTTTATAGAGTCTCAAAGCCCTATCTTGTATTGGTAGAATGAGTCCGTTTTCTCCTTTGGGTTCTGATACACGCCTGCTGGCCAAACTAAGTAGCCTACTAGATGTAGTATTTCTACTTACATCTCAGACTAGATCCATATCTGATTATGTATTTCGATTCACTTTTCGGCTGTTGTCCGAGGTTTCGTACTCCTATGAGTGTCGGACGAATAAAGTTACTTTTACTATGTTCAAACATGTTTCCGCCTTTTCGTGCAATAGTGAGTTCTGTTGTCCGGAAAGATCATTCACTGGTAGTGCTCTGTGACGACCATATTATCTTAATGGTGAATTGATCACATTAGTTTAAAAGTGAAAAACAAACCCTATTGTCCTTCTATATGTTGATGATTTCATTTGTAGATCCAGTTAGGCTTTCCGTTGAAGACTTACAGTTGTTCTGTGAATGCGAGGTAGAGCTTGCAGCAGTTGCCGATCAGCGTCTCTCTATCATAACAGCTGCAAAGCATATCTTGAACAGCATGAAACACATTGAAATGGCATCCATTCATTACGATAGTGAAAGCAATGAGTATTGATCTTTTTGTTTCTCTATATTCTTTATCTGTTGCCTGCTATCGTTAAGTATCAGCTACAACCCTCGCCAAAATTGTTGGAAGACCTACTATATTCTCACAGAATCTTACTCCTCCTCCACCCCTCCCCTCCCCCTGAGACAATGTTGAAGTATGAAGAGATTGTTCTGCTTTGACAGTTCTTTTTGCTACTGACTTGTAGATGGTCATTTTCTTTGTACACATCGACATCGTTCATTCGGAAAGGGGGAAGGGAATTGGGAACAGGAGAGTTATCCACTAGCAGTAAAACAGGAATAGCGTTGTTCTCCAGGATCACTTAACCGTTAGTGCTCCAATTAATTTTGGCGAGGATTGTAGTACTTTGACCTGGGTACGAAATGCTCTCTTTTTGCGTGTAGCACTCTACACAAGTTGCCATGGTCATCAACAAGGTTGTATACCGAAGACAGTATACTCCACGCAGATCCAGATGTACAGATAGATGCCAGGCTGTGGTTAACGCTAAGGCTGCAGATCACGAGCCTCATTGGCAGCCTGATCAAGATGCCAGTTGAAGATCAGTCAAAATCGACTGATGATGCTATCGGGACATTCGAGTACCACGTCAACCAAGGAATGGAAGAGGCAGATGCATTCAATGACAGGGAAACTAGCTGTAGAATGAAGATGATATTGATTCAGAACTCGATTAGGTGCGGAGAGGACGTCGATCAAATTCTCATGGATCTAAAGGTACCGAGCACTGTGCTCATTGTTTGTTTCAGGGAATTTGAGAGCATTTGTCTATAGTCTGACATCAGCTATAGAAAAATATGTACTGTTCTAGCTATAAGTAGTTTATTTGATATCACGTTTAGGACGTTACTAAATTGCTTATTTTCCCCAATCTAAAGAGCTGACTATGACTATTATTATTATTATTATATCTCTGCTTGTGCTAATCTGTGTTGCAATTTAATATCATTCCTTTCTCTCATAGACTTTGCTTGACGAAATCAGCTCATTCAGTCAGATTTCATTTGACTTGCGACTGCTGTTTTTTGAAGCGAAGATACTGTACTACGATCTTCAAGCGGTTAATGCGTCAATGTCATTAACAATAGCTGCGTCAACATATAGAGGACTTTTTCAGGAAATGCTAAATGAGGTATATCCACATGTAACTCTATTATTAAATGTGCAATAGAGTTTTACTCGATAGACCTTTGCTAAGCATCTGGTTAGTACCCATCTGTTGTTACTCTACGGTAATTGGCTCATCTGTATTTAGACCTTGAATGCAATTCTTATCTTTAATACATTCATCAATACTTATCTTATAAAACACACTGCTTTCATTGGAGTAGCTTCAGTATATATCAGTTTTTTACATATGAGTGATGTCAAACGAAACACCGTGTAATTCCATTTTCTGTTATTTAAAGCTCTCTATTTCTTCCAGATATATTCACTTCCTTTTGTATTTTTGTATCTGTCCCAACTGTAATTCTTGTATATGTCTTTCTTGGTTTCTTTATCACCTTATGCATGCACTCTGTTTCACGGTTGACTCTCTTGTGAATGCTGATCTTCATCTCTGACAGATTCACTTCCTGATTTTCAGATAATTTTTCGTGGAAATGACATTAATTCTGAGAAGGAAACTATTATAATGCCATTGGCAAACATCTACGACCCGCTGCTGATGCACACCGTTGCTCTCCAATTGCGAATTGCTAAGTGCATGACGTTAGAGGTTGAAAAAGCATCAAATGACTCTGGCGCACAGAAACTGCTACACATAGACCGAATGCTTCAAGACTCTTTACAGATGTATCAAAAATTGGCAAAAGAGATTCCGGCCCTCGAGACTGAGATTTTGTTTATCCGAGGCAAGGACTACTTTTTACGATACACTGAAGGGGTCTTCAACTGGCCTCGTTTAGGCTTCCTATTTCTATAGGATGCCCAAACGAGGCCCGAACAAATTCCGATTTCCCATGAGAGTTCTAGATATCGAATGCCATATGTATTATTAAACTTTTTGTATGCATTCGCTCTAATTGTTTTAGCCAAAATTAGGCTTCCCAGATTCCTTTTGTTCTCCATTTAATGCTTCAGCAATCGGCTCTTGCATGCTACACCCATGATTGTGTCTCTTACATTTGGCCTCGTGCTTCTTTTCCATCCCTCGTTGTTTAAATATCCTCTGAATCGTTTGATAAAGGTTTTTGCTCATTTTTTTACCTAAATTCACTTTCATTTCTATTTTCCTTGCAGGCCTATTACTGCGACAGTTGTTCGAGATGGAAAAAGTGGAACTGAATGATGTTATAGATGCGATGATTGATGCTGTTAGAATACATAGAAAGCATACGCCAGATCTAAGGTGCGTTGCACTCTGAAACGTAACATCATTCCTCATGCAAAGTACACAAGTCGCTGTGCTTAGCCGACTTTCAATAACTTGTGTGGATTTAACAGATCAATGGCTATGATTTTGATTGCATCTGTGGGCTATGTAAATTATATATTGATAATTTCGGAGCTGTGTAGTCGTACTCTTTAATATTGTAGATAATATTTCGTACTCTTTAATATTATTTAATTTTATATTATATTATATTATTTCCTACTCTCTTTTCTAATGTTGTTTGAATTTATCATATGTAACAAGTCTTCTAGTTTCGACTGGTTTAAACTAGCGCTCTAGCTAGCTAAGGGCCAACCTTAAATAAAGAAATGATTCGTATATTGTATGTTATTAGTATCATTATTGTTCTAGTTCAATTGCAGGTTTATTGCTTCAGACTTTAGTTCAAATGTAGCCAAGAAAACCGGCTTACTCAGAGATGCATCTTCGCATTTACGTATTATATTTAATATCCCAAGGCAAGATCGCTTCTAAGATTTTGCACGTTTTATAAGACTATTCATCAATTCTAGTATTCTACGAAGCATCTATCAGGAGATCGCCTTGTGCTACATGACATTCGGCAAAAGAACAGAGGAAAATTTTATCAAGTTAGACAAGCAACGGCAACAGGAAGAAAGCGAGAAGGAGAATACTGGGGGGCCTGGTACTGGAAAGGCAGCCTCGCAGGTGACACAAGTATCCACTAAGCAGACGCTGCAGCAGCAAAAGCAGATGCAATCTAAACGCGATAAAGAGGCTCGTGCAAGAGAAAAATACCGACAGAGCATAAGGAAAGCAGCTTGGGTAGCTGTGAGAACGGCTGGTGCTATTGCAAAGGCGCAGAAGAAGTTTGAGTACTTAGCAACAGAATCTGTTGAAGCATCAAATGAAACAGTCGATCTAGTTGTCCCTGATTTTGCGGTATACGAGATTCTGAAGACTGATGCTGTGGTAAAAGACGACGAGAGTGGATGTAGTGTTAATAATGGTGTAGTGCGTATCAAGAACCGTTTTGGAAAAGCAGAAATGTACCAGTTCCCATGGTCCCAAGTAATTACTTACACAAGAGCATTAAAAAAGCAGACAAGTTATGCTGGTATGGGCTTTGGCAGCTCAAAAATAAATCTACGCACTGCGTTTGGAGTGGAGAAACACGCCCTGAAGTTGAAAGTTATGCACAGCTTCTTGAAGGAAAGCCTGACCATTTATGAGAAAGAATGCTGTCCAATCTTGCCAACCGATTTCCTATTAACTCAATCGCTTATCCCTTTGCAAACAGTTCCTGCTATAAGTGTTACCGCTGAAGCTGATGATTCAGAGGCTAAACGTGCTGAAAAGGTAACGGAATCAAATGTTGATGGAGCAGCTCAGAAAGAGGCTGAAGGGACAACTAGTAAGACGTCATTTACGATGTTTTCTCATTAATGAAAAGTTTGTCTTGTGTTTGCCTGCTTTTTCTGTGCCTCGATTCTTGTCACTTACATTTTCCCTTTTCTTTCTCTTGTTTTGATCTAGCCCTTTCTTGATGCATTTATTTTAGTTACTGACTATTGTGTTTGCTGGCTTCTTCTCTACTTCGATTCTAATCTCTTACACTTTACCTCTCTTATTTTGGTTTAGTCTATTTTCAACGCAATTATTTTAGTTATTGATTATTTAGTTTAACTTATTAGCTATTTGTTTTATTTTTCTTACTACGCTCAGTTTCGATCTTGTATTCCAGGTGGAAGGGACTCATCTCTTGAAGTTTCAAAGGTCCTTGGCAAAGTTGCTGATCGTTCAGATCGCATTCATTCACGTGATCCCTTTCAAGCAAGTGAATATGAAATTTCAATTCAATGGCATCGTGTGGAATTGTCCATAGACAATTACACGACACTGTTGTTTGCCATGAACACCAAGGCTACCTCGATTTCTGATAAACCAGCCTCATTTGCGGGAATTGTAAATGTAGGCTCTCAAGTAATTTCATGGCCAGTGGATCTCCACCATAGTCTAACAGAACTTTTTCATGCAGCTGGAAGTGAACTAAGTCAAACATCAGGTAGGTTTTCCGCCAAATCTAACTTGGCTTCCACCCTTTGCTGCAACTCAATTTGAAATTGATAGCAGGTTTCTATTGCAATGGCTGTTACATGCACAGCATTAGGCGAATTTGCCCGCAGAACTTAGCACTTTTGACATGCACAGAACTAACTGTTAGAAATCATTCAAGAGGATGCTCAGATAGGAAATTTCTTGGGGCCGCGCCCTTTACTTTAGCTTAAAGTGCGTCTCTTAAATATCATGCTTGCCCCCAGTTATAATGAATTCTGGCAATTTTGTGACTGTTTTCCGGTGACATACAGCACTAGGCGAAAGTTGGCGAGAAGAGATATTCTTCAAATCGATTTTAGATTGAATCCCGATAGCCTCTTTTGCCAGAAGTGCAGGGGAGAGGGCAACTGCTTTCATACATCCGTGTGGTCGCGCCAGTGCACTTGAGTGATAGATGTTGCTAAGTAAGCCTTTTCTAAATTAAATGCACGATTTTTATTTAATTTAGACCAGCAAAAGAGTTTCCTTTGAATACTGCATGTTTATAGGCGACCTGTGAATTTAAACTTAGATTTGACAGAAATAATGCACACACACATAAAGTACTGGCAGCTCTGAATATCTCTCGTAGCCAATAGCGTTTATTTTTCACTTTTGTTGCAACGGAACTTTTTCAGGGCCTTTATCTAAAACCGCCACAGCTGTACAAGCCGTCTCCACGCTGGCATCAATGTCGCCAACACGAAAGAAGAGGCCATTGGGACTTAAAGCCATCCCCGTTGAGCAAGACAAAGAGGATCAGTTGAAATTGCAGATGAAGGGGATATTGGATAGGATTCATCATGCTTTTGACAAACCTGAAAGTCAAGTACGGAGTTATATTTTTTGCTGGTGTAATTGTTTGCATTTCTTTGTACTATCTTTCTCTCGCTATCGTAGGCTATCATTTATATTTTTTAATATATTCTGTAGGTTGCTCTTTCCCTACTTAGCACCATCTTATCTACTTTCATATTTCATTCTCAGTTATTGCCCATGCTTATACGTTTTCAATCATATTTTTCACATTCAATTTCGCTCGTCTTTTATCGCCCTGTCCTTTTTCAAACTCCAGCTACAAACCTATCAAATTTTTATTCAATGATTTCCTATTGTTTGTAGGACGTTCAATTCGAGGTAACACTCCAGAACATTTCTTGCTTGGAGACCTTATTCAACCCCAACTATGGGAACATTTCAAAGACAAACGAAGCTTTTTTCAATTGGCTCCATTATCTCTTACTTGGCAACTAACAGAACGTAAGGTATTTGCACCACCGCTAACCGAATCCTCTCGCACTGTTTTGTTACTTGTTAAAATATTGCATTCTTGCATTAAATTTAATCTACAACTCACTTTTTGATCAATTTTATCTGAGCTCATGAGGTACTCCCAGTCTTGTATTTCTTTTAATTGTCTTAACGGCAATAGACACCTATTGACAGGGGCATCGCCGCCAAATGTTTGAGAGCCCTGTCAGGCCTATTTTCTCCCAAATTCATAGACCAATCATCATGCAGATGGCCCTAGCGTTAGCATGTGTGGTCAGAATCCTGCACAATGATTGGTCAATTAGGCTGGGATAAAATAGACTTGACATGGTTCTCAAACATTTGGCGGCTATGCTATTCACAGGCAGCATGCAAGTCGTAATTCGTTTCTGTGACTAACAATGCCCAAACGAAATACAAAATATGAGCGAGTCTTCTCTTCTCCGTAAGGAATATGCAATGTATTGTGCTATCAAATGGCATGTATTGTGGATACCTACCTACGAATAGCAATTCAAGCATATGTGCTTTGCTTTCAACTTCCATGTATTTATGCAACTTTCCATGGATTAGATGTAAAATACCTCCCTCTTTCAACCGTAATAGTTACTAAGTATGATGCATAATAAAGGAAAAAGAAATAGCAAACAAATGTATTTTGACTACCAAAAATGGACATTATTCAAAAATGGTGTGAGGCTGAATGGATGATATACGAACTGTTATGTAGATATGAGAAAATCCTAGCACATCAGTCTGCTCAAACGTGTTACCCAAATTGTATTCAAATTGAAAAGTACTTTTCGAAAGAACACAGCATCTTAGTGCCAATATTATAAAGTATATGCTTCTTTCCTATATGACTATAAGGGTGTAAGAGATTTGCTTGAGAATTGAAGACTGATTTAATACAAAAATCGTTCGTTGTTTGAATGTCTTAATTAAATGCAGCGACAGCTTTGATTGCAGCCTCTTCAAGGTTGTCCGCAGTTTCAATCAGCATACCGCTCGAATCCAGAATCTTCCTTGCTTCCGTAACATTGGTACCTGTTGACAAAATGGGAATATTGTTGACGTTTACGAAAAACTGCAATATATTTCCACAAAAGTGCAACAGTTTTCAGCGAATAAAAGCAAAAATGTTTCCAAGTTCTATGGACAATGCCCGTGATGTTGAGTGACGTATTCCTTCACCACAGCAGACATATGCCTGAAAACTGTTCCGGCTATCTATTCAATTTTGAAGGAATACTTCAAGGTCGATCAATGAAGCAAATGTCCTTTAGGGATAAATACATGAAAAATACATGGCCGAAAGTTCCTGGACGCTTTTTCCGCTGAAACTTTGGCAGAGTGCCATCTTGAAAATTTCAAGGGCTTCCTGTTATACCTGCCTTTTGGAAAGGAAGGTCAGTCTATTGTCACTTAATTGATTAATCATGATGTAGCCAGCAATCTAATCAATTGCGCAATCAGTCAGTCAGTCAGTCAGTCAGTCAGTCAGTCAGTCAGTCAGTCAGTCAGTCAGTCAGTCAGTCAGTCAGTCAGTCAGTCAGTCAGTCAGTCAGTCAGTCAGTCAGTCAGTCAGTCAGGTGTTCCTTAATCCATTAATCATGAGGCCATAGATGAGACCTGAGCATTGTATGGGCTACAGGCCACACACAGCCTATTTACTAACTCTTACTGGCCTGTAAAATGTAAATTGGAAATCACAAAATAGGAATGTTTTTTACTTTAATCTAACACATGCACCAAAGCTGTCTCTATTTAGAAGTCATTTTTAATTCACAGACACAAAAATGATAATTAATATTATGTAAGATTGAGTTCAGCCTTTTCATCTGGACCTCCATGGTGCAATCTGTTTTTCATGTGGCCACTTCACTAGTGCTCAAGGAAGCAGGACAATTCTTTTAGCATACCAAAAAGCTTTTTGTAAATAATTGTCCATCCCTGCCTCAAACAATCTGTAGTTTTCCACAAAAAATCTTCATGGCTAGCAGATATGTGAAAAGATAGGCAATTGCTTCATATTTGAGCAAAGCACAAACAGGGAGATAATTTTTAGTCTGTTGGTAATATAGAACTTCACTATTGCTTGAAAAAGCGGGATCATCCTATAAGCACACTACAAAGTGTTTTCCAGTGAGATGATTTGATAATTGCAGAATCAGTCAACAAACAAGCAGTTAGTTGATGAGCCACAATTTGAATTACCTTCAAGGCGAACAATGATCGGTACACTGAGATCAAGGCCAGCATTTGCTTTTGTGATTCCTTTTGCAATTACAGCACAGTCAACAATCCCACCAAATATGTTGACAAGGATTGCTTTAACCTACAAAGAAATGCAAAAGACTCTCATCAGAAATATTCAGTTGCATATAACAAAACAGTTGCATAGTTCTTGGACTGGGCCATTACATATTGCAAGGGGTGAAACTGGTGGAGGGGGTTTAGGGGGTGCAGCACCCCCAATGATAAAAACAGTTATCTCTTGGGCAATTTCTTGGCTGTCCATAGTTTTAGTCTGGCAAGTTCAGATGATTTCTATATCAACCCTCCCTTTCTACGCAGCTTTTTGCACCAGAAAATTATAAAGCGTATGTAACACAATTAGCTGTTTCACAGCATTTGCAGCCATCTTTTTGGTTCAGTCTCATTGTTTTAGGCATGATATGCCCTTTCATCATGCAAGCCATGCCCTTTTGCCAAGAATTTGCTTGTCACCCCCCCCCCCTAATGAAAACAATCAAGTTTCACCCACCCATATCCCTGTGTCAAAAAGCACTATTGATACCAATAAGTAATAAGGCCCTTTGTATTTATGCAAGGGCTGAATTCATTGCTAGATAATTATGTAGATATATATATATATATACCTTGTCTGAGAACAATGAGGTGACCAAAGTCGACTAGAACAACCTTGGTTTACAGCCACACAAAACATAATATAGGCAATGGGGCTCAACTGTGTATATCATAATTGCATTGCTCAGTATTATAATGTATTACTAAGCATGCCAGTGTATTCTTATTACATAGTGAGCAGTTGCCATGACCCTAAAATAACCATGCCAAAGAACTATCATAAGTTGCACCTTATTGCCAAAAGCAGATTTCCACACCTCCTCACCTATCCCACTAACTTTACCATTCCATGTCGCAAAGGTAAAGTACTAGTGAATGAAAAGTTAGCAGTTAATTAATTAATCTATTAATTCTGCAGATTTATAGCCCCCTCATGGGCGAGTGGCCAAGTGGTTAGAGCGCTTGACTGTTGTGCGAAACATCGATGGTTCGAGCCGAACCCTCGGATCATAGTTGGGATGCTTGCTCACTGTTCACCCAGCAGCATATGGGTACCTGGTGGCAACACTGGGGAAGCTAAAGGCGGCGAGGAAAGGAACTGGCCACCCTACCTCACTATGCCGGCGGCTCAGGATAAGTGTCCCTCTAACGGGCACCCCCCCCCCCAATGTATGGAATCGTATACGGGACTCACCTTTTTATAGCCCCCTCAAAGTGTTGAGACAAAAATTAAAATAGCTTTGTCTTACCCTTTTGTCTGAGGTGATTATCTTGAAAGCTTGAAAAACTCCATCCTCTCTGATTCCACCACCCAGATCAAGGAAATTAGCAGGGTTTCCACCATGGAGTTTGATTATGTCCATTGTTGCCATTGCAAGACCAGCACCATTGACTAAAATAGCAAAAATACTCTGAAACTACTACAACACCATTTGGAAATGCCAACAAAGCAATATTTGTGTCAGATTTGATTCCATGTCCTGTACCAGGGTAGTCATAGTTTTTGACACTTAAAACCAGCGTCACCTCAGATCAAACCTAGGTTTTATCTCATAACAAATTTTCTGACCCTCTGTGGTAACAACAAATCAATAACATAAAGACTGTCTATACATTATATCAGCTTTGCATCCAATGAACACAAATATAATAGCACTAGTCTGCAATGAACTTCTGAAATACATACAATATATATATATATTTAAACATCAAAAAGCTACAACCAAACAAGTAATTTATAAGTATAGAGAGAATTCAAGAAATAAAATTACACCATTTAAATGTTTCGGCACAAGCCTTCATCAGTGATTAGTGGTGATATATATATATATATATATATATATATATATATATATATATATATATATATATATATATATATATATATATATATATATATATATATATATATATATATATATATATTATATATCACCACTTTTTTGCATATCTACATATCACCACTTATTGAAATATAAGTTCCAGTTGTTGACACTAAAGTCATGTCAACTAAAAATGTATATCATAGTGCAATATAAGGTACAAAGAAGTATAAAACACATATTGTATCTCACCTAGACATGCAATATTTCCATCCATTCCAATATAGCTCAAGTTATATTTTGCTGCTTGAACTTCTCTTGGGTCTGTCTCTGCTTTATCATCCATATCAAAAATTGGTTTCTGCCTGAATTCAGCATTGTCATCAAAGACTATTTTAGCATCAAAGCTGACAACTAAATTAACAAAAAAATGATATGTTTTGATTTAATCATATTAGAATTAGAGAAAAGTATATATATATATATATATATATATATATATATATATATATATATATATATATATATATATATATATATATATATATATATATATATATATATATATATATATATATATATATATATATATATATATATATATATATATATATATATATATATATATATATATATATATATATATATATATATATATATATATATATATATATATATATATATATATATATATATATATATATATATATATAGAATAAACCACAAATATACTATCCTTTAAGTAAACGTTTCGATCAGAATCTTCATCAGTACTCATGATATGAGTACTGATGAAGATTCTGATCGAAACGTTTACTTAAAGGATAGTATATTTGTGGTTTATTCTATTTATGTAATTTATATACGTTGTGGATGCGGCTTAGGTTTAGTTTGTATATATATATATATATATATATATATATATATATATATATATATATATATATATATATATATATATATATATATATATATATATATATATGCAAAACATTAAATGATCATGTATGTCAATGATTGGTTAGGAAATTGAAGCAAGATTTGTACAAGAGCAACAACTAACTAAGAGGCATAGTCAGAAAACTGGTCAGTCAACACAGAGAATGATGAAGACATTGATAATAGAATTCTGCCTAGATTTAGATTGTTCTTTAAATATCATGGAGAAAAAGAGCTTTGACAATGACTGTTTTGTGCACATGTGTCAAATAGATGTATAAGCCCCTACTCTTGAATAAGCCCTCCTCTCAAATAAGCTTCCACCCAAAAAGTATCAAAAACAATAAGCCCCTGGGGCTTATTTTTTTATAATTGTTGGACAGAGGCTTATTTAAAATGATTTATGGCAAGGTATATCAAAACCATATTGTTGATGAATGTGTTTACCTTGCCCATCTGGTGTTTCTCCAAAAGGATTCACCTCCACCTGAGTTGCATCAACCCCAATGAAAAGATTATAAAGCCTCTTGATCTGCAGTGCTGCATAACCACTAAGCTCATCTCTGAACCCAAGGTTTGAGGCAAGTCTCAATGCTTGTTCATTTGTCAGTCCGACATTAATATCAATGACTTCCTGCAATTAGTAGAATCATATTCACAACTATTTTGTGGTGCAAAAATAAACATAATTCCAAAAATATGTAATCCATGATGAATTGTTCCCTACCAGACAAATATTTCAGAGATTTACTCAGCAAATTGAACAATCCAGTTTTTACATAGTTTCCTACACACATCTTAAATGTGAACTTCGTTTTTATAATCCCTTTTCCTTGTATCATTTTAAACACCGTGACCAGCACAAGACAATTTTCTTTACCAGTTTTTATCAAGTATTTCATATTTCTATGACCAATACAACCCAGCACAAATCCCAAATGATCACAGATGAGTATAAGTATAATGTGTAATATATAATATGTATAAATATATATAGTACATTCAAGTCACTACTAGTCATTGAAATATACATGTAATAAAATCATACAAATAGAAGCCAGATATATTTTGATAGTCTGAAAACCGATGAATTGCACATACTTTGAAAATTTTGTCAGGAAATTTTTCAGCAACCTCTTCAATATCCATTCCACCTTCAGGACTGGCAACAATTACAGGCCCGTTTGATTCTCTGTCCATCAGAATAGCTAGGTATGTTTCCCTGGCAATGTCTAGGGCCTGGGCCACAGTTATCTGAAATAATATCAGAGTTTACATCAGATATTAAACCACTCATGTAAATTACAAGCCAACAGCAATGCTATACTTAACTCTTTATAAAAATAGGTTGGTTACCAAATCATTCTAATCCTCTTGCATATCAGATGTCCTATTCACAAAGCCACAGGTTGTGAACGATTTCCTTATATCACTATTTATCAACCACATATAATATGATTCTAACAGTAACTACCTTACAAAGCAATTCCAAACAGATTACAGTATGCACACCAACAGGTTAGTTTATTACCTTTTTGACAAGAACTCCTTCCTCTGGAGTTTGCTTTGTAACTAATCGGTGACCTAGCATACCCAAAGCAAATCCCTCCACATCATTTGGGCTGAAAACAAAAAATTCTCACGAGCCATAAAACAAACTATTTTAAGTGAAAAACAATGAAACTGTCTTGATTGAATTTAGCATACATCTATGAACAATTTAAAGACTTTCCTTTCTTATTTATCCCTAATAATATTTTGTTAATTTGTGGCAAGATGAAAGAAAAAGATATATACATATATATTTATTTATTTATCTGCAATACCAATTAGTGCATACATACTCTGTTGTCAAATGAACACCACCTTTAAGGCCACTTGAAAATGTCCCTTTTCCTCTACCCCCTGCCAAGATTTGAGCCTTTATAACTAGTTCTTTTACACCTTGAACTGAAACAAAGTTACAAAATCATTACAGTTGTCCCTGTGTGCTTCTTTGTGTTGGTTTGTCTGTTTATTTATGTATATTTCTTTTGTGTTTGTCTGTTTGACTGTGCGTGAGTGTTCATGTCTTTGTTTGTTTGCTTAAAAATGTGGTTTTTGTGCTACTATGTGATTGTTTGTTTGCTTGCATATATGCCAGGGGACTTGGGGAGTCGCACTAATGTTGTAAGATGTTGAAAAGCTATATTTACAATGTTTTTATAACAACAGTTAAATTCAAATTCTCATCAGGGTTTGGTGAAAATGCTTTCATGAACCACAATTGGTTGATTGTAGTGAGCTATGTACCTTAATGAAGCCATGGTACAAGTTTTCAAATGCCAGTGCTGCCACATGAATAAGTATTATTATGTCCAGTGTTGTGATAGGCCAGTTCCTTGAGAATCAATATGTGAAACTCAAGACATATTACTTAATGGTACTAGTTTTGTACATCTAGCATTAATGAAAAGTAAAGTCATGATTCCAATATCAACAGATTGACATTTCCATTACAAAGACACTTCCATAATTATGACAATTCCATAATACAAAGACACTTCTATGTTTGACACAGTCCTACAAAAGTTTTGGACCCAATTCCTGGGATCTATCATCAGTGTATCACACCTAGCATTGTGGAATGACTACCTATTGCTCTTACCCTAGCTGTGATGCATCACTTCCTCAAAATCCAATACTTAAGCACAAAAGGCAGATTAGCCAACAGCACTAGTTTTGCATTTCAAGCAATATGTAACAGAAGACTCCTTTTCTGCAAACATGAAGTGTACTACATTCTCCCTCTCTATACATGAGTATATTAGTGCAAGTAAAAATCAGCTACAGCACAAAGCTCTTCAAACAAAGTTCAAGGCATGTATGCTTTCTGAGGTCCTCAAAGACCATAGTAAGAATTGTAATGAGTGGATAATGCAGAATCAATAACAAAATCTTTCCACCTTTGAAAAGATATGTTAAAAAACTGATAGTAGAAACTGTCCCAGAATCAGGATAAAAATCAGAGAGTGTCACTATGTACTCTAATGCCAATGTATTCATGGTACTAGAACAGCAATCCTAGTATCATAGAAAGTGCCTGTGGCTACAAATACAAAGCACTAAATGCTTTGATGTAGCTTTATACTTTCTACATAGGCATTTTCTGTCTGCTCTTGGTATTAGGGAATTATGCCTCTTTCATCCAGGAAACAGAGTAATATGGGTGCGGTCATATATAAGCGACATTCATAACTCTATCGAATAGTACAATATTGAATTCTGTTCAATTCAGTCTATATTCATATAGACATGCATCATGATTCAAATGTCAGCCATCCCTGGTATTTGCATATGTGTCATGGTGTATGTGTTTGTGTACTTCTTGTGTGTGTGTGTGTGTGTGTGTGTGTGTGTGTGTGTGTGTGTGTGTGTGTGTGTGTGTGTGTGTGTGTGTGTGTGTGTGTGTGTGTGTGTGTGAGCGCGCACACGCACGTATGTATGTGTGCATGCGTGTGTGTCTTTCTTTGTATTTTTTTGCTTAATGTTCTGGGCATGCATGCATGCATGTGTGCATGTGTTTGCATGTGTGTGTGAAAGGAGAGAGTCAATAAACAACAAACTACAGGCTACACTACAAGAAAATCACTGAAGTGATAGAGCAACTTACTCAAATGATGTGCAGAGTCAATGGCTTCCTGCACAGTTGAAGCAACTTCGAACCTTTGAATGTTTACACCATATCTTGCCATCAATTTCTTGCTCTGATATTCTTGCAAATTCAGGTGTCTTTTCTGCACTACTCCAACCATCCCAAGCTTAATTTGAAATCAAAGCAACACATCAATATCTCAACACCACTACATGCTCAGGTATTACAGTACACGATAGCAAACAGCAACTTGTACTAAAGCGCATTTCTTTAAATATGAAATATTGAACCACTCACTCCAAGAAACACAGACTTTCGATTCGATTGCACCTAGTTAATCACTTCTAGTTCTAAGATTTATTTACGCTTAAGCTAGCAAGAACATCCTTCTTATTCGCATTCAGATAAGTAACAATCCGAAATTCCTTCTTACGGTAAAAATAATCCCTAGGGAACAAGTATGAGTACAACTAGCGTACATCCTCCAGCCGGGGTCATTCGATAATGCAGGGCTTCGTCCCTAAAGCACGTGCCTTGCCAGTCCGTTGGACTCTAGGCTATCCACTATTACTATATCTTAGATGATCCATATCTTATTATCAACTTCTGGCTAGAAAATGAAGCATATTGCATACCTGCTTTTTGCAAAGTGGTCCATAGCTTGTTCGCAGGACTTGCTTTCCTGTTTGCAAAACAAAACGCCCAGATGTTGATAAAGACGCCATCTTGGAATCGTCCCACGTCCTTCCTTCGCAGGCTCAAGCCTCATTCACATCATATATATTCTGGTCGAGAAGAGGCCAAATGTTGTTCAGCCCCGGTCACGTGATATCCAACCATAATTTCAGGTTGGGTTCAAAAAGAAACAGTACAAGTATATCCGTCTTGCTGTAAGCAGGACGATTTCTACGAAAAGGGTGGTGCTTAAATGCTGGACGTGTACGAGGTCGGTAAAGGCTAGCTCCATTTGCTGACATCGAATTGTGCTATGTAGGCGTGCACTGCCTGCTCTACTGGCCTAGGCAAGCCACTTTGACAGTGACAGTACGCTTATATGGCACCTACGTTATCTGCAATAACAATATTTATAGAGAAAAGATAAATACTATTTTGGGTGATTTAGTGGAGCACTGAGAATCTCATCGAATTACATTTGGATTGCCTATATTGTTATTATTTTTGACGAATGCTGTAACGAGAAGGATGGACTGATGGACTAGTGCGCAGCTTTGGTTTTACTGAGAGATTTGTGTAGTTCAAACTGGCCACATCCAACTATCAATCAATGGCTGATGCCTACGGATCATCCGGTCACCTGCCTTTATTTGGTCCGGACAGACCAAAGGTAAATGGCTTTCATCATGCAGTTCAATTCTACATGGGTAGATCAGATGAAATTTTCATTTTCAAAAGAGAGAATTCACACTTGTCAAAGCTGAATTCTCTGCTCTATCCTTAGTCTACATTTTGCCTTTATGGTCTCTTCTAATTTGTTGCTCAAATTGCTTATATTAAACTATTCATGTTGATTTTTGCAGTGGTACCCTTCAAGCATGGGTCCACCACACAGTACTGAATAATCCAAATTGATAACATGTGTTTCAGGAACGGTACATTAATTATGCACTTGGAGCATTCGCATCTGTTGCTGTTTTGGTATGTTTTTTGTTTTTTGCTATTATAAGTTACTTCATTGTGTTCTTGTGCTTTCTCAGAGAGTGAGATTTTTAAGATATATACCACTTTTTATAAGTATACCAAACTTTGTGCTGAACCTTAATATTCTTAAAGCTTGCTGATCTAGAGCCTAAGATTATTGAGATATTTTTCTTAAATCTGAGTGATCTTGAGCATGACTATTCATATAAACTATATTATTATGATGCAAAGTGTGTAATGGACACTCCATGAAGGGTTACTGAGTCGTATCATAGTATAGCATAGTATAATCACGCCCAGACCAGATAAAGGAAACTCTTACTTGTTTTATTGTCTAATAAACTCATATTAACACAACCTAAGACTTCATGAAGTTCGAACCTTGTATTGTTCTTAAGTTTCAGCCAACCTGAGCCCTTATTTTCTGATAGATTATATTCTTATAGAAGCTAGTGTGTTTTTTGGAGGTTAATCATAGTTATTTTTTATGAAGAGGAAAATCATATGAGATATGTGATTAATGAAAATAATAAGAAAAATAGTGACAATATCAATTTAGAAGAAATTCCTTTGAAAATGGAAACTGCCAACAGGAATTTGGTGCTGATTTGGTTTTGTGCTATTTATCACAGCTTTACATGTGGCACAGACTCATAGCCAGAAAATAATTGGTATTTGTAGCTTGGTACCATCATTTGTCCATAATTTCTTATTTTGTTCGTTATTTACTATGTTAGTTATGAAGAAATTTTTATATTGTTCCCTTTACATTTTAGACGACAGCAATTAGTGCTCTGGCACATCCATTCCCACCCAACCCTGTTCATATCTTCTTTGCATGTGTCATCATTCTTAACTCAATTTCTAATTGTCTACTGGTAGGTCTACATCAACTTTTCTTTGAACATCTGCCATTGAATTGTTTTTGGGGTATGGTTTGGGGGTAATTATTATCCTACCATAAGTATGAAATACCAAAAGATCTTAAACCCCTTATACATATTAGCTCTTCAGTTGTTATAAAAATTTGCTGGTTGTATGCATGATTGCTTAATTTCTTGCTTTGGTTGGTTTAAACCTTGTTTTTCGTATTTGAGCCATAAATACCTAGAAGCATTCCTGTGCTCTAATTTCACTAACAGAGTCTCTTTTTCATCATATATGGAGTACAGCTATTTCACTTCTATGCTGTTTTATTATGTGAAGCTTTTGCCAGTTCTATCCACAAAAGACCCATAGAGGTGACTGTTTTTAGGAGGGCAGGAGAGCAACTTGGCCCATTGAAGTAGGCTAGTTGGCACTTTGGCATATAGTGGAATGGTTCTATAAATTCAGATATGATTAGCTAACAAAAAATTTATTTCGACAGTTGGTGAATTTACCACAGGTGCACCCTCTTCCCTAAAGATTTGCAATAGTCCACTGTGGACCCATTGTCAAATTGCCACATTATCAAGATATACCATTTGAGATAATTGTCTTTTCTTTTTAGCATTTATGTTTATGTTCTATTTGTAATACCTTCTTGTTTGTTTTGTCATAGATTTACTGGTACAGAGAGGGTGATTTGGACCCAAAATTTAGAAACTTGATATATTATAATACCTTAGTAACAATTCTGCTGTGCATTGTTGCTTTTATTATTATATTCAAAGATAGATGAATAGTCAGTTGTATAGGGTAGCGTGATTTAGAGCAGTGGTCCCCAACCACCCTGCCTGAGATTGGTCTTTCAATCAATTGGTACAAGGCCACGGGCGAAGCACTGGGCCAAAAATAAGTAGTTATTTCCACTGTATTTAGTATCTGTATCTGAACAAGCTTTTATTTTGAAAATTACTGAAAATACTCTCAGTTACATAATATTAGTACTGTAAGTTTTTTTATTAGTGCATGGCTTGTCCCCCACCCTCCACCCTCCACCCTCCACCCTGACCCATAATAAAATTTTCAAGTGTTGACCAGCTGAGGGTGATAAAAAGGTTGGGGAACACTGACTTAGAGGGGACTTTTCTCTTATACATATACATTATTTCATATAGCCAGGAAAGTTCATAGAGTACACCTTTGATAATGATTTAATTTTTTTACTATACATTTAGTAACATAGAGACATTCTGTGGTCTTTTCAAAGAATTTTTGTCAGCATGGTTGCTAGCTTGTTGTACATCTACATAGTGCGGAGGAAAGGGGTGATCAGGGTGGTAACTGACTTAGTGATTATGGCTGTATGGGCCTCAGAAGAGTACTCCTTGTCATGCCATTATTATATCCAGGCATGGAGCCAAGACATCCTTTTTCCACACCCCTGTATCTACATCTACCAAGCAGGAACCAGTAAGATAGCAAGTTCAGAGTGTAAGTGATAAAATCAATAACAATACAGTATGATACTGAAATTCGTTTTTCAATGTTAAAATTTGACATGAAAATAAAATTGGGGACCTGACTTTGTGACTTCTTGCTTGGTTCTAAGACCATAAACTTCCTGTTATGCTACATCAGTATTTTGGTATTAGAATGAATGGTCTACCTTTCATGGCATGCTCTTACCATATTTGCAATTTCAAGTTAACTGCCCTTCCACGACTTCCTTTTACAAGACAGGCGTTGAGTCACAAAGGAAAGCAGCACACACTTTATCACGTGAGTGTACTAGTTTCTGCCTGATCTTCACGTGCTTGTTGCTACCAGTCGCTACCTACCGTAAATCCTCGAATTAGCCCTCGAATAAGCCCCCCTCGAATAAGCCCCCCTCGAATAAGCCCCATGCTAGAACTTCAAATTGTTAATAAGCCCCACCCCTCGAATAAGCCCACACCCAAAAAGCATAAAAATAAATGAGCCCCTAGGGGGCTAATTCGAGGATTTACGGTACTGATCAGCTTGGGATCATGACCACTTGCTTCTGCGAGGGAGCCCTTTTCGAAGAAATCCGCGTGTTTTAAAAATGGCTGGATGTGTTGACCCATCTTCTCTCTCCAATGCAGCTTGTTTCAAGTGCAAGCATATCAATTGGAAAATAGATGTAGATTTTCCAGCAAAGATCTTGAGGTGCATCGCAAGCCTGCATATAGAATGTTTGACGGCCGGTACTGACAATCTGGTAGGTACAACAACACATTGAGGTTATGATCTTAGATTGGTTTCATTAATTATTTTCTAGTTACATATGACAAACTAAGATTATGGTTACAATACTATTTCTGGCGTGGAGTTGATAATGTGCATGCAAACTTAATAATGTAGCTATGTCAATGTTTTCTCTGTTTCATGATAGAATACAGTGAGCAGAAAACCTTTCTATTCATATAGTGACTTGCTGCCATTGATTTCAGCTCGGAGAAGTTATTTCTTCTTAGACAGATTCTCGCGCATATTAATATTGGAAGTAATAGACTAAGTTATTCCGGAAGGAATAGTCACCTAGTTTAATGCATACACACATGGAAGCAGCTGAAGTGATATGCGTGGAAGATATTCCACGCGAACTGCAACTAATGAGTTTGGACCTGCTTTAAAAAAACAAAGTTCATAGGAAGAAAAGAACTGTAGCCAGCAATTTTCTATGTGCACAGAACACACACCTTATGTTTTTTCTTCAAAATGATGGTCCCAGTTGTTTTCAGATTCTAGATACAAAAGGCCTGATAATTCATGAAGTTTTCATGCCAGAGTCAAGTGAAGAACTGAAATACACAATTGACAAGGAAATAGAACCATTTGGGAAGCCTCTTGATATCTTAATCCCTGATCGATTTACCCAGCAGTGAGTTTCTTTGATGCATTTGTTGTTAACCTTCTGTTACAGTTACTGTTTGACCATTAGGACTTTTGATGAAAAGTATATATAGGGTCTTTAGTAGTAACACCAATTTATTTTTTAAGTTTGATGATGATGACAGTGATGGTAATGATTTTGATAGCAGTTGTTATGATCGTGTATAAAGCACTACATGCTGAGGCACCTGTCTATTTGGGGGTGCTCTCTCCTCAATTAGCTTAGCTTTTGAGAGAGTTCCATGTTGAAAATTGAACTGAATGAATGAATATCTTGCAGAACAGTTCAATAGAGTATCTGACATAACAAAGAGAAGTTTATGCAGCTCTAATTTGAACCTAAGGTCTCCAAGATTAAAAGCAACACATTGGTTAAGCTGCTTTGCCTGCAGAGGAACTGCAATTTGGAACTGTTTGCCTAGAGAAATAAAATCCTTTAGGATGTTTGATCCCTCTAGGATATGCTTGTGGAACCAGATTGACTTTAGCTGTTTACTTTTCTAGTGCTTGGTAGTATTTATCTTTCTTTTTCTTAGTAGTATTCTACCTTATACTTTATTTAGTAGTATTGCAGTTTTAAATCAAAATTTGTTTTATTTGTTATTTTATGTATCTGAGAGGCTACCATGTATAGATATTTTAAATTGAATCGAAAATGAAATGATTATGATTATTTTGGTCAGTATTGCTGACTTACCATAAAACTGCATATAACCCCCTCTCTCTTAAGCCCCCACAGATCATGGATTTTGTAATTTGCCCCCATTATGCAAATATTTACCCATGGGGAACCATATTCTTTCTACCATCTCTTATTCATAGTTTCATTTTCTTCAGGGTTAACAGTTGCTTTTCTAGCTCTGATTTAAATCTATTCAATAGTAGTCTGCACATTCACTCATACTGGCATTTCTAAGTTAGCCCCCCTCTTTATTGAGTCCTCCTCTCTTTTAAGTCCCCCTCTTGAAGATAGAAGATTTAATAACCCCAAAGGGCTTATTGGAGTAGATGTTTTTCCTTGATGCTTGTTAGCCTAGTGACTGATGACTATGACATTTGAGGTGCTTGGCAATTGTAGTAATGATCAATGTGATAATTATCATTTCCTCACAGAGCTGGCTCAACATTTGTTATCTCTATCAAATATGAAACTACAAGTGAAAGCTCAGCAATTGATTGGTTAGAGCCAGAACAAACATCATGCAAGAAGCACCCATTTCTTTTCACACAGTGTCAGGTAATGTCATATTTTGTCATCCTAATGCATTAGGTTGATAGTAACATAGGAGGACTTGTCTAGTCATGACAATAGTTTTACAAGTTGATTATCACTAAATGATAGAATTTAGTAACTGAAAATGTGTCTTTCTATCAGGGCCTAAGGTACATTGGGTTGCCAAGGATGAGGTACCCCTGGTGAAAGTTCAGTCAGCAAGTTAAGTAAAAGTTACACTGAAACTTAGACTTGAGTATAAACTTGGAATCATGCATTAAGCAGGAGCACAAACCCAATAGTGGCAATCACTAAGAAAAAAGCCTTTTGATCAATTTTTTGTGAGAAAAAAGGCACCACCTAGGAAAGTTGCCCATCAGCCAGCAATTCAAGAGCTAGTACCCCCTAGCTTGATATATACAGTGATGACTCTGCTTTCAATGTATGATATCTACCATACCAACTAGTACAAATTATGAAGTAAGAGTTTGTATACGAAGCCTACATGTGCTATAGGGTTACTGTGTGGCTAGTTTTGAATAGGGCAAAAATAATGATTTTTAGATTTGCATTAATGCAGACTTATAAGAAGAAACAGAACAAGTAATATGGTTTCATTGATATAAATTGCATCATCCACTAGTACTGTCATTCAATTCTTTACTAGATGATGATCATGTACTTTCTTTGTTTGTTTCTAGATTGCTGTCTCTTTTTCTACCTTTTGTGATTGAATCTTTTCTGATCAAATTTAGTGCACCATATGTTCTGACTTGAAAAGTGTTTTCAATCCTTGCCACTATATAAATACTGTAAGGAAAGATAGATAGTGAAGTTGCTTGTTATTTTGCTTGGTTGCTGGCTTGTTTGGTTACTTGCTAGTTTGTCTGTTTGCTTCCTGGTTTATTTGCTTGTTTGCCTATGTGTTTGCTTCCTGACTTTTGTACTTCCCTGCATATTTGTCTGCTTGCTTGTTTGCCTATGTGTTTGCTTCCTGACTTTTGTACTTCCCTGCATATTTGTCTGCTTGCTTGTTTGCCTGCATGCCTGTTTACTTCCTTGCTTGGTTCCATTATTTACTTGCTTAGTTATGTGATTAATTTTTTGCTTGCCTGCTGGTTTGTTTATTGTCTTGCTTGTTTGCTTGCTTATTTACTTATTTGCACAATTGTTTGGTTACTAGGTTGCTTGCAGACTTTATTTTTGCTTCTTTGTTTGGTTGCTTGCTGGCCAGCATGCTTGTTAGCTGGCTGGCTGGCTGGCTGGCTGGCTGGCTGGCTGGCTGGCTGGCTGGCTGGCTGGCTGGCTGGCTGGCTGGCTGGCTGGCTGGCTGGCTGGCTGGCTGGCTGGCTGGCTGGATTGTTGGTTAGATTATTTTGGTTATCATAACCCAGAGTATCACTGTATTGTTTCTGCCAGTAGAGATATTTTAATAATCTCTAAGATATTATTTCTGCAATCAGTATCTTGGTTTTATGTTGTTTCAGTTCCATTTTTATTTGTTTGTTTGTTCTAGGCCATTCATGCAAGAAGCATCATTCCATGTCAGGATACTCCAGCTGTAAAGTTCACTTATGATGCTGAGGTTTGTCCTTTTGGCATATAATGCTTATTCTGAAACTTGCTAGCAGGTAGAGCATTATTCCCACTTCAAACTATGTGCTCACCTCAGTGATGAATTTTGCAGTTTGATGTGGATAGTCATGGTATTTGAGATGATATGTACTTGATGAGGAAGACAAAAGTTAACATTTTAGACTAGATGATGAAGAACAATGAAGACACTTAACACCAAGAGATCAGCATTAAAAAGGAAGAACAAATTGCCACTAAAAAAACTGAGAGATCATTCTGTGTTGCTTGAACAGACCTTTGGCAACTTTTTGATGTCAGAAGATTATATTTATGGTTGAAGTACATTTTGAGACTTATTTGAAAGTTATTCTACTTTATTTTAAGGTGAATGTTCCATCAGAATTGATTGCTTTAATGAGTGCAATCAAAAGCTGTGAGGAAGCAATAAAGGATGACACTCGAAGATGTAAATTTAGCCAGAAGGTGATAAAGCTTGTAACAGTTAGGCCTTGCCCTTAAAGGTGCTGAATCAAGTGTGAGGACCTAATTCGCATGTAGACTTATGTCAGGAGCATAATCCTTTGAGTCATATCATAAAGAAATTATTTCCAAGTCAGCATAAAGTATTTCCTAAATAACCTCTTCGTTATGACTAAACCATCAATTCAAATCATCATTAAGCTAGTCCATTATTAGTATATCTATGTCCACAAAATCCAGAATCATCCTGCCACACAGCTTTGTTGAGAGGCATACCATACTAGCAAATCACACCTTTAAATATCACAACCTTTATATATACTTTTAAAATAGCAATTATTCCTAGAATGGAGTCCATATTAAAGTTTTTTTTACAAAAAATCTTTTCTATGTGGTTTGGTTGTATTCTTAGAAGGGGTATGAAACAGAGCACCTAAGTTTTTCAATGAGCTTGATTTTTAGAGCACCTTAGGTTTGCCTAGGGCAAGGCCTGAATGCTCACTTTTTCTAGCACTTTTCAAGACATCTTTTAGAATCTGAGCATCATAGGCTTCATTTTGAGTGTTAGTGAGAAGATAGCAGACTTTGTGGTCAGTCAGAGAGAAATGTAGTTGTGACTAGTGCAGTTTGTAAAGAAATAATAAAAATAATGTTCAGTAAATCATGTTTCCCAAATATGAAGATCATATTTATCTTTTAATTTTAGTCTCCTACCTTTGTTATTGATTTTGATGGTGACTGCTTTTCCAGTATTATAGTGCAGATTCATATTTACATAGAAAGCTGACAAATTTATCATTGACTTGTTAGGTTGCCATACCTTCATACCTTCTCGCATTGGTTGTTGGATCTCTAGAAGGAAGGTTTGTCATTTACAACCAACAGTACATTGGCTTGTGTTATTACTTCAATCTGCTGAAATTTTTTTTCATATTATGGTATTCTTGGTATGCTACCTATTTTCCCCTAATTTTCATCAAGAATTGACTCGTCTGCATTTTCTGAAGTGTTGTGGAACTTTTGTAGTTGCCAAAGAATTTCTTGTTGCCAAAGGAAAGTGGTGTTGAGATAATAAAAGAAATCTGTTTCTGAGCCATGTTATTTTGCTGTAATTATTGATAAGCCTCTATGATGAATTTATCTGTTTTCAACAGAGACATCGGGCCTAGATCAAAAGTATGGGCTGAGAAAGATGTGATTGAGAAAGCAGCATACGAATTTGCAGAGGTGTGCCTATAGTTTTATACCATGGGAATCTCTTGTGCCATGTGGCTTTTTATTACAAGAATCATTGAGCTATTTGAGTTGGTAAGGCTGCAAATAGGAAGAGCCTTTAATTGGAATTTGTTTTAAGAGTATAGTTTTAAATCATAGTGATAAAGAATTAAAAGCTTTGAAGCCCTTCGTCATACTTTGGATCTATTGGAGTTTCAATCTAAGGAAGTGCAGCTTCAAGCTGAACTTTGCAATCAGGATGGTGACAGATAACAGAGCCAGCTCTTCATCTGCAATGATGGTCTGAAATTTTAGGAATTGATTCAACAAAATCTGTGAATTCAAATGTCCATGATGTTGGCTCAACATAATCTATAGGAGTTATGTGAGCAAGATTTTTATGTGAAAGATACTCAATTGTGCTGATGGTTAGCATTTTCTCATTGGACATAGATCCCACTGTGTATTGATACCAGTTGAGTTTATGTGATTTGTGTTGGTGGGTTGCTGAAGTCGATCTTCTTGGTCGTTAATTTATCATTTAGCAACAGGGAAGCACATTTTTGTCTTAGCATTTGTTTCTTTTTAGCTTGAGAATATGATATCAGCTGGTGAAAATTTATGTGGCCCATATGTTTGGGAGAGGTATGATCTGCTTGTCCTTCCACCATCTTTCCCATATGGGGGCATGGAGAACCCTTGCCTGACGTTTGTCACACCAACGTTATTGGTAGGTGTTAATTGAAGGTTTTGTAGTACAGTACTTAATAGCCCACTTATAGGAACCTGAATTGTAGGCCTACTTAAAGCAAAGTTAGGCTACCATGGCTCTTAGAATAGGTTCTTATATTGTCATATGAATTTCACCTGAATGTGTTATATATGGCGTGAATATCAGATATATATATGAGCTTGAAAGACAGAAAGATATATGAAGTTACTTTTAAATAGGTGCACCTAGGTGGTGGTCTTCATCCAGCGTTCTCAAAAACTATTATTCTCAAATGTACTTCGTAGTCCCACAGAAGAGAAGAACTCCCTAACTTGTATTTTGAACATTTAATTTCTGCAGAATAACGTGAATAAATGACTGAAGTACAAACTATTGGTATAGTAGTGATTGTCGTTTACAGTGACTTCCATAGTTATGTAATGTAATGACGATGGAGCAGGTAGTCATCTTTGTTGCTTACGATACGGCTCATTTCAATTTTAGGCTGGCGATAGATCTCTCACTGGGGTAAGCATTGTTTGGATATATGATTCAATTTAAAACAGAACAACAAGTTTATAGCTAACAGATTTTGACTAATGAAGAAACACAATGACACCGTTTCTGCAGAACACAGAAGAGATCGCATTATCCAACGGCTAACACAGGACAGCAATCCTGTTTTTGTAATCTTACAATTTATCTTATAAATTTCCCCTCAATTGAACTGTGGGTAATTTTCTGGCAAAATGCATGGATAATTCCAAGCAAGAGTAGAACGAAAATTTCGATTTGTCGCCCACTATCTCACATTTAAATCAAATTTGGTGAAAACAAACTTAGTGTAGAGATGTGACACTTCCCCCAGTATTTCTTGAAGGTTGCTTGTACGAACCTCTCTTCCCTTGGTATATTCAAAGACTTATTTCATTAAGTATAGTTAGTTACGTTTCTTTTCTGATAAGTTTTTTATACTGTTAGCTCTTTGTGAGGTTTTAGAACAAAAAAGAAAAAATATTCCTACTTTTTTTACGTAATTTTACCTGTAGTATTTTTAGTGTAATTGGAGCATTTTTAATGTAATCAAAATTTTTAAAGGGAGGCCCTCTTGTATATCAGCTGCGGTTGAACCGTAATCTTCCTTAAGCGAATGAAATGACACGTTGAAAATTCGGTCTTGTCGCCAACATTCTATGTTTCAGCTGTAAAAACGTCCAATAGATATGTTCAATTTAGAGATTAAAGTTTCTTTAAACTGCCTCTATGTTCTCTGTCATATGTCTTTTTGTGGATATTTTAACAGGTAGCTGCTCATGAAATTGCGCATAGTTGGACAGGGAATCTGGTCACTAATAAGACTTGGGAGCATTTCTGGTAGGTCACCTTTAAGCTGAAATGTCATCGCTTTTTGTGAATATTGTTTCCAAGTATTTTAAGTACATTTTCCTCTTACGGGATCATGGTTTGCTGTGCTTTATATAGGTTCTAACGGAGACCATAGGGAATGATGTAAACAGAGCAATGTTTTAAAGGCAGTAGTACATAGTACATCTCTTTTGTTATCTGAAATTACCAGAAAATGAATGACCCGACTTTGTTCATCGAAGCTACATGAGTTCGAGCCCCGATGGGATCATTTATTTTCTCACTCGGCACTTTTTTGCCAAATCCTGTGCGTTTTGCATTATCCCTTGTATTCGCACATTATGGAGTAAAGGTGTTCTCTTGTATGGACTTTGCTGAGGTAGAGAGTCATCATACCGAGCCAAAAAGTGCAAATATTTATTATTTGGAAGGGAACTGGGAAAATGGGAAAGACAGAAAGGGAAATAGTGAAGGTAGCAGATAATAAATTGTGTGGGGATTTGAAAGGATTGTTTAGATGAAAAGAAAAGCTTCCAATGTCGTTTGTTTATATTTTCAACCAAATGAAGATAATGCATTGCAGACCATTCTTTTGTGTAGATAGATATGATAGCTATAAGTTTTCTACTTGTGTTCTTTAGCTTAAAGATTTATGAATGACTTACACGTTTTTTTAATAGAAACTAACTTTCTTCCTTCAGCCTGGATGTCTCTTAATATTTCGTCAAATCCACCCTCAAATGTTTCTTGAGTGTTTCTTAGAATCCTTGGAATTTCCGTTAACACCAGGGCAACTGTGAGGCGAGAAATAGAATTTTTAGTTAGAGCATTTGAGAGACGAGTGTTTTTTGTATTTTATTTGCAAGATCTTTCAAGTTTACTTTGATAACTCAGCCTGCCTGTGTTTTTTAAATGTTTCTGAATTTTTGCCTCAGTTGAGCTCCATATTTCTTATATACTTGTTTCGTATTAAAAAAGGTGTAGTTATTTAAAAGAATGATTTTACTATAAACAATTGGTAGATAGGAAAATTGTATTGTGACTTTTTTATTCATATAAAAGCGTACATGTTGCAACATCACAAAGACGATACCATGGGGAGTAACTATTGATTATTGTTTGTGACTTGGGTGCAGGTAGAATTTAACGTCATAGGAAATCTATTTCTTGTAACATTCAACGGTTGGGTATAAATTCTGAAGTGTAAATCAAACCAAGCTTTTGATGGGTCAAATAAATATCGGAGAAGATATAGAGAATATATAAGAGAAGAATCAAGCTATGATGTTCATCAAAAGTTTTGCCTTGTTCGAAAGACTATCTCACCCGAACTCTCAGTATAGCTCATTGACTTCTTTGTTGTGCCATTGCTCTTCTACACGTTCTCGAGAGGGAAAGTACTGCAAGATGTTCTACCAATGCAAGGGTTACCAAACTTTTTTACAGCGGGTACAGCCATCTAACTAAAACAGTGACATGCACAGTGTGGAAGGTCGTCCTGCTTAATACTTGTAAACCAGAACGAAAACTCTGGGAAAGGGACGTAAAACCAATCAGAAAAATAAAAAGATGCAATAGCACGAAGCGTTGTTGACTGCGAACCAACAGGAGCACTGAAATAACATATTTCACGCCACTACGTAACGATACAACGAATGATAAAATTACCACTCTAGCAGACAGTGCTATCGGCGAGCCTGACAGAATGCCGTCGCGGGCCTTTGTTTGGTGACCTACTGTGAATCGACTATTTTGACAAGAGGGAAATACTTAAACTAATTTATCCCACACGGGGCTGAAAGGAGGCATGATTTAATTTTCACATTGTTTAATTTTATTTTAACATAATGTCATATCATCTCATGCTATCTCAAAGTTATCTCAGAGTTCGTTCACTCCCACACCCATGACGTGGCTCCTGCAATTTCCGCTCAAAATCATCCTCTTGCCTACATGACTGAAATGAATGTTAACCAGCTGCTCCAAGCCCACTATCTGTATCTTTGCCACTTTTATTCATACCTTCTTTTTACGTTTTGGTTCATTTTCATGTCTGGCGTTGCCCATCCGACGCACAGCTTTCATCAATACATTGTCTATGAATATTACATACTACCTGAGCCAATTAAATGATATAGAGAATCTCAAATAATGACTAGACCTCACTTTATTCTCGATCATTCAGGCTAAATGAAGGTTTCACTCGCTTTGTTGAATCGAAGATCATCGGAGCTCTAAGGGGACAGGATATGCTGCAGTTGCAAGCTATAGGTAAGGAAACATGCCTGCACGTTTCTATTATTCTCATTTGTCTTATTTCCTGGAACAGCCTGTCGTTGGTTGCTACGAAACAAGATAGGGTGAACTAGTTTAGTTTAGTTCTTTATGTCATTTACTTTTAAATGCCCGTTATCGTTAGGCGGAGATAGCGATGATAAATCTTTAAAAAGTGCTCAGATTCAGTTTGAGTTATTTGTAATTGCACATATGGTTATCTGCATTGATATTTTCTATATTTTGCACATTCGATGTTATTACATAAGTTGTGCTCAGTGTTCTTGGTGCACATGAATTCCGTGTCACCTTTCAGACAGAATTATGTCATATGGTCATATGTATGAATATATATATATATATATATATATATATATATATATATATATATATATATATATATATATATATATATATATATATATATATATATAAACTCGAATGCATCTTTTACCGTACTAAGGAAATGCATCTTTTACCATACAATGTAATTGAGTCATATATGATACGATAAAAGATAAGACAAATTAAAATATACTTGTATACGCCACAGTTGGTTTTTATGACTGATGAGTGTGTTGGCATGAAACCAACAATAGCATGCACAAGAATATTTTTAATTTTTCTTACTTTAGGAAGTCGAGGTCCTCTGATGTTTTGAACTGTCTTATTTGCATTTTGCTGCTTCTACATTGTCATTGTCTATCACTATTGGCAGTGTTGTTCGTTGCACTCCGCAGAATGTTTTTACTTTAGTTGAACATTGAAAGTAGTAATTCATGGGTTGTTGGCCTGGTGTGCTAGTTGGTAATCACAATATATGATCAAATATTCTCCGTTTTGCTTCCTTCATTTCAGAGCTCAGTGGTTTTTCTTCGGTTTAGTTGGCTGTTATAAATTCTCTTGTCGTTCCATACTTGACGTAGCTATTTTCGATGGATTCGATCTAGTTCGTTGCTTTCAGGTTTTGTGAGTGCTAGTGCTCCAAAATTGTGTGTTAGCACAGGTTTCACAATTGCTTTGTAAATTTTAAGTTTGGTATGAATATTTTCATTCTTGGTCTTCCATATTTTCTTGCTGATGCTTGGGCTATTATTGAAAGTTGTTCTCTTCTTTTTCATGCCTTGGTAGCCGCCTAGCAAATTTCCTAGCTTTTTTGCCCATCTCCACTTCTCTGTTTACCTCGTTCTCTTATGATAGTATTGTGTTCTGTTTTTCTTCGTTTTGCGTGTAAATTAAAACGCTCAAGACAATCTTGTTTGAATGAATGAATTTATCAATGCATGAATTTATTAAGGCTAATAAATTCTTGTATTTAGGAAATGTTTTTCGATTCCCTGCCATCGAATGTCGCAAAGAGGTTTAGAAAGCTCAAGCAAATATATACTATTCTGCAATACATAACAAATCTAAAGTCATTTTAGTGGATTGAGCGATTTGCTATGATTGACAGCAAGAGGGCGTAGGTCCTGTAAGAATGTGACATTAGAGATAAATGACTATTTATGTGTCTTTGTGAATCATCGTGGAGCTTGACTTACTAACTGGGTAAAAAGTGTTTTTGTAGTTTAATGTTGATAAACATTAGTAGCTATCTGAGCTTAGGTACACGCGTTGTTTTTTTACAAGGAACCTAGCTCAAGGCCCACTTCCACAAGTTCCTTATTCTTGGATCTCCAGTGATCAAATTGTAATATTTAAAGTTTCTTACTAGTTCCTTAATTGTCACTGCACATTTAATGCCATAAAAATGGTGCAGGCACAAGTGAAACATTGAAATTCTGAAGTTTTTTTTAATTTTGGCTATAGCTTACGACCAGACACACAAAGAAGGTAGGAAAGAAGTTTTGTAGATTTTGGCTGCAAATGAATGGAACCGGCTTCCTAATTCTTGATTGCTTTATGTTATAAACATTTTTCACATTGAATGGTTCCTTTTAAATTAAATATTTCTGCATTCTACATGTAGGTTCCTTATAAAATGGTTCTACTAACGTTTTATCAACATTAAACTACAAAAGTGCTTTTACGCCATTGAGTATTTCAAGTCAAAAGTATTTCTTGTTTCATAGCTTCGGTCACATATCGTATTTGTTTTACTTTATGCGTAGTTTTGTAAAAGGTAGGGTCTCTTTAGCGTTTTCATATGTTGCTGTCCTGTTTGCAATCTAGAATATTCACTGATCGCATTTGCACTACGCGCTCTGTGCAATGCCACGGCACTCACCTTTGCATTGGCCTCAAGCACATACATTTACAGGGTTCATACGGTCAGGAAAAATCAGGAAAAAGCTGTGTTGTTGTTGTTGTTGTTGTTGTTTACTTTATTTTGAGTAGGCTGTTGCATCTAGCGTTTTCAGCAAATTAGGCCTACTGTGCATGCCGCATCCAGGCGTGGGACCCCTGGTTTAACGTCCCTTCCGAAGGACAGCGGAGTGAGTTGCTTTGGTCCTTTATCTGGATAATCGCCCATCCAATTGCTGATCTAGCACAGCCACGCTTAACTTCAGCTAGCTAACGGAAGCCAACTGAACCGCTTGGCAACTCACCCCGCATAACTGTGTTTTTAAGGAGCAGTCAGGAAAAGTCAGGAGTTTTGATTGAAACTTGAAGAAAGTCAGGAAGAAGTCAGGAACTTTTATTATCCATGTAGATGAATTCTTTGGTACCCAATAGACAACTCTACACGGTGCACAGTTTTGATAGTTTTTGTTCCAGTTGAGCAGAGAGCTTCCTTTTCGTACCCAGTTTGGAAAAAGTGTACCCTATTACTTAGTTTTAAAATATGTTGGTTTAGTCGCGCGCATCTTTTGCAGCACCATTTTGTCTGTAAAGATATTATGTATTTCTGATATGTAGTTAGGAAAAACACCTTCATTTTCAAGAAACAAGTCAGGAAAAGTCGGGAAAAAGTATTAGGTAGGATGTGTATGAACCCTGATTTGGTCATAAATGATGCTGTAAAGACTATTTCCGTCCAGCGCATCTGTGATTAATGTTATATTTGCCGGTAGTAGTACCATGTACTCCATTATTTGAGTTATTCATACCTTTCTCATGTTGAAGTTCATTAATAGTTTACTTTCTTTGATCTTTGATTACCGTTCTCTTTATAGGTGGTTGGAAGGCTTTAATCGATTCCGTAAGATTCTTCTTTTTTTTATCTATTTTTGCCATCAAACTTTTTCTACTTTGTTGGCTTCTATTGCCCGCCCTGTCCTTTGAATGTGGGGCTCCCGATCTGATTTGTATTATCTAGATCAGTTAATAAAAGTAGACCTTTGTGAACAATATGAATTTAAATCTAGGTTGTCCAACGCGTGGTCCTCGAGTAGCACTCTGACCCGCCATGTTATCTTGTGGCCCGCCTTGAGGTCAAAATGGACAAAGAGCTATATTGTGTTTATTGTGGTATATGTAAAAAGTGTTTTTATCGTCCTTAGTCACTTGGCTTGCATATAGAGTTGATATTCGATAACTTGCTCTACTGCCATATAACTTGAAAGCTCACTACTCCTATCGAATTTTCGACTCCTCCTCGGTTAGGTTTTCTATAGAAATGTTTCTCGATAGCCCAAACGTTCCATAACCTTAATAAAGTTCAAATTCCGATAAGAGTTCGGATCATTGAGTGTCAACTGTCTTACAAGCACAATGCCAGAAGATGATACGCTACTGGGATATCTTTGAATAAATGGCTTACTTCAATCATATTGATGTCAGTCGTCATATTTCTGCCCTTTTCTGGGCTGTAGTCCTATAACTTTAAGTTTTCTTACGCCTGGTTTCCATAAAGCTCTTTCTGGTCTTCTCTTGTCTTTTCTGGCATTTGTCCTCCATGGTTGTTGTGTAGTGTCTCTCGTACAGCCTTTTGGTACGATTTTAAAGTGGTATCGAAAATGGCTGCCTTAAACAGAAGATTTTTATTGCAAGCAAATTTTTTTGCCCTGATGGCAATCATACGTCAAAGAAGTCAAAAAGTTAGAAGTACTTGTCTTTCTTGGTGCTTTTCTTGTCTTTGAGATAGGATGAAATCTATCTCAAAGACTGAAAAAGACACCGCTCTTTTGTGTCTTTTCTTGTCTTTTCTAGTCTTTAGGGGTCGTTTCCATTCAGTCTTTCCTTGTCTTTCGTGCTCAAAAAACACTAGAAAAGACTAGAAAAGACAAGAAAGAGCTGTATGGAAACCAGGCTTTATTGTTTGTGCGAGGCTAAATGATATTTGCATAATTTATGTATTGGCATAATTTATGTTTTTGTTATTCACTTTTGCATTATAGTTTCTGTTTGCTTGATAAATGCATATTTGCATATAGCTATCGATGGACCAGTAACTATATTACAGCATAGGTTTAATGTGGTTTTCTCGGGACCTTTGAATATTCGTTGTCCAGTTTGGTAATTCCTGTAGGCAGGTGGAAAATTACCGCAAAGATGTGAGAGTCTATTTTCGCAAATTTCATTTTGTTTATCAAAATAAAGAGTTATATCTGACAGCGCTACGCCATTTGCGAAATTATTTTTATCTGGCAAGAAGATCGTCACAGTTTTGCCAAGCCGCTTCTTTGAATTCGCGATAAGAAATTAATCACATTGGTCTAGATTATATGAAACACTGCATGTTTATTTTTAATTCATGATTGCGTGTCCGTGCTATGCATAGAGTTTGTAACCTCGTCCTTAAGACTATTTTGATTTCTCCAACTTTTAGCTTAGCTGGGTTCTCCTTGACACCACACTGAGAAGCTGATCGAGGCATATCTACTTTAAGAGAAAGTTATTTTTTTTAGTGCTTGTGTGACTTTTTGCTGGCTTCCTCACTAGGCATTTCGAGGTTTTCATTTTATTCCATTTGTGACAATTGCCCAGAGTGTCGTGGAAAGAAGTATAGCCATATGTTACAATCATTTTGTCATCATTTTTGTACTCACTCTTGTCTTGTGGCTTTGAGATGTATACTAACCTTCTACTAGCCTTCTACACTTTTTTATAAGGTACTACTTTATATGGAGCCTACGTGTAGAATGCGAAAAATTAAGGAACTTGTGCCACTAGAAATTTAATTTCGAATCTTTTTATCTCTCCAAACAATAGAGAATTAGGAAGCTGTTTCCGTTAATTACGGTCAAATTCGTTCGAATTGTTGAAAATCCTTGAAACAGTGGATCATAAGGGGTTGCATTGAAGGTTACAATGTCTATAACAGAGGTTGCCAAACCGCGGCTCACGAGCCACATGTGCCTCTTTGACATTTAATCTGTGGCTCGAGGAACATGTTTAAGCTAACAGAAAAATAAGGATAATTTGCTTAAGATTTAAATGAGAATCAATTTACAATTATCTACTTATTCACATTTGATATGATTTCAAAAATTTTTCATAGCAGTCCGCATATTTCATTACTATGTTGAAAGATGTGCAAAAGGTTTATATATACTATCAATCTCATACAGCTATCTGTCACCTGAATCCTATTGTATGCGACTCTTCTCTTGTGACCTGAGGTGCCTGGCCACCCTTGTCTTGTCTTAACACTCATAACGTATTAAGTCTATATGATACAAATGTATAGTCGAAATTTTGAAATATTAAGGACTTCACTATAGCACGAAAAAGCGGGAACATTCTTTTAGCATACTGAAAGCTTTTTTCGTCCGACACTCGTCAGAGTATGAAACGTCGGATAACGACCGAAAGGTGAACCGAAATATATAGCCAGCTGCGGGTGCACGTGATATGATGAATAATGCGTCTATTTGGCCCTATGATTGGCCAATTAGCACCTATTCACCATTGTTTATGTGAAGAGTCCAAGCGAGAAAACGGACTCTTCAAGCAGACAATGGTGAATAGTTGCTAAGTGGCCTATCATAGGGCCAAATAGATGCATTATTCATCATATCACGTGCACCAGCATCTGGCTATATATTTCGGTTCACCTTTCGGTAGTTATCCAACGTTTCATACTCTGACGAGTGTCGGACGAAAAAAGCTTTCAGTATGCTAAAAGAATGTTCCCGCTTTTTCGTGCTATAGTGAAGTTCTGTAGTACCAACAGACTTCTCAAATATTAAGAAACTTTTAGTAGTAAATAAGAACTAGGCTTTGTGTTAGGTTCCTTATAATGCGGCCATCTTGTGTAAAAACGTTTTAGGAAAGGTAGGTTTAAATTTGTTGAACATTCTTTGCCTAGAAGTTTCTCATTAGTTTCTTAATCTAATATTTAAAATGATTACGAGTATTGACGTAATGACTCTCCACGCACACGCATACTGTCCTTGCGTGTGAAAGGAAAGAACGGAACTGCGCAATTTTTTTATAGGAATATTTACGTTTTTCACTGAGCCTTGTCATTCATAAAATATTTTGAGCCTAAGATTATTCTTAATTTATCTTAGATTTCAACGATTTTAGGCCTTAATACTCGTATAGACGACATTTTGTTCTCTCCGCGAAGAGTTGCCATGTAGTATCATAGCAGTAGAGACTGACGTATAATACAGGGCGGCCTTTTTGTAAGACCAAATACTATTTTTTTATTGAAAGGAAGCAACTGCAACAAATGCAGGCCATGGTCATTGTCACAGGGAAACTCGTATGAGACTTTGGCCTTGCTACGCAAGCAGTCTTTGTTGTACTCGCGCAGAAAATGCTTCTAGAAATGACTGTTCATGATGAGATTATGAAAATGAAAATGGAATGATTAATATGTTTCCGGAATGATTAATATATTTCCAAAGGAATCTATTTATACTGGTGATCGACATTGAATGAATAGACTTTGAAGTTGTGTGTTATCTTTTATGCGCTGATGTATAAATATGGCGATATCTAGTAGAGGACAATACTCATTTTTAAGGCTGGGCGTTTATTAGAAGAGGCCCTTTAATTCTCTTTTCATTCATCTCACACACATGTTTCTTTGGACGCCATATTTCAAAATTTTAATATTTAAATACAACTTCTTTTCACCAGATTGATAGATTTGGATCATCGAATCCTTTGACTGCACTTGTCCCAGATCTCAAAGGTATTGACCCTGATGATGCCTTCTCCTCCGTCCCTTATGAAAAAGGCTTTGCTCTTCTTTATTATATACAGAATCTGGCAGGGGGACCGGGTATGTATTTATCTTGTATTGCGATGACTCACTATTTATATCTTCTACTTTCTATGTTCACTGGAAAGCTTAGAAATGTGCTAGTTTTAAAATTACACGAGTTGTTCAGGAGGCAATTTCTGGCCTATTATTGAAGCTTTCTTGGCTTTCATGATTTCAGTACCAAACTTTCTGAAGACTTGCTTAGGGAGAGGTCATTACTTATGAACGGGGTGGGGACTGAAGATAAAATGGTGGGGTAACTGAAAAAATACGCTGTGCCTGGTGGGGTAGAAGAGTAATTTCTGACCACGGGGATAGTGCAAAAACGAATACCATATTTAAGCATAAATAAACCCTTGTTTTACTGTTTTCCTTGGGTGGAGTAAAGAAAATTTGACTTTAGCAAATGGTGGGGTAAAATTATTTTTTAGGGAACATAACACTTTCTCTTCAGTCCCCACCCCGGCCATAAATAATGACCGCTCCCTTAGCAAGAATATCTGAGTTTGTGAAACAGTATACTGTTAGACAGACAGCCACTACAAAAACATGTCTGTGGAATACGTATATAAACGCAAGTAATCTATGCATATCAACTAAAAGAGATGATGGGGTTGCGTGAATATTCGAGATTTAAATGTATATGAACTCATCGGCTTTGTTAGGTCTCAGAAAAAGCATATATATGAATATAAACTTCTTAACTTTTTTAGCATTCGAGCAGTTTTTCTTGTAAATTCTTTTCTTATAAAAAACGTGCATTGGACAAGTTTGAATCTGATTGCATCATTTGCTGCGCTCCTTAATGTCAAGCGCATTTTTCTTTCACTTGAGCTGATCATTGGTAGCAAGATTTGTGGCCGAACCGGGGTCGTTCGGGTGATGGGCATGAATAATAACCGCTCAGCTACTAGAGCTGGTTTAGTTGGGTATAGGACAGAGTTTGACTTTTGAATCGCTAACTTATTATGCTTTTCAATTGCAGGCGTTTTCGACGGCTTCTTGAGATCGTACATCGACCATTTCAAGTACCAGACAATCACAACAAAAGATTTCCAAGATTATCTTTACAGATATTTTGAAAGCAAGGTACACGGTCGTTATCCTGTAACTAAATTCCTGTCCTTGTCCTTTCCAGCCCTAGGCCTTACCCAAACGTATGCAACAGTAGTGGTTATCCGTTTTTTTCTAACTCCATTCTCTCTGGTTGACCTTTCTTTGCTACACTGTGCCCTCTCAGTTCAGAGACGAAGCAAAAGGAATAGGCAGATAGCCCCAGATAGCAATGCTTCCAATGAATATATGAGAAGCAGAACAGACTTAATACCCTTCCAGTGTGTTGTGTCTAGTTTGTGGTGTTTCATCATCGCTTTGACAGTGCTGTTCACTATTCGAGCATCTTTGACTCTATTTGTGCCCATTTTTGAGAATGCGACTATGCCGCACAAAACATGATGATTTCTCATGCAACTCCAATCAAATCAAGCTACTCTTCATAAATGATTGTGAAGTATATCTTCTGGTTGTTGTTGTTGTTGTTGTTTATTTTATTTTGAGTAGGCTGTTATATCTAGCATTTTCAGCTAATTTAGGCCTACTGTGCATGCCGCATCCAGGCATGGGACCCCTAGTTTATCGTCCCTTCCGAAGGACGGTGGAGTGAGTTGCTTTGGTCGTTTATCTGGATAGTCGCCCATCCAGTTGCTGACCTAGCACAGCCAAGCTTAACTTCAGCTAGCTAACGGAAGCCAACTGAACCGCTTGGCCACTCACCCCGCTTGGCCACTCACCCCGCTTGGCCACTCACCCCGCTGAACCGCTTGGCCACTCACCCCGCTGGTCTGTCAAGTGTCAATATACCACATTTCATCTCACCCTGTGCCGTGTAATCATGTGTGATAAACCATTGTCCTGTTCAGCCAGGACAGGACATTTGCTGAGGTCCTTCTGCCACCTTCAACCTGGTTTGATTACGATCGAATTATGATCACATGATGAAAATGTCCCTCCTTGCCAGTTACATTTATCGGTTTTATTTGATGCCATGATCTTGCAAAGTAAATCTCATAATGGTATTAAAGTGGTTTAGAACGAATACCAGCTTCGTTTGAAGGGTGACCCTCCTTAAAAGAATTAGATGAAGTGAAATGAAAATGAAAGTGTTGCTGGAACTTGAAAAAATGTTTGTTGTCTTCTGTTAATTTTGGATGTAATAGCTTTATCCTTTGACCGGAATAGATCGCTTTTCTCATACCATTGACAATTCACTTACATTACAGGTTTCACCCTGACATTAGGACCTCAGTTATGGTTGACATTTTTTCATATACGTTCACGGCCTTAGAAGCTTTTACTGATAAGAAGCACAGTTCTTTTGTTTATTGCTCAGTTTGTTTATGCTAGGCACAGAGAAACGCTTGAAATCTACTTATTGATAACTATTCATGTCATAAATTATTCCTGCATTGTTGTTGCACTTATTGTCAGTGAATGAAGGCCCTCTACAGAAGAGATTTGAATCACGGTACTTTTTTATCTAATCAGCTGATGATATGTTAGTGTTAATACAAGAGGCGACTATCTGCCTTTCAATTTGTCCTTCAAAATTGCCTTTAGTGGTTGGCTAATGGAGAGCTGTTATTTTGGTGTTGAAACTGCAGTCCTCCTTCGGCCAACAGCGAAGCATTTAGTTTGGGGAAGCGGTAGAGTCACGTGATCAATAGATTTAACCAATACGTGCCTCTTGTGATGGCAATTCTGAAATAGTATGGAATTTCGGTGGTGATAAAAGCTATTTTGAACTTCATTGGCTTATAGTATTCTTCTCTCATTGTCTAGTCAAGAAATTTTATCAGGGAATGGTCTAAGATCTGATCCTTTTGCAGGGAATGACTGACTTATTTAACGATGTCGACTGGGACTCATGGTTTTTTACTCCTGGCATGCCTCCAGTAGATGTCTCTAGAATGTATGTTTATTTTCTTCTAATAGACCTTTAACAACTCGTGCTAAATTGGAGAAAATATTAGCTCGATGTGTTTTATTAGTAATCAGGTTAGTTTTCTTTTTTTTCAAATTCAAACCAATTCTTTTCTTAATTTAAAAATTAGCTTGAAATACATCTTGCAGGTTTGAATGCCTGCAGCATAATTCAGTACTTTATATCAATCTGTTGTGGTTGTATCTAAAAAAATATATAGAAATAATATGGAGATGAAACTAGCGCAAGTACATATTCTTAAAACATCGTGAAATGCACATCACTGGTTTGATTGTGTGCCGGTCAGTTCAGTACTTCATATCAATCTATGGTAACTGTAATCCATGCAAATATTTCGAAGAAATATTGATATGAAAACTAGGACAAAGTCATATTTTCACTCGTTAAGGCATACTAGATCCCAACTAGATAGGCCCAACTACAACCAGTCACCCACAATCAGGTTCATTCAATAACTTGCTATACTAGTTTCATGTTAACCGTCATTCTATGAACATTTTCTCAATTCCTTGTAGACGCATTCTTTGTTAATTTTGGGGTACTCGCTGAAGCAATTTTATTTTTCATTTTTAGGTATGATACTGAAGTAGTAAAGTCATGTCATGATTTAGCTGCTAGGTGGCTTGAAGTAAGAAGCATTGATTTTTCATAACTACAATGGCCGCCAAAACTCTTGCAACACTATGCTTCTTATCTCTATACGCTATCTCCCCTCCCCCCTCCCCCTATACAATATTGTAATATGGCTAGGAAACGAAGAAAAATTGAGATCTAAGTTGAGCAAGTGCACCAAACATCCTGGGACATATTCCTCCTTCTTCTCAACATTGTTTCAGGGGGAAGGGGGGGGGCTGTTTGTGTGAAATACGACAATGAAGCGTTAGATATCTATTTCCTGGCAATTCCACGCTACTGTTCCAACTACTTTTGGCGGCCATTCTAGGTATTCTTATTCACGATAGTCTATTGAGCATCAGCATACTTCCCACTGTTGATAAACAAGGATGTCCGTTAGAAGGTCTCTCACTTTTTGGATATGTAATTTGGGTAAAACTTTACATGAAAGTTAGATTGTGAGGACGACTTGGGTGGTAAAGCATTCACCATAAATCTCGAGTTACTTCCTTATACCTTGATCTGTTTGTCTGTCCTAGACACATTCATCATATAGTCGAGCAGCCGAATAGTCTTAAATCACATTTCTCCTTTTGAAGTAGTACGTCGATACCTACCTTAGGGCCTCGAGTTAACCCCCATGGGGGTTATTTACTTTTGATGCTTTTTTGGTGGGGCTAATTCGAGAAGAGGGCTTATTCGGGGGGGGGAGGCTTGTAAAATTATTTGACATATGTCACATAAAAAGCTTATTGTCAAAGCCCCTATTCTTCATAATGTCAAAAGAGCAATCTAAATTCAAACAGTAGTCTTTATCAAAGTCTTCACCATCATCTAGATGGTGGGGATTTATTCGAAGGGGGCTTATTAACAATTTGAAGTTCTAGCATTGAAGCTTATTCGGGGGGAGGGGCAATTCGAAGATTAACTGTGTGTGATTTTCATTAGTGAAAGAGAATTACAAAAATGGCAGGAACATTGGGGAATATTTTCACCTTATTACATCATTGCGTGTAAAGTTTTGTTTCACATTTTCGCATGACAATAGATGTACTCACTTTGAAGTTCTGTTTAGCGATTTATTCACAATGACAATAAATGGATACTGACAAGCAAACCGCTTGTCTCCACATAATTTTTAGCTTTTGTAAAACATCAGAAAATGAATATATGGTTAGAATTAGTTAGGCCTGATTGTGACTACATTTATTAAGATTTTTTTGTTTGCAGTTCCACCCCCTTACACAGAAAGCCCCCTCGGATAAGCCCCCATACTAGATCTTCTAATTATTCATGCGCCCCCCTTTAGAAAAAGCCCTCATTACAGAATACGATTAAAATCTGTCTTATAGTTAGAGTGTTCTTTTCATATTATGGAGAACAATATGTTTAAAAATGAGTGTTTTGTGGCATGTTTCTGATAGCTTTATAAGCCCTTATCCAACAGCATTAAAAATAGGTCAGCCCCCCGGAGGGGGCTAATTCGATGATTTACAGTATTTGTATTATAATGAAGTTATTTTGTTATAGGAAGCCAGTTTTGAATCGTTTTCCTCAGATGATCTTCAAGATTTTTCATCAAACCAAATCATAGAATTTCTATCTAAGCTTCTTCTTGAGGTTCGTATCTTCAGGTTGTTAATTCTTATCCGTGATGTAGGTCGTCGCTACCTTTTGTTGTGTGGTTTTTGTGTTTTTTGGATTTTTTTGAACTTTTCAAAGTAACTCTTAAATCTCTTTTGCGTTTGCAAGGACAAGATCCAAAAGACAACTCTCAAAGCAATGGATGAAAAATACAAAATCAGCACGCTTGAAAATAACGAAATCAAGTTTAGGTATTTTCTATTTTATTCACCTTTAACACTTAAACTTAAACACACACACACACACACACATATATATATATATATATATATATAGACCCTCAAGAAAAAATTCCAACTTTTAAAACGTTTCGGCACAAGCCTTCATCAGTTTTGAAAAAACTGATGAAGGCTTGTGCCGAAACGTTTTAAAAGTTGGAATTTTTTCTTGAGGGTCTATTTATGTCTTTAAAAATTTCTTTATGATTGGAGCTATTTGAGTGTATATATATATATATATATATATATATATATATATATATATATATATATATATATATATATATATATATATATATATATATATATATATATATATATATATATATATATATATTACATATATATATATATATATATATATTACATATATATATATATATATATTACATATATATATACACATATTATGCATGTATGTAGATATATTTATATGTATGTATGTATATATACATGCATATAAAATTAGAAGTAGGCAAGTTAAGTAAGTTACCAGGTTTTAGGTAAAGTAGGAAATAAGTTTTGCTTATGTTTTTACGTATCTATCCGAGAGATACCTAAGTGTGTATGTATATAAATATATATAAATATATATATATATTTATTTATATATATATGTATATTCATAAGTATATATGAGATAATAGTTTCTCGTGTTTTAAGAAACTCACAGCTATAGTTCTCTGTAACTCTACCAGGTAGTTAACTTGAAAGGAGAGCCAGTTAAATTTGACTACCTGATGAAATTCAGCTGGCATGCATTCATGTGTGATTAAATCGCTGGTACTAGATGATGTACTTTTTGATATGGAGTTGGCAGCTGCTTGTACTATAAATAAAGCTATGTTATATTAACTATAATTATTTACCTTAATCAGTTTTATGATATTCCAGACATAACAATTCTTTTCCTTCCTCAAATCGAAAGATGTGTTTCATTTCTTTTAGTCCGTGATTCAGCTATAGTTTTCGTGTTCCCATTAGAGGAAGTATTTTTATGTGGAAGCAAGAAAATAGCGTAAACTTCGGGAGATTTTGGAAATTTCCTTTTGGTATTAGTTGTTCGAGCATATTTGTACTGTTAACAATTTTAATGATTTTTTATTCTCAAAGATGGCTGAGATTGTGTGTGCGAGGGGAGCATGAAGAGATGTACCAACTTGCTGTCAAATTTGTGTCTCAGCAAGGAAGAATGAAGTACATTAGGCCATTATACAGGTGAAATATTCAAAGTTACATAATCTTGTTTTCCTATGTGTACTTCTTCAGGTCATAAGTAAACTTAGTACATGTGTAATCCAGGAGCTTTCCATACCAAATCATCCAGACCCCTGAACCACCCCCCTTAGATGTTTTCTTCTTTTCACCAGAGTTTGATATATTAAAGTTTGGAAGCAATCCAAACCTACAGGTTCTGGGAAGTTGAGGAACCCCATTTTTCTGCCCCTATAACCCTTTCATTTCGAAACTCTTTCACTGCAGTTACTGAGAGTGTTTGGTTGTTGTATAGTCTTGCTATCCCTGCTATCTTTCTCTATAAGGAGGTTCTTGTGGTGAGGTGTCATGGCTTATAGCATAAAATGACCAATGGCTTCTAAATCAGAGTCATTTGGATGGCTGCAGAGACTAATTAGGCTCTTAAATCTCTTTTACTGACATACAAGGGATACACTTTAGGTGAGGGAGTCAAATTTTGCGTAAGGCGATGCATACTATATCTGGCAAAAAAAGTTGTAACCATTTTGTACCAAAGCTACCGCGTCAATCAGTGGAAAAAATAATGATTATAAACATTAAACGATTTATTTAAAGTTGACAGAGGTAACAGCGTTAAGCTAGTTAAAAACATGTATTAAAAACGTGTAAAAAATTTACGTGTATGTATTAAAAAACATGTATATGAATGAAAGTTTTGCACAATTTAAAGCTGCAATCAAAGGCTTTCATAGACTTAGTATTAGTTTTAAAATCTCCAGTGTTTGGAACTCTTTGATTTCTTTTAGCATAGTCGGCCATAATTTTTTACCTAGAAACCTGATAGTATCAATTTCGTGCAAATTCACCCTAGCTTTATACATATCAAGATTATTACTCCAACGAAGAGCATATAAGGCACATCTTTGTTAGCAGATACCTCTTATATAAAACATGGATTTAAGTTGTTTATAATTTTATATATCTTAGTAAGGGGCAGTTGTAAGTTCTTCTGGTGAACAGACGCATAACTACTTTTAGTGAACTGTTCTTCAAAGTGAAAAATGCTGTGATTCTCAGGGATCAAAACTTCTTATTAATAGTATCCAATATTCTCCATCTATAAACCATTTCTTCTATGCAATGCCACAACCTAGAGAAATCACAGTTACATTGAATTGTATTCAGCATGCAACATGCACTATTAATGGGTGTTGGTTGTTAATGTTAGTGGATTCAAATAACATGGGACAAAGTTAGAACATTGGAGCTTTTGAATCCTCATGGCCCAGCAAGTAATATTCATTGGCCTCAGAAAGGTTACAAGGGTTATTTACCCTTCAAAACCTTCCTCACGATTGCCTTAACTCCACATTATTTCCAGCAATGGCAGAAAGTGTGTTATAGGGGACCATAAATTTATGACGTGGTCAATATTTGAGTCAATTGGTACCCCTCCCTCTCCCCCTAATCGAGCACCGTCGTTTTCAACAAGCTCCCCCCCCATTTCAAGCGATGAACGACGTCGAGTTTTGACGTCCTTCCTTTTCACTCAACTAATGTATGTAAAACGGAGAGAAGACTAACTTTAACGGCAGCAGCTACTGTTGACGCGTTCTCCTGAATAGAATTTGGAATTTTCCCAAAGAAGATGCATAGTTTTAATCCATTTGTATGTCACTTTTGCCAATCACTCATCTTGCAAAAGCAGGATTAATAAACATCAAGGCAACGTATAAATGGTATATTTTTAGAGACTATCATGACTTTGCAGATATTTTGGGAATCCTTGCGACGACGTTAACAAGAGGAAACCGGCCCTCCCCCCTCTCAGCATGCGTCGTAAAACATCGAGTATTGACAATACCCCCTCCCCTACCAGACGACGTCATATGTGTATGACCCCTAGGTAGCTGAGGGTCAATGTTTAATAGTATTTTTTGCAACTATTAGCATAAAAGTTTGAATTTGTGACTTTATTTTGACGTGACTTTTGATACCTCTTGAGTCAAGCCCTTTCTAATTCAACTATGAGCATACAAAACACATTGTGGATTTTTTTCCTGTTAGAAATTTACTGGAAAGCACAAAAATTTGCAGTAGTGCCTGACTCTTCACTATAAGTTAAATATGCAAATCCTCATTACAATCCAGTTTGGGGCTTACTGTAGCTCGTTATAATGGAAGAAAAGGTTACATATGATAAAATTGTGCTTGGTTTTAAGACAGCATTCTGCCATGTGCAGATCCCACTCTTTCAAGCTAACACAGATGTTTGAAGGGCATCACTTCAAGCTAACACAGATGTTTGAAGGGCATCACTTCAACATATGCTGATATACTGCATCAAGGGTACATAGTTTATCAGATTCTGCCATCATCTTCCCCAATTTAACTGATGTATCCGATTATAAGATGAAGTCATTTTGAGCACAGCACACTTATTCAATGTTAATTTGACATTTCCCTAGCATTAGGCCTCCTTTTCCCATGAAATCAGTTTCAACATTACAAATTACTTGAGATTGTCTTGCTGAGTACTCTTTCTTTCTAACCTGAAACGTAGAAATTACATGAAAAGAACGCTCGCAAGTGGATAATTATTGCACCAGAGTCGAACAAATTGCCTCTGACACTCAGAGGAAGACTTGCCACTGAACCTTTGAACGGAAAAGCACATACTAATATCGGTCGACAATACAGAGTTTTACCTGATTGTGAAAGATTTATCTATGGGTATTGACATAAGCACATGAGGTTCTAGCCCTAGCCCCCACAGCTTTTGATCTTTTGACTCTGAAAATAGGTACTCAAGGGGGTATATATTCAACGTGTGATAGCACATACTAGGCCCAGAAAAGGCCCCAGATGACCGCCACCTGCGTTCCTAACTATGATTTTCAGATTTCTTGCCATCAAAACCTTTCCAGGTCTAATTTTTAGGGTTATTGGATAAAACCTTTCCTCAAAAGTCAAGTTCTACTGGCAGAGAGTGGAATTACTTTTCGTATTGTGAAGGTCAATGTGGTTTGGAGCAATTTTTGAACTGCGTAGAAAAATGAGTTCCTCAATTTCCCAGAATCTGTAGGTTTGGATTTCTTCCTAACTTTAATATATCTAACTATGGTGAGAAGAAGAAAACATCTGAGGGGGGCGGTATTAGGGGCCTGAATGATTTGGTATGGAGTGCTCCTAGACTATATATATATATATATATATATATATATATATATATATATATATATATATATATATATATATATATATATATATATATATATATATATATATATATATATATATATATATATATATATATATATATATATATATATATATATATATATATATATATATATATATATATATATATATATATATATATACAGAATCTAGAAAAAGTCACGGGTCTACGCCTGTGAGCCGGAGAAAGATTCTGCGTTTTGTGTTACATTTCAGGAAGTTTTGTAATTTTTAGTAACAATCCAGTTTCAGCCAGGTTTTCAGTTAATGTGACATCGACTGTGACAGGCATATCCCATCTACAGCACAATGTTTAGTGACACACAATGCAGTGTTCAAGAACATTGGCTAGTTTTGATTTTCTTAAAAAAGGGAAGGTTTGTGATGAAGATTTGACAGCCGGAGGAAGGTTGGGCATTTTTCTGGACTTTGTATAAAGAGATCTTAAATCTCCATTCTAATGGATATACCTGCATCTACCTTTCCAATGGATGTTTTAAGTCCATTCATTTATTTGCTACTAATAACATTTCTTTATGCCCATTCATTTAATTCCAGCTACTGACATTTCTTTGCTATTCTTTTTTCTCTCCAGGGGATTCACTGCTTTCTCCTCAGGAGCTAAATCTCTGGAGCTTCTTTTCGTTGGTATAGTATTTGTCCGAAATATACGTAAACGAGCTGAAACTGTTTTGCGAAAAAGCTTTTGATGTTGAAAACTGTGATGTTCTGAAGGTGTCTGTAGCCATACCAATTGTTGTCTTTGATTTCAACCTCTCATTTACCATTGTATGGTATTTTGAAACTTTGTTTGAATTTGCTTACTTATTATGATCCAATCTTTACTGGTAAGATGCCCTTTAACCTTTGCTTGTCATTATATTTGACCTATACTTGTCATCTAGCATGAGCTTTACTAGATTTGACCTTGGCTAGTGGTTACTTTTGACCTTTGCTTGTTAATTGGCATGTGGCTTTTGGTAGTGATTTGATATTTTGGTACCAGTCTCTTTTGGAAAAGGGCTTGCATTGAGGTATTTAGGGACCTATTTCTAAACTCCACTTTCGCTACTCTAGACTGCTGCAGCAGCATGCTGTGCTTTGGATATTCGGTAGGTCTTTTCCACTTTCGAATTAAGGTACTGTGTTACTGACATTATCTTGCTTTGTTTCAAACTAGTCTGGAAGCATGAAACTTCCATGCCTCGCCCCATGTTGATTTATTTGAAATCCTGGCTTCGTTCTCGTATTTGATGGTAGACTCTCGTTTCCTTGTACTAGATAAAGCCTTGAAAATTTTAAGTTTGTTTCCAGTTACATTGAGAGAGTATTTGAAGGGTATCATATAATTGTTCGTATTGTCCTTTGTTGAATAACCCGGAGTGACCTCTGCGAGGTATTCTTATGCGGCCTTGTAGTTTGCTATTCATCTTTCTAATATTTTTCTAATTCTGATAGTGCCAACTCTGATTTCCTGCTCAGTAAAACCTCTAAACTGAACCTGTAATACACCTGGTGTGATTTGCTTTTTCTCTCATTTTTGAACTCCGTGGTTAGATTTTCGCTCAATGAGTCTGACCTGATCAATTGTTGTCTTGTTTCATTTTGGGGATTTTTGAGTAACATCAAGATTGAGTTGGTTGAGATTAAGATTGAGTCGGTTGAGATTAAGATTGAGTCACGTTCATTCGTTGCTGGTTTCATTTCATCGATCTTATTTACGATTTTAGTATCTTCTTGAAAGTCCAATCATTGAAAAGAGGGATTTCTCATTCCTGAATGACCGTTCATTTCTTTTTCAAATTTCTACGCTTTCTGACATTCCAGAACATCTGATGATACTTAAGCAATGCAGTGCATTGTGCCCAATTTAACCTGTGCATCCAATGTCTATCCGACACAGTCTGTTATATGCACTTCAGTGACAGAATGAATCTATCTGTCTGTTAAAAATGGAGGCCAAAATTTGCATCAAATGTACTGAAGGTAAATACATTGTTCTGAAGGTATTTGGCGGGAATATGGTTTTGACGCCAGCATTTAGGAATTGTAGTCAAAGCGAATCATCAACGTTTGTAATTACCGAAAATGTGTGGATATTTTTTGATAAGTATCGAAAAATGTGAAGTAGCAATTGAACAGCTGAGCTTTATGCAAAACGAAAGCGCCGCTGTGAAGTTTGTACGGGAAGCAAGAAAACTTTACTCTGAGATTACAAAACAAGTTGTTTGTACAAAATTTGCTGCTCACAATACCTTTAAAATATGTCAAATCAACGGCTTTGGTGAGAAATGCAATCGAAGAAGACAGTTACCATTAATTCCGATAAAAATGAGAGAGTTTTGGCAAGATTTGCAATGCGACGCCTTTTGTAAGTCGTAGAAAGTTGTAAGCAGCTGCTATCATCATCTTTGAGAGATGAAAAATTATCAAAGAGTTTTGTAGCTTATGTCTTGCCACAACATGATATCCTGAGCTATTCTCGTACACAAAGCTGTATATTTTTCATGGCTTCCAAGTTAGCCGGGCCAAAGTAAACTAGTGGAATGTTTTCACAGACTGTTGAGAGTCTTCTTGTTAGTAAAGGATTCTAAGATACCTTTTTCTCATCTATATATATATATATATATATATATATATATATATATATATATATATATATATATATATATATATATATATATATATATATATATATATATATATATATATATATATATATATATATATATATATATATATATATATATGCATATTTATACATATATACATATATAAATATGTAGTATATGTATATGTTTATAAATATACATATATAAATATATATATATATATATATATATATATATATATATATATATATATATATATATATATATATATATATATATATATATATATATATATATATATATATATATATATATATATATATATATATAGATATATATATACATATATACATATATACATATATACATATACATATATATGTTTTTAATTGCTAGCATTTCCAATGGTGCTTAGCACATTTTACATGAGAAAGACTGTTCTAAGGTGTGTCGAGTGTGAAGCGTACCGTAAAGTTCTGCCTTTCATATGACACATAAGCAGATGGTTTTTAAAATACCATTGAAATACACACATACCATGCGTAAAGCACTAATCTTAATATTATTGAAAATTTTGAATCTTACATACAATCATTGAAAGTTTTGGTATCTGCGTGAAATTTCCTAATCATGCCGTACAAAAATTTAGTAAGAATCACTTCTTAGGCGTTGTAAGGCTACCGAGCACCTATTAGAGAAAATTATATGAGGCTCTTGCACGATTTTTTCGATTTTTTAAATTCTGCTTTGATGCATTTTATTTTGTGAGTTACATAAGTTTAGAAGAAATGGACAGTTCTCTCTCATAAACTCTCAAAATACTTCTTTGTTGGAAAACGCAGCTTGATGATGAAAATACTTCTGTTCAAATTTTCACTTGTCACGGCATCTAGCCTCTGTTCGAATACTTTTGTCTTGATAGTGTATTTTGATCGTGCTGGAAAATCCCTTTCAAAATATTCGCATTTGGTACTCCTGTAACCTTTGCTATATGAACATTTCAAGATTGTGATTCTCGCTTTCGTGATAGACATTAGACCAGTAGTTGATACATTTTAATGTTATGATTCCGTTTCCCTACGTTGTATTGAAGTCCAAATAGCAGTGATCACACTAGAGATTAGCTTAAAGCTTGTATTACTTTACCTCAAAATTCCTTTGTTAACAAACTCCTATCTAGTTCACAGCTCATTGACAACTCACTGACGCACTTTCCTTGCGATTATTTAACCATATCAAGCAAGAGAATTGAATTTTCACAATACAGTGAAGACCCGCATATAAGAACCTAAGATTCTGAAATGAGCTCGTTTGAGTTCTTATGAGATGAGGTCGCTCCAGCAGTCAGTTTGCAGGTTCTTAACAATAATATTCTCCCAGCAGATTTTGCCTATCACAGCTATATATGTAGTGGTTTTGGAGCATACAAGAGAGAGGTCACTTGACAAGCAGACTGGGTTGGTTTCTTAATTCAGTTAGATTTGCTAGAATACCAAGCTCAACAGGTTCCAGTTACTTAAAGTGAAAAATCTATCATTTCAGGCTGCAGGATCTTAGTAAATGATAATTCTTATATGCGGGGTTTCTACTGTATTTCTATTGTCAATCCTGTTTTCAGAATATTTCTGAACGGATTGTATCGATGTTTGGCACTTGGAGGGGCTTTCACAAATATAAATAAGTTGGTTCTACCATGTCGAGTTGATAGAGTGCATTCTAGTGAGGTTTCCTATATGCGAAGTAGTATGTGGTTATGCCATTTCATCGTCTCTTTTTTCTCGCTATAATACACACTCGACTTCCCCTCTTTATCTCATCTTGCACTGTATCTTGAATCAGAGTCCATAAAAAGTCACTGATCCACGGCTCTGAGCCGGAGGAAGATTTTGCCTTCTATGTCGTATTTGAGGAAGATCTAGTAATTTTTATCAACAATCCATCTTCAGCCAAGTTTTCAATTGTGACGTGAACTGTGAAAGGCATATCCCTTCTACAGTAACAGTTTTTGAGACATAAACAATGCAGAGTTCAAGACCGTTGGCTGGTTTTGATTTTCTTAAAAGAGGAAGGTTTATGATGAAGATTTCACTGCCGGAGGAAGACTGGGCATTTTGCTGGACTCTGTCTGGAATATCTCGGTTTTCCGAATCGGGCTCCTGTCCGTTTTTAGCGTCTCAGGTGATTCCTACTTAGGTTTTCTGCGTACCTCAATTTCCTTTGCCTCATACTTTTCTCTATCTGAAGCAAATTTCCTGACCTTTGTCAAGTTCCAGATAAATAGAGTTGACTATTGAAGATATGACTCGAACTTGGGCCTTTCCCTCGACAACCAGGCGGTGTTTCTTCATGCATCGTATTGAATGGAAATATTATCAATATTTTTGGCATATAAATATATTATCAATGTTAGTTATTTTGTACTGCTGAATACTCCTATTTATCGGAATTCTACGAATACTGTCCTATTCCCCATATCTAACTTCCCAAATCCAGCTGCAACTGGGTATGGAGCCCTGAAAATACAACAGCTCCCCTTTGTTTTTTGACACGATTGTTCCTTATACCTAGATGTCATATTTATGATGTGCTAGGACTGTGTTTAGGTTTCCTTACACCTGTGTATTGTCATGAAACTTCCCATAGCAAATGCCTTTGTTTCACAATATCTGACTATCTATGTTAATTTTCTGCTTCTAAGCAGGATTTTTTGTAAACAACAGAATGCAGCCGAGCATTTGCTGCGCTTTAAAGAGCGCATTACCAGCTGTTACTCTCGCAAATACCTACATTTTGTCACCAATTCAGTATTGGAATCTACGGTTTAAGATCAATCTTTCACGCATTTGGCTTTTGGATAGTGCTAGGCAGGGTTATTCCGCGTCTCGATTCATTTGAAGACTGCTTTAGGCTGGGCAAGCATCTACCTTATGCTGCAAGTTGATTGAGAAGAAAATACCAAAAAGTATGAGAACTAATATTACCTGCTTTTTGTTCATGCTCCTCCACATCTGTTTACTTTTCAGTGAGATGTACAAAAGAGAGAAGTCAAGAAGCTTGGCTGTCAAGACTTTCCAAGAGAATCGATCTTCCTATCACAGCATTGCAGCAACAATGGTTGCAAAAGACTTGAACCTTTGATCAATTTACACCTTTCACTTGAGCTTTAATGTACCAGTCAGCCTTTGTTCCCTGTCGTTCATTCTGCCATTTTACCATTTGCTTCTTGTCTGATGTTTCCCTTCCTACATTACTTCTTCAACTAATTCACTTATTTTTGCTGTAGAGGATGTCAAGGAATCGTTTAATGACGGCCATATATTTGGCTGTTGTGAGGGCTATCCTCCTTGCGGAGTTCGGAATATTTGCCATTTGAATCTACTTGTACTCTTTTTATCCTCTCTTCTGCATTCTCTTTACTCCTTTGCTCATACGCCCATTTAATTGTTCACTCTCCTACTTCGATCATACCGTTCTTTATTCAATCATTTTTTTCTTTATTCTATCTATCTATTCTATCATTCTTATTTTTCCTAATTTGATTAACTAATTGTATGATATCGAGCATGAAATCATGATGAAAAGATCGCTGTTTATATGTTATCAGTTTGTAATTCCCTTTCATGCTTCTCTGTAAAAATCATTAAATGCATTGGTTTTGTTTCATTTTACTGTTGCATTTTCATTCCACAAGTTTCATTCAAATTTCCTTTAATATTGACCAAGGAATAGCATTTAAATTTCCTTGGGATCAGTTCGTTTGTTTGTTTGTTTTTTTGTTTGTTTGTTTGTTTGTTTGTTTTTTTCGGAACTCTTTGAAAAATGCCCCGTTACGTGCGGGATAGTGATCTAGAATACCAAAGTTCATCGCATTTGCTTGGTCGCCTTGTAGCTTTCTGGTGATGATGAAAGTATAGTTTTCTGGGTATTATTGCGCGCTTACGCGAAGACAGGTAATATCATGCTACTCGCACAACCACATTTACCTCCTCAATAAATCACATATAAATGTTGACATAGTCCGCGGCAACCTTTGCATTATCTTTAGAACCATTTGAACTCCTTGCTTTCAACTCTTACTTTAGGCCTATTCCTCTTATGGTCATTGACGTCGATGACTTTGCCGGGACAGAGATGGCTTTTCTCTGGGAGTAGATTTCAATATAGCTGCAACTGCTGCTACACCAACGGCAAGACTCCCAACTCCCGTCCTTAGCTGCCATACCGCTACACTACCGCCGGCTACCGCATACGAATTGTTTGATATCTGCCGTTACTTCCATCCATCCTAAGTTGCTATTCCATGAATCTCTGGTGCCTTTATTGGCTCTATTTATGCCATCTCTATCATAGATCAAATTGGCCGCTGTCGATGATGCAGATTTTTGCTTACGAAGGCTGTAGGTATAAATGATGTGGTATATTGGTCTAAGATGTAGTACGAGACTGAAAATATATCAACGACACATGTCTTGGGTGTATCAGATTTTTCTCCAGCGAAAACAAAGTACTTTCCATCAGATTTCATTTGTAGTCACAGTTTGAAGCTCGGTTTTGTGGGTCACCGTTTTAGAATATGATGATTGCAGGCCAACTGATTGAAGGCACCACCGGCTTTGAGAAAGTTACTGGAAACATTTCTTAGCGGTTGCAGCGGTCACGGAATTATGCTCCTAACGCCACATGAAATTACTGATCAGTTTTGCTTACATTTGGCACTACCCAATGACAAGTCTTAAGGCTTCCGCAACTCCTGGCAAAGTTCAGGTTAACTTATCTCTCTTGCGGCAGTTACGGCAAAGCTGGTCCATTAAAAGTGTAGTGCATGTTGTACCGTAAGCATGGAAGCTATGTGTCGTCTGCAGTTTAACAGTAGTTAGGGCTACATGGAAACCAGCTCCACAGGCCGGCTTCTATGCGACTGTGGCTAGGCACTGAAAGGCGCAGCCCTTCAAGATATAGAATATATGCTGAAGTTTTATTAAACAGTAAAACTGAAAGATTCATAGGCTCCCCGGTCCATGAGCTAGTTGTGCCTCCTTCATTGAACGACACGAGGAGAAATTAGGAGTTAATATATTGAGAAGTATAATATAGAAATATACAAGGTACTCATGCCTTCCTATCGTTTCTGGAAGCTATCATCCCAGGCTGGCATAACGTGTTTGTCAGGAACAGAGCCCAGTCCATAAGTTTCTTGGTCTTGGGTACACGACCGATTTGCCCCATCGGTCGGTCCACCACAGTGTAAGACTATTAAAATCAAACAACATGCACACTAAACTAGATATTCACGAGAAAACAGAGAATCATTTGTAAATACATCACTTAGTATAATGGGACCTCGACTATAGAATGACATTCCTGATGATGTAGAAGAAATATTGAAACCTTTAAACAATAGTCAAAGACAATTTTTTTTCAATAAGTTCCAAACAGAAATTATAGATTTGTAGAGACTTTTAGGCATCCATAGGGGCACTTGAAAATGCCACTTCAAAACTGCACTATATCACGTAATCAGGTGACTGAACTAGTTATCCAGTTATATGTAAGTTGCTCAGGATCAGGGGCGGACTGGCAGCTTTTTTCCCAGGGATGTTACTTTATGAAAAGGGTCCACATTGGTTGTTGTCACTTATTTTCCTTAACTATCAAGTACAGAAGAAACCCGTACATAAGAGCGTAAGATTTTGGAAAGACCCTGTTCACTTTTGTAAGAGATGAAGTAGTTCCAGCTATTAGGATGCAGGTTCTTTACACTTGTCTTACCCGTACAGATCCTGCCTGTCATAGACATGAAAGGAATTGATTGGCTAGCAAGATAAGGTTATTTTTAAGTGGATAAATATTGAAACTATTTGTAGGAGCTTCGTTAGAATAGCAGGCCGAAAAGCTGATGTCAGAATGTATTATGTCGGGCTGTAGGCTCTGGATAAATTATGGCTCATCTGTGTTCAGTGAAATGGTTGATCGTTTGACCGCCGTATTCAGTCACCCAAAAATGTGTTCAGTACTGCTGGATGGAATTTGCTCGGGATCAAAAACATGCCAACATCAAATTCGCCATTTCTATTACTTTCAAATGTTCAGTGAAATTTTTAGGTCGTTTGACCGTCCTTACACTGAAAATCATCAAACATAACACAACATCAATGTTGCTTGCCTGTCCACCCCTACACAGGATATTTGAGAGGTCATATGTTACTTGTGTGCATATTCCTTTAAGGAACCTTGACTAAAAATTCACTACAAAGTAATCTTGGTTACAACCAGTAGAAGTATTTGGACTTGATTCTTTCCTCTTGCTCTTTACCAGCGGAGAGAGAAACGTAGTGGAAAGAGACAGTATACACAAGTCTCCACTGGAGAGTTGTTTGTTTAAACTAGATCTATTGGAACGGTTTCTTCTTCAGTTAGGGAGAATATAAAGAACTCAGGAATTTCGTTCATAACACACTAAAAGAAAGTAATTATGGAGGCAAACAGCTCTTTGGGAATACTTCAACACGTGACGTTCTAGTTTTTCTCTTTCAGCTCCTGTCCTCCATAGCTTTATCCAACTGTGATATACTTTCAGGTAAATTGAAGCCCGGGCCTTTATTATATGGGTGTGTTGGACTTTTCTTTTAAAGCTTATATATATATATATATATATATATATATATATATATATATATATATATATATATATATATATATATATATATATATATATATATATATATATATATATATATATATATATATATATATATATACGAATTATTAAAACTAAACACAACAAGATATACAAGAATTTATGCTACCCATGGCCAAAAAAGACACATGGTCACCGAGTTCTGACTATGGGTGACACGTGCAAGATGCAATTAACCAAACAGAACTAACGTAATGATCTAGGGCGTGTCTCAAGATAGATGCTGAAATCCCTCCCTTAAGGGAGAGTGAAAGCTCAGCTACTAAGAAAGGGGATTCTACTAAACAGTGGAGTCAGAATTTTGTCACGCCGATAATGATTCCTGTACGTCTTCTTCAACTTCCGGTGGGGTGAGTGGCCAAGCGGTTTAGCTAGATTCCGTTAGCTAACTGAAGTTAAGATTGCCTGTGTTAGGTCAGCAAATGGATGGGTGACTTTCCAGATAAAGGACCAAAACACCTCACTCCGCCGTCCTTCGGAAGGGACGTTAAACTAGGGGTCCCATGCCTGGATGCGGCATGCACAGTAGGCCTAAATTTGCTGAAAATACTAAATACAACAGCCTACTTAAAATAAAGTAGACAACAACAAAAGCAACCTTTTTTGTCTTGTATGGCATCAATCACTAACTATCTCATACGATATTGTAAATTTGGAACACGCTGTTGGACTTAATGGATGGCACATAATGGGTTTGCAAGGATGCTTCCATTTGCGAACCTGGCAATAGTAAATAGGACCAGGAAATTCCAGAAATCAATTCGTAGGGAGTCCTAATAAGGTCCGGAGGGTGGGAAAAATTCAAAAAATTATTAAACAGTTGGTTTCAGTCAGCTATCTGAATTTCGATAATCCGAACCTCGATTATCCCAATCTGGAGTATCCCAACCTCGACTGTTCGAACAGTTGATTGATATACCATACATGTGCTTTGAATCAGGCTACAGGAAATAAATTGTGGGCAGTATGCTCTAATATGCCCCGTTAGCCATAAATATGCCATAGAATCCTTTGATACGTTCTTGACATGGCTTAGATTTAAAGAGGAGTAGACTAGCCTAAACACAGCTATATTAATGATTTTATGTGAGATGGTGGGTAAATAACGAGAAAACGCCCGAAAGCAAAACTTTATTGATTCTTACTTTAGATATGCCATTTTTGAGAGATTTTTTACTATGGATTTTGTATTAATACTTAAGACATTATAAAATAGGCTTTATTCGCCCTTTCGTTTTGATTTTCTTAGAAACATTGACATCCTCGATTATCCGAATATTCAACTTATCCGAACCGTTGTGCCGGAATTTCGTTCCGAATTTTTCGAATAACCTATGATGTACTGTATCAATTTTAAAGAGTTCAATAAATGAACAAAACTTTCGCCCGTTTGTGCACCCGAGTGGATATTTCATCATAAGGGATTACACCTTCTTCAACTTTTTATCTTCATTTCGTTCCCCCTTCTCCAAGAAGAATTTAATAATTAAAACGTCTGGGGATATTGTAGAGTTACCTGTTTTCATTGCATGTTGCCTGATGGCACAAAATCTGATTTATCACAATGGTGTTTTGATGGGATTCGCGAATGACTACTTCTTCAGTTCACCTTTTATCCACCAAATGACCAGCTGCTACATTTTTACTCGTTTACATTTCATTATTAGCGATATCACCTTTGCAAACGGACTTAATCCTTAGTTTTATTATTACCAGTAATTGTCGGGATGTTCGCAGAAACATCCCTTTTATATGAGGATTATATTTGTGAATGCACGTCTAAATATCTCAATTATGACGTTAAAAGGATCACGAGTCAATTAATTCAGTTAGTTAGAGGCTAACCTGGTATTTCATGGATCATAATTATGGAAACAGTATAAGAATTGCACACAAGGTTTACACAGGGCATAATAGTATCGTCAATCTTTGATGGGAAGTTCACTTTATGAATGCCATACCGGAAAGCTTTAGTACCTCACCATGCCTTCTGAGACCAATTTTTTAAATGTGAAAACGACTTACATTGCTTTTTTATAAGAGCACATTGGCAAGAACACTGAGGCTCGGTTTGCCAAAAAACACAAGAGCATTGCTGGAGCATGCTCCGTTTCAGATAAGACATTCAGAAATGCAGCAACATTGTTATTTTTGATCCATAATGTGATCCAAGTGCACTTAGCTACCTAAATTTTTTTGGCAAACAAATCCCGATGGGGCTGCTAATAAACATTAACATTCGTTGCTTTATTTTCAATAGTAGCCCCCCGGCCGAATGCCTCAGAAACTGTTTATTGCACGTAGTTTCTCACACATACGTCCTTATTTTTAAGAAAGTTTTTTTTCTGCTATTACTAAAACTTTTCTAATTTTGTCATGATTTCAGCTCTGAAAATATCTGAAGACTCTCCTAGCAAGAATATTCGAGTTTGTATCGCATGGTAGCGTCTACGCAGACAGACAGGTACGACGCAAACATTACGCAGACAGACAGGTACGACGCAAACATAACGCAGACAGACAGGTACTACACAAACATAACACTGAAATACATAGATTATCACAGGAAATTTATGCGAATTAAACAAAAGACATGACAGACTTGCGTGAAAATTGGGATTTTAAATGTGTATCAACTTTCTTAGGTCCCAGAAACTGAGTACGGAGCTTTCTTAACTTTTTGATAAGCCGAGTACTGGTTTCTTATAAATCATGTTCTTATAGAAAATATGTACTTTCGATAAAATCACTCTTGAAATAAGAATAGTTTTAAGAACATTTGAGTATCAAATCGTAACAAAAATATCGAGCATCAGCAAAAATTATCTGGCTCTTCCAATAGACAAGGGAGTTCAAAATCAAAATCAGAAAATCCAAAATCTCTTTATTTCAGCTATAGGTTAGATTATAAGAAAAAGGTATAACAAACGGTATGTATATACGATTTAGCTTAAGCTAATGATTATCAACGATTAGAAAGCTATTTACATGCGTGCTAGAGTAACAGCTGGGTTTAGCAATATACGAATGTCAATCATGGGTGTCTCGTCCGCCATCTTTGAATTGGTAATCTATTATGGCTGGAAATGCCTCGTAGGGTGTCCTTTGGAGACAGCTTACATGAACTTATGCTAACGATCACTTTAATTGGAATTAGTTTCACAATAGTTATCAGAAGGGCTTGGGATGGATTTAATGCTTCTGAGCCGAAGTTATGTTATCGAATTATCATAAACTGTCAATTAGAAGTCCCAAATAGAAAGTATTGCTCTGTGGAAGATTAATCAATCTGTTGAGTCTGTTATATGGAAGGATGAACGCCTGTGTGCAGGCATATCACCATGTGAAAATGAAAGAAGAAAAAATGACTTTTTACTAATGAACACTATATGGGCAACCTGAGTTCACGATCACAATACAGTTATCTGAGGATCGAGTGCTTCCCCCATTAACTATAACAAAAAATTATGTATAATTTAATAGAAAATTACTTACTAAGTAGATTAACTTTGAAAAGAACATCTTATTTGGTGAATGGTCTTTTATTCATAAAGATAAGAGAAGCAAAATGCGAAACAGGCTTGCTCCCTCGTGTTCCTCTGAAGAGTCATTAGAAGCAAAGGGACAATACAGCAGTTTGATTAAAAATCCATTATAAATTCCAATTGTCACATATTTGTGGTTTTGTAACGAAGGTAGGCAACTGTTCTCTCCATGATATGAAATAATTAACGCGTGAGGACGGCCTGTAAGTGTGGCCAAGTGTTTTGATTACGTAGACCCCTGTGCCACACCCATTTTCACCCTTTTGTGCTTTAGCGTTTCATTCTACGCAACCACTGACATTTCAATTAAATGGAAATTATCTGAATTGGAGAGAATTATATTTCCATTATTTCTCATCCATTGTATTTCATATAAATGGAGATTAATTTATTTCACCTTGTTTCGAGTACACTAGCAGAATAGCCTGTCCATTTGATTTCTTTGAAATGGGCAACGCTAGCTTGCATGACTAATATTCTAACTTCCTGCTGACATCATATGCCTAGGACTTTTCGACCTCTTGCTTTTCATTATATCCAGAAGTGAATCAAAGTAGATCATATTTTTCTATTTTAGTTTTGTGATGCTGAGAGTTTGGAAGGATTTTGTTATCAGACTGAGAGAATAGCTAATGAGATTCCTGTTAGTTTGACTAGTACTTCATTAATACAAAAGCAACCTAAATAAAATATCTTGCTCACTAACAAAGCTTCTCGCTTGTAATGATTTTGCCTGTCGATACGCAATATGATTATTTACTTTGCGATAGTAAATGCTAAGTGATTGTTCTGAATTGTGACTACTGATTCTTGCTGAAGTCATGTCCTTATGATGAGCACTAACAGACAAGTATGATCACTCGATTTAATGTGTCTACGAACTTAGAAGCTCTGCTTACTAAAATTTGACCGTCGACAGAAGAAACTTATTTGGAGAAAAATAACTTCATAATGAGAAATTTACAAAGCTCATTTAGCCCCTAATATTCCCTGAATAATAGCTTATTAAGACCATTTCTTCCTTGAAAAGTCATTCTTTAAGCTATCATGGAAGTGCTTTCTGAAGATTATGGTACAATCAAGCTGTCCTGAACTTTTTCTCTAATATGATTCGAAAACCTTGGTTTTTCATTATCACAGACCTCTACCTCAACAGAATTGAAGTGGTAGCAGCAGGACTATCAATATGTAGGAGGTATTGGGCGTGTGACATACCCCTTTGAAACGGCTCAATCGGCAAATCGATAAGAAATGCTGTATTTATTCACCAATATCATTCCGTGGTTTGCACGCCTGTTTGCGATTTTGACTCCAGTCTGTACATAAAGTTGGCCACACCCCTCCAAAAATTGTAATGGAATGGCTCTGGGTATTCGGTAAAGTTAAGAAAGCTATACACCAAAATATTTTTTTCACTTAACATCGCCATAGATTCCCCGATTGATTTGAGTGATCCATGCTCCAAGGTTTTTAAACCTGCAGGTAGTAAACGCTATGTTTCTCAAAAGGTATTTGCTAGGAGTGTCTTTGTATGCCCAAAATATTCTATTTACAATTAAGCCCCTTAGCTTATCATTAGTTTGACGTTTATTAATCTAGAAGCACGCGCCTAATTCACTCACACATTTATGGATCGCATACTGTAGTCTACAAAATCAAAATTAAAGTAACCCATAGTTTAGTGATTACAGAAGATGGTTAGCTGTACTGAATTGATCGTTTGTTGGTTTGAAGGGGCGATTCTGGGACGGAAAATCTAGGAGGGGAATCTAGGAGGGGGGAATCAAGCGCAATCTTACGACTGGTATCCTGCTTGAAGCCCTATGCAAAATAAGAGTTATCTTCACAGCTAATTGCAATCTTCTTCTTGCATTTGCAAGTTTGATAAGGACAAGCACGCAATGTATATGGTCTATCAAACATGTCTGAGAGCAATGACCTAGAACCCCCCCCCCCAAATAGGTAGTAGCTGTGTTACTATCTTTGAGTTGTGCCTTTCTTTAGCGTCACTATGGGGGGTGTTGAGGGAGGGGGTATTATCTGTTAAAATTTCGTTTCCTCTCTCTTTCTTCTTCTCTAGCGTAGGCAAAATAATTGACAAACCTGCCAGTGCCGACATTTGGTAGACATATCGGGTGTAGATGAAAATCTTGGCAAAAATCTGGAAACCTTTGAAAGATCGGCATTATCTTGAATCTATGAGAACACGCTGAAAGGCGTGTGAAGCACGACGAAATCGTGTGATCTGATACACCTTAGGATTGCAGAAGTCCTTAAAAAGAATCAGATATGAACTATATAGAATGGACAATCTCTTTATATCACCCACTCACTAGTTCTTCTTTGCAAATAAGAAGAATGTGCCGTGGTTTGTAAGAAAGCGGCACTTAATTCCTCAAAATGTTAAAAAACCTCAATACTCGGCCTTTCAGACCTAAGAAACTTGATAAGTTTATTCACATTTGAAGTTCCAGTTTTCAGGGTGGCCCATCCTCTATTTTGTTTAATTTTGCTTAGATTTGCTGCGATAATCTGTGTATTTCAGTGTTATGTTTTCGTATACCTAATTCGTCTAGCATTGCAGAGTTACACAAGCTTGAATGTTCTTGCTGAGAACGTGTTAAGACAGTTTTGGTACTGAAGTTATGAGAAGGACAAGAAAATACCAGTACTGAGCGAGAAAGGCTTTCTTGTACACAAAGTGCATCGCAAAAAATAGAGTTGATTATGATCAACTGTGACCAACGGACTAAATGACTTTCAGGTTGGAATCAGGTCAAGTTCACCAATTCAAGCTAAACTCGGTGTTATATCACCACTGTTCTGGTCCCCGGTGCCCACCACGCCTCCAGTGGGAAATATCTGGAGACATGGCCCCTCATGTAGACTATTCCTTGGTCGGATTTGAGATATTCAAGCAAACATCGTAATTTGATGCTTGCATTGTTGCGCACTGCATTTATTTAGTTTTAGCACTGTTTTCTTTATATTTTAACAGTGATACAAATACAGTCATGCAACTGATGTCCATTGAAAGAAGAGCAATTAGCAATTTGCAACGGCAAAGGTAAACTTTTCAAATAGTAATTCATAAGTAGTTCGAGGACGTTGTAAACGTACATCTGAATACATATTGACATGCATATATATGTAATATATATATATATATATATATATATATATATATATATATATATATATATATATATATATATATATATATATATATATATATATATATATATATATATATATATATATATATATATATAGAATAAACCACAAATATACTATCCTTTCAGTAAACGTTTCGAGCGTTACTGACACGTTTACTGAAAGGATAGTATATTTGTGGTTTATTCTATTTATGTAATTTATATACGTTGTGGATGCGGCTTAAGATTAGTTTATATATATATATATATATATATATATATATATATATATATATATATATATATATATATATATATATATATATATATATATATAGTCATTTATTTATGTATAAGAATATCAACAAGAGAATAAATATATTTATATATATTTATATATATATATTTATATATATTTATATATATATATATGTATTTGAAATATTTGATTCTAATGGAAGAAATTCTTTACATAATGCCGCATGCAGTATGCCCAGATCTCAATATGGAACTTATGCCAAAATTGTCCTAAAATTATTCCAGATTTACCAAAATTATGCTAGATTTCAAATCGAGGTTTTATTGTTTGAAAGAGAGGCTATAGCTTGTGCAGAGAGGTTCGGGCAGGCACACACATGTGGGCATTGTACTATAACGAGACCTTAGAAACCTAGACTCCAACCCGGAACATGACTCAAATCTATATTCTTGTAAATCTTCTAGGCAGCTCTATCCAAGCGCGGATCGAAGAGGGAGCGGGGAGACCGTGGTCCCCCAAACGGCAATAGTTCCTATCGTGAAAATTTGTGTTCAGAGGCATGCCGCATAAATTAGACAAGAAAATGAATAAGAAATGACATAGTTTATCTCATTTTGACAACGTTGGCTGATCACTTAGATGACAGTTGCACCAATGGATGATGTCAGTCTGCTTCTTCATCGTACTTAATTTGACTGAAACAGCTAGGTTGCTTCGCAACATACACTATGCTAGAATTATGCTAGATTTCAGATTATGCTAGATTTTATGCTAGATGGCGACCTTCGGTCAAATTTATGCTAAAAGCATAATAGTATGCTAGGTCTGGTCACACTGTTCCCTTTGTAGGCTGACTATGAATCACTCATATTCATACTGATATGAGCCTATTGAAAGCTTTTGGAGCCTTGTGAAACAAGAATTAGCAAAGAACATTAGCAATTGAGAAGCTTATCAGTGCTGTGATTCAAATTTGGGTGGCGAAGATAACGGATTTTTAAAAGAAAGTGTAATCTGTGCCAAGCCTTGTTCAAATGGTCTTAAAACATAACAGTGGGCAAGTACAACACTGGAAAACAAGGTTAATGAAAGTAGTTCTAGATCAACGTGATGATTGTTCTAACTTTGCAATTTTACAACTGTCCAGGTTAATTTGTCCAATAATGTATATATATATATATATATATATATATATATGTATGTATATATCTGTACGTATATATATAAATATATATATATATATATATATATATATATATATATATATATATATATATATATATATCTGTATATATATATATATATAGTATATATATATATATATATATATAGTATATATATATAGTATATATATATATTTATATATAGTATATATATATTTATTTTATATTTATTTAGTATAATAATATTGCGAATCTTTAGAAAGGATATACATTTCAACACAAATACTGTTATCAACATATGTCCATATATAAACATTATATGGCAAATTAACCTGGACGTTGACCCAGAACTAAGCTCATTAACCTTGTGCTCTAGTGTTGTACTTGCCCACTGCTATTTTTTATGGGCATTTGAACATGGTTCGGAGTAGATTCGACTTGTTTTATATACCCACTATCTTCGCCAACCAAACTTAAATCATATCAATGGTGAACTTCTCAATTGTTGGTGTTCTTTATACATTTAGCTTAATCGTTCGGAATATTCTTAATTGAGAATAGTCCGTCTGAAGGGTGCGCAAGCACGAAACTCTGGATATCGGAGAACTGGTTTATTCTCTTGTTGATATTCTTATATATAAATAAATGACTATATATATATATATATATATATATATATATATATATATATATATATATATATATATATATATATATATATATATATATATATATATATATATATATATATATATATATATATATATATATATATATATATATAATGATGATGATGATGATGATGATGAAATTGGAATAGGACGAGAGAGACTGTCATGTTTTATTCTAATTTCATTATTAGAAGCTCATTATGTTGAGTACTTTTGATCAGCTGTATGATCCATTGTAGGTAAGATATATATGTATATGTATGCATGTATATGTAACTCACGTGCTAAAATCAGGAGAGTTAAGAACAACTCACTGTGATCTAGTGGTTACGATTTTTCTGATAACAATAATGCTTCAGTTTAGCACCCTGAAAGGAGAAATCCTGGTTGCTCGCAAGATGCTGAGTTCTTATATATAGATAAATATATCAGCTTATGACTCGAATGACTCGAAAGAGACCAGAGATCCAGATATCTCAAAAAATACGTCTTTCTGATGATGCGCTAGCAGTTATAGCTTTGAGATTTTACTTTGAAAGAGCAGAGAAATGGTTTAGAGCCAGACTCAGAGAGAGCAGCATAACAACACTGAATGTCTTGTCGGCTGCATTTACCTACAAAATTAGATTCACATTGTTGAAAGAGTACAAATTAGTACAATAAGTGTAACCAATCGGAGCAGAGCTGTAGATTTGTCTTCGTACTTTATTGGCTCATTGCTTGATCAATCATCCAAGCACATGCTATCGAATTCCTATCAATAACTGTTGTGCTCGCATATTTCCAAACAGAAATACGAGCAAACAACCAAACCGGACACGAAATTTCAAGATGCGTGCGGATAATCCGAAATTTTGGATAATCGAAAATAGACGAATAACGGCAGAAACCACCATAAATAAACAAGATTAGTTTTGTGAAAGTTTATTTCAAAAGCACACATTATAAACTAGCACACTAAGTGCTCTTAAAATATAAATCTTATCTTATCTTTTGCAAAAGAAGTAAGAAAAACGCACCCAAAATAGTACCAAAAAATGCCAAAAATTTTTCACAAAGGTTTTTTCACTTTTGTTACGGAGCGGATAATCGAAGTCCGGATAAACGAGGGTCGGATAATTGACTAAGTATTGTAAAATGCTTTTCTGGTTTATGCCAGATGAACAACATGTCCTCAGGACCCTTTTTAGTAAACCAGGTAAGAAAACAGAATGGCCGAAACGGATCGCCCTATCACCAGTCCATCAATATCAAATTCCAACCGAATTAAATGAAAATGGGCCCTTTTGAAGGCCTCACAATACTGTCTCATTCAATTTGCAATTTCTGAAGATTACTTTTGAAGTCCAAGATAAGAAATGAGGAGGCATTATGTATTAATCAACCCAGAAATATCGCAGCACAAGAATAAAGGACCACCTAGGGCGTACCAGCTTTAGGTGTATTCTGATTATACCCAAATATGAAATGTGCGTTCATTAATTCACCAAAATGAATGCCGTGCTGATCTTTACGTCACTACGTAAATAGCGGCGCATTCTTGCCATGCAAATAGAATATTCTAGAATAAATAGTTCTTCATTCGTTCATTGTTCACGAATCTTGCAGCAATTATGCAATTGAAACCTCCACTCGGGCGCGCTTCCTAACGGCACGTGATTTTTGTATAGTCGCCATTCAATTTGCGTTATGGCATTTATGGTACTAGGAGTGTGTTGTATATGATCACAGCAGGGTTACAAAGAATGCCTTTCCAGGCTATTTGTTTCTTTCAACTTAGATATAGTCTCTGCATTCCTTGCGCAAGAAAACAAGAGAATTCCAAAACGTATCCCTGTGTCCTTTTATGTGCCAGCCCGTTCGTTACGTCTTCAGCTACATTGCATATGCTCTCTGACATTGGCTCGTTTGTACTTTCATCGTTATTTATTAAGGGCGCACTCCCGGCTTAACTCCTCTTTGATTTTCGTCAATTAGTTGAACTTGGTGAAACATCCAGTGTTCTCTTGTATATTGTCTAATGTCTAAATTTCCTACACCCCAATAATGTAAGAACAAATTAAGAACAATTCAGCCTCAAAATGTCCGAAAAATTAAGAACAGCCTGAAACTCGATTTTACTAGTTATAAAAAGGAGTGTGAAGTGTGTTTTACGAGTAAAGCCTTACGGGCACACAGAAGACAATGTTTTCCTTTTTCTTTTCCCTGTCACTGGAATTTTCGTCATAGACGGAAACTTTTAAGAAACTTTTAGGACTAAAATGTGGCCAGAAATTAAGAAATTTACTACTAGGACTTGAGCCACACTTCTTATACAAAAAGCGTGTGCCCGTCTGCCGTAGGGAAAGTCGATAGTTCAAGGTACTGCTAGTGCCACGGTTTTGGCTGAAAAGTGAGAGGTGGCGAAGAGGGGAACTGCCCACCCTACCTCACAAAGTAGACAATCCAGGATACATGTCACGGATAGGATTTTTGGACCCCAAAATCAAAGCAAGGTATCAAGTCACGCCGGAGGCGTGCTCCTCTTTGGCCCCTATAATCATGGGTCCCGGATCAGTGACCACCCTGACCTCCCTTTCTTCAGTAATGCGTGTGGCATTAGATCATTACTATTATTATTTTTATTATTATTATTAGTATTATTATTATTAGTTACTGTTAATAGTTTCTTTACTATACTTCATATAGTGCTCTTCTTTCATTCTATTTTTTCCTTCTTTTACCTAGTAGTGTAGTGTTGTAGGCCAGTCAAATACGTACTACCTGTTAACGAGATTTGTATTTGTAGACTTAAATATCATATGAGATGAAATTTGAAAATAAATTATTATCATTTTGTCCTTAAAGGCTCATTTTGCACTTACTTTTGGATTCCACATTTTGCATGCGAACTCATTGTTCTGAGCCCACATCCTTGTTCTTCAGTCCCGAAGAGACGTGGGTTGGAATAGTAGGGGGTAGGAAATTTCCTAGAAACTTTTAAGCTGGTGCTTGGAATAACCAGGGTGGGTGGAAAATTTTTCTAATTATACTAGCTATGGATGAGTTTCACAACTTATTTCAACTGTAAATAAAGTGAAGAATACGATTTCCTCACTTTACTTACTACTTAATCGAATATATACGTATTTTTTATAAGAAACAGGTTTTAAGAAACGGTAGGCTCAATTTGTCGAAAGTTAAGAAACAGCCCTATCCAAATTGAATACAGCTAAGAAACTTTCACAAATGAGACTCTTGAATTTGTAAGCGAGGATAGCAAATTTGTCTTAGCTGAGAGGCTGTTCCATAATTTTGCACCTCTGAAAGTGAACGATATTTGCCCGTTTGAGGTATTTTGCTGTGAGTGCAGTAGTGAGAATGTCTGGAAAACATTGCTTGCAAGTTGTGTGGAGCAAGGTTGTTGAGAGATTTAGCACACCATCGTTTTATCATTCTTCGAATCAGCACATTAAATTACTTTATCTCTGAGTGTGAGTAACCTGTTTACCTTAGAAGCATGTTTATAAAAATTCATTACCCAAGACCTTTAAGAAACATGTAAAAAACTTTTGACAGCAAAATGGCTAGAAAATTTAAGAAACTGCCTACCAGCCCCGGACCTTAGTTTCTTGTAAAAAAAATACGTGTAACAGACACAAAAGTAATAACACGGGGTCTGGAATAATGATGTGCTGAGTGGATTTTTTTAAAGTCTTTTTGTTAAGTAGCAGTAGCAAGTATGTCTTTTGAACTATTTGAAAACTTATATTTCCTTAGACGTTTCTGATGTTTTTTCTATACGTTTTTTGATGGTACCGAATGTTTCTATCGCAACGGGTATTACTTCTGTTTTTATTTATCACATCTTTTGTATCTCACTTTGGAGATCGTTATATTTGCGTTTCTTTTTTATTTCTTCACATGACATATTTTTATCACATGGCACACTCATGTCTATTAGCTTGTAAGTTGCATTCGTGTTGTCCCTGACTATGATACCGGACTTGTTCGCACCTACATGTCTTTTTGCTTATATTTATTACTGTTATTGTAACTACCTTATTAGGTACGGTTTGCTATTGTAAGTTTTTGCATTTTAAATGATAGTCTCCACCGTTATTGTTCGTATTTATTGAAGTTTACAGAAATCAAGAGCATTAGTGTATAGTGTACATATTTTTAAATCATATATTAAAATAACATCATTTCATAGAGTTTCTAAAACACTTAGCTGCAGATACAACCTTGACCTTTTCAACTTTTAAGGTAGTACTTACCACTTGTTTTTGAGAAAAAGTTATAAAATTTCATTTTTTTTATTTTTGCGATATATTTGCCAGAATTTATTACAGAACATTTACCAATAGTGCATTCTGCGATACAAGTAGGTGTTTTCTATATATGTACCATTTTTCCTGCATCTACGGGTGTTTACTTCCCTAGCAACCATGTTTATGCTGTTGCTATGGTCGTTTCCCCGCTTTTCCCTTCTCCCAATTAACTCATACTTGGTCTATAGTATACCCTATGGTTTATAATACACATTCAGCACCCTGTGATCAACTCTCTTTCATACAGAGACTATAGTTGCCAGGCAACTAGCTCGAAAGTGCTCGCTCGTGCAGTTAAGCTAAGTGCACGAGTTCAGCTAGCTATAGTCTGTCTTCTGGTTTCCTAACTGTCAGTAGAGGAATATGCCACCAAATAAACGGAGGTCACTTTCTAATAGATATAAGAGGAAGAGGAAGTTCTGTGGTGTCAGGAAACAAGAATTAGACCATGGGAATAACGTCGAATTAACTAGGCCAGTGGACCATGCTGACTTTGCCACTGCCCTAAGTGTTTCACATTGCTCTACCCCTAAGAAAGCAAGGTTAGAAACATGTTCTCATAGAAAGTTAGGAAATTCCTCATTTGAGGTATTTCAAGGGGTAGCTACTAGAAGTTCTACTAGGAAGCATGGCTTCTCAAACCAGAAAAGGAAAGAACCTGCTCTAGGTTTATCCCTTCTTGAGTTGCCTATCTTGCAAAGTGCACTCCAGTCCTCTGTTTGCTGTATGTTTTGTAAATCTGCTAAATCTAAAATACATATTCTAAAAGAAAATAAAAGGCGTTTTGGTTTAGCAGAGATGATAATTTTACAATGCTCTAATTGCCAGCATGAGACAAAGTTTTATTCCAGCAAGAAAACAAATAGAGGACAGTTTGAGGTAAATGCAAGATCGGTTACAGCATGTAACTCTCTCAAAGGTGGAAGACAGGTGCTTGCAAGTTTTTGTGGCATGATGAATCTCCCACCACCAATAGCCTCACCTTCATACAGTAGACAGTTAAAAGTTCTATCAAGTGTTTCAAAACATGAAGCTGAATGCCAAATGAATGAAGCTGCAAAACGTGTTAGGGATATTATTTTGAGGAAAAACCCTGATTTATACAGACAAGATGTTGATGGTGCTATTTCTGTGGCTGTAAGTATTGATGGGACATGGCAAAAAAGGGGTTATAGCTCTAAATTTGGAGTTGTACTTGCCATTCTTATAGATACTGGGGAAGTTGTTGACTTTGAAGTACTGTCATTGCATTGTCATGAGTGCAAAAAGCACCAACATGATGATAAGGCAAGTGATGCTTACAAAATCTGGAAGAGAAAGCATGAACTGACATGCCAAATTAATTTTGAGGGCTCTTCAGGTGGAATGGAGGGTAAAGGTGCTGTGAACATTTTTAAAAGATCTATAAAAAACAGAGGCCTTAAATATGTGACATTTGTTGGGGATGGGGACAGTGACACCTTCAAAGTTGTCCATGATGAAATGACTAGGCTCTATGGTGAGAGATATCAGGTTAGGAAAGAAGAATGCATAGGCCATATACAGAAACGCATGGGTAATGCATTAAGAACTCTCCTTCGAGACATGAAAGGACAGAAGATGTCAGATGGGAGAAGTTTAGGGGGTAAAGGACGCCTTACAAAGGAACGAATTGATAGCTTCCAGCGCTACTATGGAAATGCCATAAGAAAGAACACTGGAAATATTGATGCTATGCAAGATGCCATCTGGGCTATATTTCATCATTCTGTAGTTCCAGTAGGCAACACCAGTTTAGCTTTACAACACAAATATTGCCCTGAAGGTAGAGATTCCTGGTGTGCATACAAATCAGACATGGAAACTGGTAAAGCTACATATGATGGTGATAAAAGATTGTCTTCATCATTTTATGACATATTATTACCAGTGTTCAAGAGACTGTCTTCAAGTGAGCTGCTTCAGAGATGCCAGATGGGACTTACCCAGAATGCTAATGAGAGCATCAATCACCTCATTTGGGACAGGTGTCCAAAGACAAATTTTTGCAGCAAGATTAGAATTGAGGCTGCTGTGGCAGAAGCTGTCTGCTGCTTTAATACTGGTGCTGCATCAAAAGCAATGCTATTAAAGGCCATGGGTATAAATGATGTAGGGGAAAATTCCTTCAGAGCATTGCAGAAGCAAGATTTTCATAGGAAAAAGTCTGTTTCCCAGAAAGTAACTGACAGATATAGAAAATGGCGGTTACAAAGAAGGAAAATGACAAAGCAGCAGCTAAAAGTAGCAAAAGAACATTATAATCCTGGAGGATTCAATAGTAAAGGGGGAAAAACGTTGAGTATAAGGGGGAAGGTGCACAAACCTGGAGTAGAAAGAATGTTGGGAAAGGAGGGGACAAAGAAAGCAGTAGAAAAGAACAAAAGACCTAATGATAGTACTACCATCCAGATCACAATGCCACAACCTTTGCAAATAATCAAAGATTATGTCAAAGATGCAAAGTGAAACCTAGTAGATCCTATGTGAGAGAGTGCAACTTAGTAGGTTTTGTGTCCATTCCAGCAATTTTCTTTGTCTAGGATGAGTTATTTTCCACAAAGTATTATTGAAACTTTGATCGCGTTTTTCTGAAAACTTCAGATTCCTCATGTAGTAAGACAGGGCATGAAATATCTCAAAAGTGGAAGTCAGCATGGCCATGAAATTTTGAGCAGTTGTTACTAAGATAATTGTATATGGAATGAATAGACAGTTTTCAGAAATTTCAAAAATGGCGGCTGTTGCCATAGAAACAGTCCTTTTTGGCAGTAATTTCCCTTCTGCATGGTATTTTAAAAAATTGTCTATCCATTCCAAGCAGGTAGTTGCTAGGACTATAGGGTGAAAATTTGGACTGGATAGCTCAAGCCATATAAAAGTTATTCCCTGCCCAATAGATTGCAAGACATCGCATAAATTATGCGTATCTCAGCATATTATTATTATTATTTCAAAAAATTATTTTCAACAGCAGCATAATGAAATATCCAAGGTACAAGCTAAATTTCAGAAGAGTAACTGATGCCATTATCATTTTATCACCAATTGAAAATTTCTGTACCTTCAAAAATGAAAGTGATAAGTACTACCTTAATGTGGAGAATAGCTCAAGGACCTAGTTCCAAAAGTTCCTTATTTTTGGACCTCCAATGATCAAATTATAGTACTAAAAGTTCCTCAACAGTTCCTTAATTTTTACCTCACAGTTAGTGCATAAAAATGGTACAGAGACATGTAAAACAGTGAAATTCTTAATTCTCCCTCTAATTTTGGCTGTAACATCAGATTAATGAAAAATGAAGGACTTTAAACAAGCATAGCAAATGATATATACGGGTTTTGGCTGCAAATGAATGAACCCGCTTCCTAATTCTTGATGGTTTGCTGTTATAGAAATTTTTCAAATTTAAAAGTTCCTTATGTGATTTCCTTTAGTAGTTTAAGTTCTAATATTTCAGCATTCTACTTGTAGATTCCTTATGAAAAAGCGTGTACTGTCATTTACGCCATAGACCAGGTATAGCATCCCCTCCTCCTTTGAGTTATGAAATCTGAAGCAAATATGAGTAATTCCATGGGCGGCAGCGCCAGGGGGAGGGGCTGCGGGCCGTGGTCCCCCGCCACTTTAGTAGCAAATGTACTTTAGTGCCTATCTGTTTTAGCACTCTCCAGTTTACATCCAGTTTACTCCTCTCCAGCAAATGTACTTTAGTGCCTCAGTTATAATCTGTCCACTCGAGCTCCCCCAACAAAATTGTTGCTCCGCTTCCCCTGAATCCTAAGGGTAGAACTAATACCTGTGTGAAAGGCTATGGATTTTGGCTGTCGGCTTTGCATTGTTTGAGGGGGAAGGGGTTAACATTTTAATTGGTGTCACGGAGAAGCGGCAGGAGTCAGAAACTCATAAAAATCTTTAGGTGTTCTAAGTAGTTTTGGCTGGCATTGACAATCAGGCTTGCTTGGGAGATAAATTGTTTTCACTGCCTGCCAAGCACTGCAAATAAGTTGGGAATAACACTCACGAAAAGAGTGACATTTCAAACGGACACATAAAAGCTAAGGGAGTTTTGATTTTTATCAACGTGTGTTGGTCGCCAAGATTATTGAACGAGTTTAACGATGTGAATTGTTGAATTACAGATTGTTGAATTACAGATTTACTTCATGGTCTTTCGTGAGCTGATATTCAATTTGAAGTGGTGATTAATGCAGAAAGTCTGTTTTACTGAATCGTCATGTTTTCCCAAAGTCAGGCTGAATTATTATTTGCTTAGATCTCCTAATCGAAAAAGCTTGGTTGTTTTAACTAGAATTCAGTGCGGTTCCCTAATAATGCTTACGCTAATTGGCCTCTTCTTGAAGTCAATAGTGTATTTACAACTCGGTTAACTGGCAACGAGTTCAAACGAATCTAGATTTCATCTGGACGACTGCATCAGCTTCGTTTTAACCGTGGAAACCAGTGCATATGTTTGCATGCCGATTTTACTACCAAGCCCTGCCCACAATGTGTCGATGCATGTCTCTTTGTTCTTTATTACGTTTCCCAACCGCATCTATACTTTGGCGCCTGTGTTGCATAGTCCTTTTCGTGGCTTTATCGGACATCACAGCGTGAATGCATTTCCATAGATACGATTGCATTTTTGTGATACTGTTTCTGGTTTTATCTTGAGCATCGTTTTAACCTCTAACCCCAATGACAATAGGAAGGAGAGATAATTTCATTCAGCCTTTTTTATCCTATCTTCCATGCCGCTTGGTAAATCGGTCACGCTAGCTTTCGTGCACATCTTTCTGCGGCCAATAACCTTGATCTGTAATTCTTTTGCCACCTCAGTCAACATATTACGCTCCAATATCTTTTCATGTAAAGTATCTAATTTTATCCAACAGCCGCGCAACTAGGAATTTTAAAGGGCAGGGGCCTAATCAACAAAAAGGCATACTACTGAAGAAATCTCTCTAAAGAGGATGTATTTTGAAATCATATTTTCAAAATTCTCCAAAATTGGGCATTAATGCCTTTTTGTAAATATGAATTCCTCTTTGATTTAGGCCAAGAAATTAACTTTATACTCTTATCAAGTTGAATGTTGGTACGGACGTTATCTATACCTGCTTTGAGTGGAGCCGAAAGCAGGTTGTAGGATTCATAAGTGATAGCCATATTTTCTTTAATGCTAGTAAGTTTTTGTTCTACAAAAAAGTTGCCAGTTGTTTATCAACACGTTGCTTTTAGCATTCAGGTTATTTAATACATTTGCAGACAGGCCACTGTTAGAGTAGCGAATGATTATTCTGGCTATGTCAAGTTTATAAGTCACCTTACAATTGATCAGTTAATCTATTATTGAATCAATTTAATCGGTCAATCAAACAGTGTAAGCTGGGAAGCCAGTCAGCCAATTAACTGGCTGAAATGAGTCATCCATCGATTGATTAGTTGATTAATTGATTGATCGACTGGCCAGCTGACTGGCATACAAGCAGTATGGTTGACTGGCTGACTGGTTGACTGGCTGACTGGCTGACTGGTTGGTTTGCTGACTGTTTGGCTGGCTGTTTGGCTGGCTGTTTGGCTGACTGTTTGGCTGTTTGGTTGGTTGGCTGGCTGGCTGGCTGGCTGGCTGGCTGGCTGGCTGGCTGGCTGGCTGGCTGGCTTCGGGCACTCCACCAAGTGTTTGGCTATTTTCTACCTGCCGGCCATCACATACTACAAATATGCGCGTTTTTATTAGAGTTTTAAAGGTGCATGGCAAATCAACTCAGAAAGCCGGTGCTGAACTCAAGGATGGCGCTATGGGTGTCACAGGGGATCAGTTCCCCCCAAAAACTCCTGATGACACCCCGTCGGCAGCACAATGCAAAAGATTTGTCGGCACTTGGTACCCTGATAGACGTAAAATTATAATTTTGTACATTACAGGAAAATTTGCGGCGATACAAATGATGCATCTTGATCAACTGCTCATTGATTTTCAATCTATTTCTCGGTGAACCTTCCTGGTGTAAACCCTTAAATTGTAAATCTATATTTGTCCAAAATGTCACAAAGTCTATTAAAGTTTTCAAACTCGTATCATTTACACGCTTTTTTATCAGAACAGCTTTTAATCAGAAACATCAAACTGAGATTGGCCCAAAAAATAAGAACATCATAGGAAAAAAAGCAGGCTGAAATTCAACAAACTTAAGAAATGTAATATCAAAAACAATTGAATCATAACAAAGCAACGAAATAAAAATAAAACATTAAGACGGTTTCTCCAACATAAACAGTTACAGTAACACACAGAAATTGACGTTGATACAGCTTTGATTACTTTATTGAGCAATTGTTATGTCTGGACACTACTATGCACTGGAAATTGCAATGCAGAAATAAGAAACAAAATAAGAAAATCCTGAGGCTGAAATTATATGGAAAAATAAGAAACGCCAGGCTGAAAATGGAGCCAAATTTTCTTATGAAAAAAGTGTGTAAGTCATCTCCACTTTCTATCTAAAGTGGGCGTATCATTTTATTTTTACAAAGGGTGTTTCCCTTAAATCAAAAGAGCATGTTCCTAAAAGAGTTTTCCAGGGGGCTTCGCCCCAGACCTCCATTCTTCTCTGCTACCCAGTTTATGGCTGACATTACTACATGGATGCGACAGTTTTATTGTTCAATAAATCTTACCTATCACTGTACAGCCTTTCAAGCTACTCCTTCACTTTTACAATTAGTAAACAAAGATTGCCATTGAAAGTCAAAATGAAGTAGTGCAAAATTTTGTCGGCAAACTCATTTTTCAATTTTCTCGGCACCTAAGCTATTCTGGATTGGTCGGCATATCGAGTTTTTGGTTTTAGCTTCACCCCCTGGCTGAACTTTCTTAACTTTATGAGCAGCTGAGTACTACTTTCTTGTTAACCATATTCTTATAAACACAACGGGCATAAGAGGGGAGCAAGAGACCGTTTTACGTGTTTGATCAATCGTGACACTGCCCAACCTTACTTCTCTTTATCAAAACAACCTTCCCGAAGAGATTCACGGGCATCGTAAACAGTTCAACATATGAATGAACGATAAAATAATGGTTGGAAGATAAGATGAGACTGAATGACAGGTCTATAACTGGCCGATCATCTAATTACTTGGCGACTACAGCCAATCTGAGCACTTATCTGTTGACTGCCTTACACTTAAAGTGAAGTTGTTACACAATGCCAATTGGGTTGAATTTGCTTCTCTTTATCTGGATGGTAATTAAAGCGAATATTGACGCAGGACCATGGTATAGAACGGAAATACATTATCTGTTATTGAATGGTGCTCATGGAAGCTTCAAACGTCAGGAATGAAATTGCTTTGTTTTGGTTATTACTTAATCAGTCACAAGGTATTTGGATTCTGTGGTGCTCCTGTGAGCAATTCTTACCCAGAATTTCTAAACTTATTCAATTTGGAAATATTTTTCTCTTTTAAAGAATTGCTTTGGGTCGTGCGCCAACCAGCGTTCTTGGCCCCAGTCATAGCACTCCAACTTTAAACTGGTGATATTTCGTCTGTTTGGTAGAAATTGATACTAATTAACTTTTAGTTATTTACTAGTTATTTACCGTTATAAGTCAGCTTAAAATGGATAAAGTAGTATAAGAAGTACTAATTTTGGTACTATAGGTGATTCCTTGCGATTCATCAGTCTGTCCACTCGTAAATGACACCTCCACCAGAAGAGGTGTATACCGTATTTGTCCGACTATAGGCCGCAGCTTATAACTACTTTTTGGCACGGTTTGCTGCAGTTGATGAGCGAGGATGGCTTTGACCGAAGACGGCTGAAGATCCGATCAAACTCGTCAAATGTTTCATCCAACGTCCTCAAAGCAGATGTTGGGTGAATTGTTGGATGCGTGTGGCCACCTGTGTTTGGTCATTCAATATTTGAAAAGTGATGTTCGGTGAAGATTGATTGATACCAAAGAAATGTTGGTTTTGAAATGTTGGATGCTTTTTACCGTCTCATCTAACATCTCATCCAACATTTAATTTTTAGGCACACATATTTATCAAGAACCGGTTTATAGGGAATCTATGTGTAAGACCGGTCCTTTAGGACAACTCGCATTGTGTTTAATCCTGGTAGATAATTTTCATAGTCAGGTTTCCATTTACCGTACAGATCTTAAGTGCTCTGTTTTCAACACTGAGTACTTACAGCGTCTATGGCACTAAATGTGTTGTTTCAATTTAAGAGCTAGTAAGTAACTTTTAGTACTAAAATGTAGTCAAAATAGACCCAACAAATAAAAAGTTACAAGAACTAGGTTTGGTGCTAAGTTCCTTGTAAAAGATATGGTGTGTAGGCAGAAAATTCTCAGTATCAGGTGATTGAAATGCTGGGTGGAAAGTTTGACCAAGTTCTGGGTGTGTTTGGCCAAAGCTTTGCGTTGTTTTATCCAGGAGATCAAACCATCAAAACTCTTCGAATGAAACCCTAGAAAGTTTTCTTGCTACGTTGAATATGACGGTATTGCTGAGTGTGAGGAAAAACTATTTCTGGCCGATGTTGATGATGCCATTCGTTTCAACCAGGTATTTCCCTTCTTGTTGCACTTTCATGAAGTCCATTTGTGCGGCTTGTAGTCGAGGTTGGCTTGTAAACAAGAACAGCTTGTTTTTCCCATAATCCGTCGTTGACTCTTCATGAATTTACTAACTTCTGATGCACTGATCATAACCAGTGTCCTATTCCATGCTAACGCAATATTTATAATCTTTTTATAGTCTCTGCACCATCCAAACGATGCTCTCATATTGAGCCCTTTTAGTTTCTTGCATGGCTTAAGTGCTGCTTGGTTCACATCTTCCTCAAATTCTCTAGTATTCGGTATGGATGATGTTTGTTGTCCATTTCAGTGCCACGAAGACGGCTTGGCAGTAAGCTCAGTCGTCCATAAGGAAGCACACGGCGAAGGAGAAGAACAAATAAATGAGAGAAATAGCGAGGAATGAGGGAAGAAACGGGGAAAGAAGGAAAGGTAGGGAAGGACAAACGGAAGAGCAACGTTAGGAGGAAGAATAGAACAGAGAAGATAAGTAATGTGGGAAGTCTAAGAGTGGGTAAAGGTGAAAGCATAAATATAGATGAAAGGTTCGAAAGAATGATAAACAAAGAACAGAGTTTAGCATCCACAGAAGTGGTTCGAAGGCCAATCTACTTTGATGCATCACGGGTTGATATTGCAGCAGATTATCATATAAGGAAAGCTTTACGGCGCGATGGGTAGATCGAACATTTATCGTTAGTAATGGTGTGAGGCCATGGCGTTTCGAAGGGAATTTTGAGCAGTTGGGAAATTTCTCAAAAGGGCCACAAAGATGGGAAGAACTTTGCGTCAACGCCCTTTAGACACATTGGTAGAAATTAGGCTATAGGTATTTCACGGTCACAGTAATAAGATTACATTCTCTTTTGCATGATGCTAGGACAACTGTTAATAGTACCACTCTCTCCTTGAAAAGGCTTGTGAATGGGCCCAAAAAACTGGGCAATTCTTCGATTTTGGATCTGCCGGGGTCCTTTCTCCAGTCCAGTCATTAGTATGCTGCAAAATAAGCTCAAATTGGATTGCCTTCTTAATTCGCTCACTTTTGTTGCAAGAAGATATCAGGAAGGGGGCAGTGGTTTAGAAGGAAATAAAGAACTTAATGGTAGGGATCTGCTGAAGAGTTTTAATGATACTGCATTTGGAGGATCAAGCGCCTTCATTTCATTTTGAATTATTTAGACAGAAAATCCCTTCAGCTTAAACGCCAATGGGAAGATAAAGCATCCTAATTACGTTACTACAATACATGCAAACATATATGAATTATATATATATATATATATATATATATATATATATATATATATATATATATATATATATATATATATATATATATATATATATATATATATATATATATATATATATATATATATATATATATATTTATATATAATATATATATAATATATATATATATATATATTTATCTATCTATATATACTCAAAATTAATCTTGCTGTGTACTTGCTCTATAAAATTAATCTAAGTCAAAATTGCTATACCATCTGCCCTCCCCCTATTAATGCCTTCCTGCCGTTGCCACTCTGCTGAATCGAGGATTCTGCCATTGTAGTATCTTGCTAATGTTGTTTGGACCTGAGTACACTTGATGGCAAGGGATTTGTAGTGGACTCATGAATTGGTAGAACAGAGTTAACCGCTACGTACAAATTATGTAACGCACAACCTCCGTCTTTGTAAGATGACAACGGCAGGTGTCTAACTATTTCTTGAGGTGCATTAGCAGAGAGGAATGAATTTCACGGGGTGTAGTAAGAGTAGCAAGGGTTCTAGAATTTAATTTCCAAGCTCTCTTCGCTCGGAAGCAATAAGTGCTTTGAACAAATGCTTGTTCACGGGAATACGTGCACCATAATCATTTCACGCCTTGGCCTTACGTCAAAGACAATTCCGCACCTGCAATGGTAAATAATCGAATTGCTGCCATTGCGTTTTTGCTTACCTGAATATTCCCACGTTTCAGCACCTGGTTTCTGGACCTCAGTAACTGGTCTAATAATAAACTTTCATCTTAAATATGCACAGCATTTGTCGCATGTGAATGTTGGCGCAATCATTGCATAAGTATATAATTCTTAAACTTCCTTTTTTCTGCACCCCTTTTAATCACACTGTATTACTAAACGTTTTTAAATAGTTCTTTAATATTAACTGCACATTTGGTGGCATAGCCGTGTGCGCAGACGCAGGGTAAAATTGATAGTTGTACTGTTGATTTGAATTGTCGCTAAAAATGTTTGCTACATAGATTACACATTTTTTCTGTTATAAGAAACCTGGCTCAAGGCCTTGTAAAAGTTTCCTTATGTTTGGCCACATTTTAGTTCTAGAAGTTTCCTAAAAGCTTCTTAAGTCATTGAAAAAAATTGCAGTGACAATGAGGACTATAAAAGACAATTTTGTCCGAATAGAAAACGGACAGCGTTTTCTTTTGCAGTCCCCATTTGGCTTAGCACATTGAAAATACTGTAATGGACACCAGTTAAAACCATCGAGGAAAAAAGGGTTTCCGAAACTGTGAAAGATGTCACAGAAAGTTCTAATGTTTCTTGACTGTTTTCCTGTAGTTCTAAGAGTTTCTTTAATTTCAGGGTGTTTAGTACTAAGTTTCTTATAAACCTGTTTCTTATAAAGACGAGAACGTGTAGCATAATTCATGAGAAATCGTCTTTGAAATTGGCTTCCCATTTCTTGGCCTTTTTGGAGTGACTAAAAGTTCGTGAACCTGTCATGGTCTTTGGGGATTTTATCTTTAGTATTCCACGTTGTTTCAATATTTTGCCCTTCTACATGTATGTTCCATGTATAATGGGGTTCCGTATCGAAAACTGTTTATATAAATTTTGTATATGCTATCCTGTTTTGCCAAGTTCACTTTTCAGGAAAATCTCCAACTTATTCATGCTACCCTATCGGAGGAGAAAGCTAGTTTTCCTACTTATTTTTGTCTACTTTTAATAAGTTGTTTTTCGAGAAAACTTGCTTGTATTATACTTGCTTCGTAACTGACGTTATCATTGACGTTATCCTGGGTATAATTCTTAACTGCAATACTACAGTGTACTATCATATCTCTTGTTTACCTTGTGCTGGTGTTCTGGTGCTAGGTCCATGACCTTTACATGTTTACTGAACATTGTTTACATCCACTTTTTGGTGACCAGTCTGAAATTTCGCTTGGTTCATTCTTGTTATCTGTCATTGTGTCCTGAGACCATTCTTAGCTGTTTTACATGCCAGATTTACTCATTACTAGATGTATACTAAGCCTTTTTCTCTCGTTTCCTTTCTCTACGTAGGAATGATCACGCTATACACTCAGGATCTTGTATTGATATCGTTCCCGATGACATCACAGTTTGTTCTCTGAATTCACGCAAAAATAGGTTAAATAAATGATAATAACGTGAAGGAATATGAGGTGGTTTTTGACTTTAATTATCATTGTTGTTAGCAATGTTAATGATTTCAATATTATTTGATATTGTACTTTTAATTGTGAATCATATATAGGCAAAGTTTAATATAAGTTAAACCGATCCAGGCACAATGAACTTACTGCACGCTTCTTTATTTATAAGAAACCTAGCTCAAGGTCTAGTTCCAAAAAGCTCCTTATTTTTGACCTCCAATGATCAAATTGTAGTACTAATGGTTCCTTAACAGTTCCTTAATTTTCAGCGCACAATTAGTGCATATAAATGGTATAGATGCAAGGAAAACATTGAAATAGTGAATTTTGCCTTTAATTTTGGCTGTAACGTAAGGTCAATGAAAAATGAAGGACTTAACACAAGCATAGCAAACAATCTGTGAGGGTTTTTGGCTGCAAATGCATGGAACCAGCTTCCCAATTCTTGATTGTTTGGTGTTGTAAAAATTGTTCAAATTGAAAAGTTCCTTAGGGAGTTTTTCTTGAATAGTATAAGTTCTTTAGATATTTCGGCATTTTACATGTAGGTTCCTTATAAAATGGCTCCTTTTAAAAAAGCGTGTAATAACATTAATCTCTCTCTCCTTTCTTGCATTTGTCTCTACACTGCCTGTTAGTAGAAATGTTTATTTTTGTAATTTAACTGCTACAGCCACAGAAAGGAGATTTTAAAGGATTTTGCCTGAAGTTAATGTTATTTTAACTCTGGCTAATTCTATCAGCTTGGAGGCTAAACACTCGCTTTGACGCATGCACTATTCCAAGCATGGCTGGCAGCTGAGAACGGAACAGTTATGATTACTTCTAATATCATTTTAACCCATCTTTTCAGTAGAATCATCATTTGATGCTGGGAGAACTTTAAAGCCGTTATTACTTCTTCGCCGTTTTCCTATCTTTCATTTGAACTTATGGTAGAAGACACGCCAAGGATAATGCTTCTATGGAGAAAGGAAACTGTATATGTTTTAAGGCATAGGTGAATAAAATTTTTAAAAATAGATTGTTATAGATTTCACTGAAAAGCCTCGAATCATCCTCCTGGATCTTATTTGAGAGAGCTAGCAAATTTATCTGATATATTCTACATGAAAAAATAATTTTCAAGACGCCTGTTTTCCATAATGTAATGAAAACAGCGCAAATAATTAATCCTTACTATACTTTCATCATCCTGTATCTTAGGGCCTTTCTCGAGGAGCTTTCTCGAGGCGGGGAGTTCGAGGATTTGCTGTATATAATGTTTCCTATTTGTGATATATACTTGATATAATGGGAAATTAATAATTTATTATTTTCAGTTATTCCATTTTAGGGACTTTTATGAAATGTGCTGATCTATATCCATCCGTAACAGGCATTTTGGCTCTGCTGATTTTTACCTTTTACACCTAACAATCCACATTATAGTGCTTTCAATACTCCTAACCAAAGAGTATAGGTTCAGTTTAAAACAATGTTTCGTTCATTTTTTGGGCCTTCAAAGTATCTGTTGTCCGCCCGTTACGCAGTTGAATTTCGTAATAGGCCCTAATAAGCAATGGCTTATAATCTCCTCTTTTTTCAGTAGGTATGCTTCTAAGGCTTATTATCGAAGGCAACTTGCATTGTTTATCCGAGGTATGAAACTATCAAAGCTCATTGATTGGCCCTGCCAATCTTTCTTGCTGCCTTGCGCGAAGGTTGGTAATCCAGAGTGTAGGGGAGAAATAGTTGATGATTGCATCCATTTGAACCAAGTATCTATCTTCTTGGTTTTGTTGGTGCAGTTCCCATGAAAGAGTGACTTACATTTTCATGAAACCCATTTGCTGCGGCCTATAATCGAGGTTGATTTATAGACAAGAGCGGACTGCAATCAAGGGCTGCCTCCAATTGAATATGATACTTTTAATTACACGCTTTTTGTAAGGAACCATTGTATAGGAACCTATGCGTAGAAATAATGATAAAAGTCTTTTGGGAACTTTTCCATTTTCAATTATTTTTATGAATATGAATATGAATACACTATGCAAAAGTGCCCCTTTGAAGCCAAAAATGGGCGTGGTAATGTGCCTCTTTTAGGACTTGGGCCCCCACTTTTTAGATGCTTCCTACGTCCCTGATCCGAGCCCATAGCCAGCGTGATTTTATTGCGGGGAGGGCACTGATAATCGAAACGTAGCGAGCATTAATCAGCCCACAGTGGTGTTCAAATGGCATTGAATTGCATGATTTGGGCTAAAGTCTGACAAATGTTGTAAAATGATGTAAAAGAGAGTTTGAGTCCTCAATTTATAAGGGGGTACCGAATCATTTTTCTGGAATTCCATAGGAGGCCTAGCCCTCTCAGGTCACGCATTGGTTACAGGCCTGTTTCTATCACGGCAAACAGTCGAGAATTACGAAACCAATTTCACATGAATTGTGTGTTACCGCTATCCTTGTAACAAGTGTTTCATAAAAATGGTGAACACTTGCAATGTCCTTAGCTAAATGTGCATTATGGAACTATTAAGAAACCTTTAGTATTGACATGTTGTCAAAAGAAGTAAAAATGTAAGGAACTGTTAATAAAACTAAAAAGGAACACGTTTAAGTACTTTTCACGAGTAATTGGTATTTAGCTTATTTGTTTTTAGGTATACCGAGATCATCGGAAAAGCATATTGCATATTTGAGCTTCAGTCAAGTAAAGAAACAACCAGGGAATGTAGATCTCCAAAATGATATACTTGCTATATAAACGTGGTATAATCGTTTTCTATAGGACTCTGAAGGTCCTGTCGGTGCATCTGACGATTCCTGCCAATACACCCTACTTCAGCCAATCAGAAAGGGGAATGGCTTGTGAAAGATGCATAACTTAAATCTTCGAATTGGCCCAACCTCCAAAAGCTCCCTTGAGAACTTTAGATTGCTAATAAGCCCCCACCTTGAATTACACCACAGCAAACTGTGCAAGACTCTCTGGGAGAAGAGTATCTTTCTTTCACATCATTTGTATGATTGTAGTTTGATGCTTATTTCTTTTCATTGATTTAGCTGCGGGGATATCCTGTAAAAAAAAGATGTGAAAGGTCTGTTGGTACTACAGAACTGCACTACAGTTCGAGGTGCCGCTTTTTTTGCTTTATTGAAAAGAGATGAAAAATTTGTTTTAAACTCCATAATGTTATTACAATACTAGTGCATTACTGGATTGTTTGCATATACAAAAGTAATATTTAATACTGTCACATGTAATCGTCTAATTTAGTCCATTGTACAATATAACGAATATAAAAGAAATTATAACAAGGAAGTAAGAAGAAGCAAACACACAACTATGGCAGCTATAATTCATGTAGCTCCAAACATGACCAAGATTTGCTACGTCTACAGAGGACATAATAAGTGTATCTTATGGCAATGCTTGATGCTTTCATAATGATCTGTTGTTGGTGTGTATTATCAAGGTGCATGTTATTAAGCATCGGTGAAATAGAATCGGGGGGTCTACCAAATTATAATAATCGATGCTTTCATAAAGGTGGTATAATTCATCTACAGCACATGTGTTAAACTCAAGGCCCGCGGGCCAAATGTGGCCCTCCTCGTCATTTTGTGTGGCTCGCAAGAGCTTGTGTGTGATTCTGATTGTGTCATTGACTTGAATACTAAATATATAGAGAAACAGTTATCTAGCAAAACAATAAGGCATATTTTCAATTCATCTGGCTCTTTGAGGCCAACCATACAGCTGATGTGGCCCTCAGTGAAAATGAGATTGACACCCCTGATCTAGAGGATTCTATCTATTAAATATATTCATGCCACCCTTATGAAAGCCTCGGGTTCAAGGGATGAACTCGACCTAATAAGTGAATACGGCAGGATATGAAAGGAACAGACAGAACATGATAGTAATACGAACATGCCAGTAACTTTTTCTGTGCTGTTGAACATAATTATAATCATAACTTTACCAGTAGCAAAAGCCAGTGGCGGAATTTTGTAGTCTGCAGGGGGAATCGGTGGTTGATTACCCAACAATCTTTAGTCGAGTTGGTAGATTCTTTTGACTACAAGTAGGCTTTTTATTAATAACAAAGTTGTTTATAAGAAAGTAGTGCTCCACTACTAGCAAATGTAATAAAGTTCAGTACTGGATTTCTGAGATCAAAGAACTCTCCACGTTCATATACATTTAAAACTCCACTTTTCACGCAAGCCATCTAATCTGCTCTCCTACAGATTCCCATGTTTATCTATGTACTCCAATGTGTTATGTTAATGCAGTACTTGGCCTTTGTAACACCATAGTGGTGAACATTCTTGCTTAGAAAAGTCATCTTGAAGTTCTACTACTGAACTCATGAAAAAGTTTAAAGTATTCAGTACTGGACCAAGCGAGAATTTCGTATGTAAAACGTGCATATGCGAACATGGCGACTGAACTGTTTTATCGGGTCATATGCCTCCCTTCCCCCCCTAAAGTCTACCATTGTTGGAAGACATCTTTTTACTTTTGATATTACGTAGCAGAATTCCCCGAATATCTGAGGGTATATTTTATTAACTATTATTGGCAAACTTGTTCATTCTTGGAAAATGTGATTTGTCAAGTGAACTCTTCAGGAAAGTTAGGGGAATTCTTTCTGAGCCGTATCTACTATCAAGGCCAATTTGCTGTTCCATACTACGGGTTGAGATGAATTGCACTTAGATAGGGTCATCGCCTTATGGTAATTCCGAGTGACGTATGGGCTTTTGTGTAGAGGGAATTCTGATTGGTTATTATTTACTTTTACTTGTTTGCGGATAGCCCTGGCGCCAAATCAATAATGTTATGTTGACAGCTAAGTTGTACTGAAAGTTCCCGGATGAAATAGAGTTAAACCCCCGCATTGTTTTCATGGCGTGATTTGATTGGCTAGCTTTCAAATACAACCAATAATAGACTAGTTTTGTTGTTCTCGATAGATCATGATAGGACAACAAATGATTGCCCAATGATTTGTATTGTTGTTAACTGTCATGTTAGGTTGACGACTGAACAACGCTGGAATTGTACTTCTATTGTTCAGGCTAAACCGCTTTCTTTTGTTGATATTGTGATTTTTCGTTATTCTTTTGTTAGCGTGCTGTCATGTTGATCGCCAATCTCTTGACGAAATCATTGTATTCAATATAATACTTGCTGGTGTGTGTGTGTTTGTTAGAAGTAACTTTGCCGATGCTCTCAGGGATTGAAGGCGACCAATTCCAGAAACCAACAACAGTTGTGCAAATGAAAATTCTAGTCACCAACTAGCAAGCCGCATGGACAGTTTTTGGCATCTTTATAGTCATGACGGCGAGTTTTCTTGATGGCAAGAAAGGGTAAGACGTTTGCATAACTACCATGATTTAGGCCCGTAACCGGCTGGCATTTGTACCGGTGCCTTTACGTTTCATCATCATAGTGCTTGCTGGAGGGTTGAATATGGCAAGATCTTGTCAAAACTGAACTGTTTTATTAATATGTGGAGGCATTCAAAACGGAAATTTTTCAAGAATACAGGCATAGAACTTGCAAGACGCCATGCGAGATGTGTCATTACTTGGAAGACAATCAGGTTCACTTAACTATAGCAACTCTATTTTCCGCACACTTATGCTAACGTGCTAAATTTCTCGCATTTCAGACGCAGTTTGGATAACATCATTGCTAAACTATCCAAAGTTCGAAGCTCAAAGACAGGAGACAGAATTCTACTGGTATGTTTTTATGTAAAACGTGGTACATTTGCGTGAGATTGTGTGTTTAATAGCCAAGAATCTTGCTTGTGTGATTGCTAACTTGACTCGACCAAGCTGTTAATTTGTCGATTGCGTTCAGTCACGAAATCGTTTTGTCCGTCTACCTGGCCATTTATTGCCACAGAGTTTCCTTTATTATATTCTTCAGGCTTACCTCTCTGTTATCTGAGGTCGCTTTTGTAGGTTTTAACTCGATTTTTTGAAATCTACGCCTTGAAGTTGCGGGTTAGGCCTGCGACATAGCCGGCTTACCAAGGCGGTGTTTCTTGTAAGACGCGTGCACTCCCAGCCATTAATAATTTCTTGGATACCAAGAAATGGCGATCTACTGATTTGAGAATTTTATGCTATTTGGTTAATTGTGAGCTCAACCTCTGATTAGAAGTGGCTGTAGTAGGGTATAGTTGCACATCCTCTATGTTTCGGGAAGGAATTGTAATCACTATCGCGAGAAAATGATCTTTAAGAATGCCATGGCTATTAGGTTGATTTTGCTTTTTTACTTCAAAGTTTGATTTTGTTTAAATTATCCTTGCGTTCACTCAAAGGAAAATATAAAGTAAATTTAAAGTACATTTAGTATATCTATTTATGCAATATATATACTTTATATAAATAATATATATATATATATATATATATATATATATATATATATATATATATATATATATATATATATATATATATATATATATATATGTATGTATGTATATATGCAATCAGTAGCTCGTGAGTAACCAGGATTTCTCCTTTTATATAAATATTATATATATATATATATATATATTACATATATATCTTATATATATATATATATATATATATATATATATATATATATATATATATATATATATATATATATATATATATATATATATATATATATATATATATATATATATATAAATATATATATATATATATATGTATTAATTTATTTATTTTTATTTATAAACACACATATATATGTATATGTATATGTATATGTATGTATATATGTATGTATGATATATATGTATGTTTGTATGTATGTGTATGTATGTCTATATATTTAAGAATGTGCTTCGTTTTATCAGAGTAAAGAACAGTAGTATAGGTGTTGATTACTTCTTGCATATAGTTTCCCCTTGGACCCCTCAGCAACCCTTGAACGCATTCTTCCTTTGGATAGATCAGTAGTAATATATCACATCATACTCTATAAAATTAGTAGTAATAGCACAAAATTGCCATTATATTGGAAAGTTAGACTGGTGAATGGCAGTAAATTCAACTGAAAGAATCAAAGTGCAATGCATTGCCAATGTTGGTAGTTAACAGTGGTGGCAAATAGCGAGATTAGCTTAAAGACGCTACTGAAGAAAATGGCTGTCGTAATGAGCGTCCAGAACTGCCGGCATTGTTTTTATCTGAATCACTGCTCATCTTATTACTCAAGTAGTTTCTTGCCTCCAGTTTGAGATTCACCCTATCGCCCGCCCTTAACGTGATAGGAATTCAATAACACTAACGAAGAAATTCATCTCATCGCTCATTTTTTCTACCTTAGTGCTGAGAGATGATCTATTTTGTTGCCATATCTTCACAGAATTACGAGCGAACCATGTTACTTGAAGCCAAACTACATTTTTAATTATCGGTAGATGCTATTTTACAGTCCATCATTCTATTTAACATCTGTTGTTCATTTCTTCTTCTAAACATTGCTCACGGCCAATCTTTTTTGCACAATTTATCAATAATTGCAGACAAAGCTCTGCCAGACAGGTGATATTTCATGAAATATTCCGAAGTGAAGTTAGCTTGACTGAGAGAGTTGTTGTGGAGTTATACCCATGAACTATATTAGAAGCTTAGCGTTGAATGTTGCATTTGAAGCATCAAAATTCTAAGTTTAGTCACATTTTTTAAAGAACGCAGTGCTAATTGTAAGTACATAACATGATGACTACAGAAATAGAAGTCCTATAATTTACAAAATATTCTAGTATCTCGAAATGTTCTTGTTTGCAATTATGTCATTATTATTAACATTCATTTGTTTCAATTATTGCAAGTGTACACTTGCCCGTAGATTTTTTGATAAATTCTCGTGTTTTTGAAGCAACATTTGAAGTAGTTATAGAGATTATAGTCATGACTTTCTAGGTAGGTGCGTTTATTATTTTAAACACCTTTAATTTCTGGTGGAGACTGCTTAGAAATTAAAGGGAACAAGTTGAAGAGTGATCTTCTTAATTCAGAAAGCAGGAAGTTTAAGTTATCTAGCCAGCATATTGAACAACTCAAAGAAATAGGATACTAGATTTAGAGCTGATACTTAGAATGTGTTTTCTTAACAATTTTCTCAAATATTAAGCAATGTATGCTCCATGCAGTAACTAAGATAACTTATTCTTATGCTTATGTTAAACTCTCATTTGCCTACTTTAAGTTTTGACAAATGGAAGATCATTCTTCCTATTAATTGATATTTGTTTTATTTATTGTTGAACTATGCAATTGACTGTGCAGCTTTCACGTGGTTGGTTCAAATCAAATATATTTCATGCCAAAAAGGATTCAGCTTTCATAGCCTTTGATTCTAATTATTGCATTAAGGTTCTAGAAGAAAGAAGCAGAAAGCACAGAAGTGGAGAAATATGATAAATTGATAAATAGGCGTTGATTTTTCATGATTCACTATCATGTGAGATTGCAGCATTACATTGAAGTTGAGGACTTGAAACTTTTCAGTTAACTTGGTACACTGAAATTTTGATACCAGAATAGATTATAATTTACGTGTATTGTGTTGCTGATTAGTTATTCTGTAGCATCGTTTGTTTACTTGGTTCCAATAATGTTCGTTCTCCCAGTTGATCTCCAATCACCCCACTTCTTTGCTTTCTCGAAGTTGTTTGCGGCTCTAGGCATCGCATGCACGGAACCTGTTCGGCTAGTCAGTCACGAACTTCATTTGTACTGTAACTTTTTAGGCATTGGTAACCTCTAACAATGGGGATCTTTAATTTGGGTTTGCTCGCTTGACCTTCTCTGGCGTCTTAAGTCTCGGCACGGCAAGTTTACATCGTGGTCATTACTCTCTTCTGATTGTCCTCCATATCTGCACGAGTACACCCTTAAACTATTTGTTTTGTTGTGAGCAGATAGATTTGAATACTGTACGCAGGTCGCAGCTATAGTTACAAGGAGTTTATCCCTGGCACATACCAAGTGAAGCCTGGCATTATCTGTCAGAACTCCCCAGCATTCACCATTGTATGAACAGATAGGCAGTCTCTCACCTTTCTTAGTTAAGTCTTAACCTCTGCTTTTGGAGATTGGGAACTACAGGACAGTTGTTTGCCACGATCAATCTTGAGTAGGCCTGGTAGATCCTTCTTGTAATACAAAGGGATCTGCTAAGTGAGATGCTTCTCTGTGGTGTATTCGTACACCTCCCTATACGCTATATCAAAGTGGTGGCTTCGATCGAGTACTACTCACCACAGTGCAGATGATGCAGAACAGTATCATATCTTTCGGTATTAATAGAGTTTTGAATGATATATGTGTAAGCGAATTGATTGGTAAATGAAATTTTCAGAATTAACCATTATTCTTAAATTTTCTCACCATTAAATCAGGGTACAGGCCGAACACATGGATTGTAGGCTCTTGAATAAATAAGTGTTACATACGTACATATAGCAAAGTGACTTAAGACCTGGATCATTTTATGTTTTCATTGCCATAGAATATTGAAACTATTTTCTACGGTACAAGATCAAGTTATTTCACTTGCTTCAATTATGACGTCTTATAAGTAGACAATGATCGAGTGTTAGTACAACTAGAGAATTGCTCCTAGCTTTTTATGAGAAAAAGTAGTAATGAGAATTCAGAGTAAGGCGAGAGAGAATCATGGCGCATTTGAAGTCGTATATGAGAATCAAAGTGAAAGGTTGTGGAGGTGATTGAGAACATATCGGCAGTCTACTCATCATGCCTGGAAAACACACTAGTGCTGAAGAATAAGGTCGTATTCTTGGATGGAGGTAGGAAAACGTGCCAGTAGAAGTCATATGTGAACGGAGTGGAAGAGGGAAAGCAACTATCATGAGTCTTTTGCCTGCAGAAAAAGAGTTTTCAAGTTACCAAGTTCCCAGGCATAAGTTTGGTAGAGGAAGAAAAAGAAAAACAGCTCGACTGACAGGCACTATCATGAAACGAGAACTACAAAAGTACCCCTATATTTCAGCCTTGGCGCTACAAAATATCCAGCCACAGTTGCTGCAACAGGTGGAAATCCGAACCATCCAGCATCTCCTTGAAAAAGACTTGGATCCTCTTAGTCGTAAAGCAGCCAATTGACCTCTCATTACCGAGCGAATTCACAAACAACGCCTTGCATTTGTAAAGAAATACGCATATTGCACCGCTGAACAGTGGATGAAAGTGAACTTTTCTGATGAAAGCAATTTCCAGATCTTTTAGATGGGGTCTACCACCTTGCGGCGTCCAAGATCATTTGATCGCTTTCACCCTCGATACACATTTCCAACTATTAAGCATACACAGTTAGTTGTTGTCTCGGAATGTTCTTCTCGAAAGAAAGGGAGGAGAGGCTTGCACTCTCTCCCAAAAAAATTAGTAGTGATCTCTATCTGCATATGTTGAAAGAGCACATGTTCAGTTTCTACAATTTAACAACATACCTTGAACAAATGCATAAAAATGCCCTTGGATGGCCTGGAAATAACCTGGATTTAAATCTTGTCGAAAATTGCTGGTATCCGGTGAAAAAACTGTTCGAAATGAAGACACATAGCCTGGAGGCTCTGTTTCTGGAAGACATTCGTGTTACTATAATTGATAAGCTTATTGGGAGGGGGGGGGTAGGATACGTGAGAGTTTCTGGCAAAACAAGCTAGAAACTTTCATACCCGAGGACCTTAATGCTAGGGAAGTAGACACATAGTATTATTATATATTTGATCTTATTGGTTTGCTTTTATTTACATACTCTCCGTTTTCCTCTATTTATTATGTACTTTGTTTTTATTCCAGTTATTTAGGTTGCCCTACATTTTCTTTTATCCAATCTTTTTCATATAAGGTTTCTTTCCTCTATATACATTCTATTTTAGTTTGCATTTGGTTTTCTTTCTATTGCATTCCTCGCTTACTTTGTTCTGCACGGTATTCTCCTTACTCCGGTGGGAGGCACAGCATAATCCTCTTTAACACCCCTATCTTTTGTGTCAACTCTCATTTCCCTTCTTTTCAATTTGAGGTGTTATTCATTGTAGTCCTGTTGTATGTGCAGAGCACTGTTTTGTCACAACATGATTATATTTGAAGATGATTTACAATGAAGATGATTTACAATGAAATGTCTATGGTTGTAGTATATGAATGTTTATGATTTCTTGTTCATATATGTGAATATGTATATCCATGTAGTTATGATAATAACTGATGAAGGCTTGTGCCGAAACGTTTTACAAGTTGGAGCTGTTTCTTGAGTACATATGTATATATATATATATATATATATATATATATATATATATATATATATATATATATATATATATATATTATATATATATATATATATATATTTATATATATATTTATACATATACACATACTAAGTCAAGAGTCTAGAGTGGGCTGCCTCAATTTAGAATATGATTAGATAACGTCAGACGTTAGCCTTAGCAGAAAGAGAGTATATATATATATAAATATATATATATATATATATATATATATATATATATATATATATATATATATATATATATATATATATATATATATATATATATATATATATATATATATATATATATATACATACATATACATATGTATATATATATAAATAAATAAATAAATAAATATATATATATATATATATATATATATATGTATATATATATATATATTTATATAAGAGACAATTAAAAATTGTACTTCACTGAAATGTAGACGTTTCGGTTTAACACCTTTGTCAGTACTGGTGAAGATATGCATTTGAAGCGTTTATATTTAAGTGAAATATGTTATTCATTGATCTGTCTTTTTAAGTTAAGGTATTTTGTAGCCAAGTACTTGCCAGTGGCGATGTAAATGACAGGTTTAAGAGAGTGGCGACATGGAACTCTTTTCTCATGAAAAATGAAAGAATAATACAATCATAACTAGAGTTTTGTTGTGTGTGTATATATATATATATATATATATATATATATATATATATATATATATATATATATATATATATATATATATATATATATATATATATATATATATATATATATATATATCCATACAACAAAAATCTAATCATGATTAGATAACGTCAGACGTCAGCCTTAGCAGAAAGAGAATATATATATATATATACATACATATATACATATATACATATATACAAATATATACATATATATACATATATATATAATATAAACTAAACCTAAGCCGCATCCACAACGTATATAAATTACATAAATAGAATAACCCACAAAGGATAGTATATTTGTGGGTTATTCTACATATATATAATATATATATATATATATATATATATATATATATATATATATATATATATATATATATATATATATATATATATATATATATATATATATATATATATATATATATATATATATATATATTTATATGTCTATATACATTTGCTGAGTCAGTCTCAAGATGCAAATGCTCTTTAGTTGTTTCCTTCACGATGCTTGCAAACTCAGAAGTGCACGATGCAATTTTGCAATGCTCCGATAAGATTGTGATATTGTTGTTTGTATTGGAAACATGACGTTAGTGTTTCATTTGTTTGCAACTATTTCCTTGTAATTCACCAATAGTGCAATATGAAGATCAATCACACACAACAATGCTTGATAGATAGTTGTGCTAAGATTTGCTCAAAAAGATCCGATAGATTTAGCTTGTTCTGCAGTTTGGTGTTTTTCCTATCAGGAACCATCTAGATGCGTATGCACATGAAGTTTGAGCTCTGTCGATTGTGCAAGTGAACCACCTTATCAGTTATTACCCGAACTTCATTTTTGTGCTGAGTTTGCCAATCAAACATACCTGATAAGTTCACGTCGAATTTCATAGTCTAGTGAACTTTGATTAAGTTACGTATATTGACTAGGTACCAAACGTAATTAAGTCTGTATTGTGTGCTTACCAACTAACTTAAGTATGTAATCGTTTATCTACTTAGTAAGGGAGAGGTCATTACTTATGACCGGGATGGGGACTGAAGATAAAATGGAGGGGTAACTGAAAGAATGCGCTGTGCTAGGTGGGGTAGAAGAATAATTTCTGACCACGGGGATAGTGCAAAAACGAATACCATATTTAAGCACAAATAAACCCTTGTTTTACTGTTTTCCTTGGGTGGGGTGAAGAAAATTTGACTTTAGCAATTGGTGGGGTAAAATTTTTTTGAGGAAACATAACACTTTCTCTTCAGTCCCCACCCTGGCCTTAAATAATGACCGCTCCCTAAGTTATTTATGTATGTATTTACTTGTGGGTCTACTTCCTTACTTACTTATTTATCTATCTTTCTTATCGTTTTTTTACTTGTTCACTTACCTTTTTAATCACTAATTTGTTTATTTGCTCACTTGTTTACTTGCGAGCTTGCCTAATTTCTTGTTTATTTGTTTGTTTATTTGTTTATTTATTTAATCACTTGCTTACTTATTTACATATTCATTTATTTACTCACTTACTGACTTTCTAAGAATGTTTTTCAAACCTCATTGAATTCAATATTTTGCACTACTTTACAATCATACACCTCTCTGTCAGTTAGCGTACAATTGGCCATTTGAAGCTATAAAAATATAGCATAAGTATATAACAGGCAAAAACCAGAAAAAAAGCAAAAAACCAAATTGTATTAGAAAAAGAACAAGTTTAAATATGAGATAGATCAGAAGTCCAGCAAGTCAGGATTGGTTGAAGATTTGTTGCGAGGGCAAAAAATATAATAGCTGCATCTGATGGCGATGTTCATTGCTTTTTCAATGACATGTGTTTGGGCAGTTTTGCCTAATTTTTTAGGCCATCAAGCACTAAGAGTAGTGATTCAGACGATTTACCCATAATTCCAAGTATACTCATTGATATATTTACGAATTTGACTTCAGAATAGGCATGTGTCAGATCCAGAAGAAGGGAACTATACTTTGAAGCTTTGCGGTCACTGTTGATTTGTACGTTAGTTTCTAATCCTAATGTCAATTCCATGATAATAGTAGCAATAATAACTAATTTATTTACAGTTGGTAAATTTCCTATTTAAAGTAATAAAACCCAAATATTTAATTACATATACTGCAACAGTATTTTTCTCCCTTCCAGTTTTTGAGCATTGTTTTAAACTTTTTGTACTTTGTGCTGATTTTATGCAGTCTATCAGAATGTTCCATAGCATACTACCTCTAAACGATAGGGAGTTTTGTCCATATGTAGATGTTTTACTTTCTTGCATACTTACACCTATTCGTTACCTATTTTATTGGTTGTTTGTCTTCTTGCACACTCGCTTACTTGTATAGTTACTTATTAATTTACTCATTCACTTACCTGCTTACCTATTTTATTTTCCTAGTTCCTTCTTGTTTGCTTACTTGATTTGAGGTGAATTCATATATCACATTGCGTGACTATTTCATAGTTGCTTCGCTAATTCAAATTCATAGTTGATAAGAGATGGAAAACAACTTTTTGTAATTAAACTTTTACCAAGGACACCTGCAAATATCATAGAGCTATTTTCTTTAAGCATATTCGGCTGCTTTGTATTAGAATTACCAGCGTTTAATTACTGACAATTTTTCCCGCATCTACAAGCCAACGTAGATTATCGGAGTTGCGGAGAATGTCAGTGACATCTGATGAGAGATCTGTCTAGTTCTGTGCGCTGTTCGTGCAATAGAAACGCGTCCTGCCAATATGTATTAAAGATATAAATCTGAAGGACAATGCCGTACGTAGTGACGCTGGAAATGGTATTCTATGTACCTATTGCGAAGGGAATTGCGACATCGAGATATTGCGAAATATACTGTTCTTTCAACTATTCACAGGAGGGTTTCTTTATTTTCAAGACGTAGATATTAGAGAGAAAGCATCTTAATTAGAGGAAGTACACCTCTGTCGGAAAACCCATCTTTGATTTCATTCTGTTTGAACAATTATATTAGTTTGTAGTATGTTGGTTTATGGCTCGTAGTGTGATGGTTTATGGCTTGTAGTGTGATGATGTATGTTTTGTAGTATGTTTGTAGTTGGTTTGCAGTGTGTTGGTATCTGATTTGTGGTGTGTTGGTATATGGTTTGTAGTGTGTTGATGGATGGTTTACAAATAGCCGCTGTGTTAGGAAACTAAATTTAAAAGGCCACAATAGTAGGGAACACATGTACTACTTGTGGCCAAAGTCCTAAGAAACTAGTCCAGTACGTAAGGAAGCTGTCATTTTTAATGCTGGGTATAGGGGTGGAAGAATATCTGAGGAAAATGAAAAAGTTTCCCTTCCCCATTTGCTAAGCGTAATGATATTCGAAACCCCATTTCGAAATGTTGAAAAAATTTCATACCCCAATGATATTACTACTCGTGTCCTTCATCCGCATGTTTCTTTGTACAGAAGAAATAGGTGGATGCAGGGGATGGATAGGACATAAGAGAATATGATTGGAAGGAGAAAAAGAGAATAGAATGCAACAGCTGCAAAAGATATGGCAGTACGTTTACTTAGTAGTTCATTGTCCGCCCTCCATATAATTTTTTGCAATGGTGGGGAGTTGTCTCAAATGGTGGAAAAAGGAGATTTTGACATTGTTGTATTTGAAAGATTTTGAACGAGGAAAACTTTGCAGAAATGATTCCAGTGGTTCTTATTAGAAGACTGAGAAAACCTTTGGGCATTATTGAACCATTGATTTTGAATATGGATGAAGAGCTTTAGAGTAACAAAAGTGCAACCTAGATGTGAAAGAAAGGAAACTGAAAGAGATACAGAATCAAAGAAGTAAAGAATATTTATTAATTATTTCAAATAACTTTTTGCATGCTTACCTAGAGAAAGTTTTTATGTTGCAATATTTAATCTGGGGATGTATTCAAGCAATTTGATAACCCATCATGAATTAACAAAAATATTTGATGACCCAATATGGCAAAGCCAAAAAATTTAACACCCCTCCAAAAATTTTTCTACCCCTATACCCAGCATTAAAAATGAGAGCTCTCTAAGTTTCTATACCAGCGCAAACAATGGAGATTAGGAAACCCTTCTCCACTAATTCCTGTTAAAGCATATGAATTACAATGTAGTACATGCAACAACTATTTCTAGCAGCGATTTATAGCAGTTTATTGATGATCAATGTTTTCCTTGCTTCTGTCCAATCGCCAGGACACTAAATGTGCACTCAGTGCTTGAGCCAGATTCTTTATAAACAAAAGGTGTAGCATGTTGGTGCGTAGTTGATGAGGTGTGTTGATCAATAGTTTGTGATATATTGGTGTGTGAGTTTTGGTTTGTCTGTAAAGCAGATCTGTGATTTGAGTGCAAGGCAACTCAGAAAAGCATACGAAAACGTGCAGAGTGAAAGGGGTCCTTTTCAAGTAACGCCCTTGTAATTTTCAAACGCTATTTACTTGTGGAGCATCCTTAGTAAATACAGCTTACTTTTCAAAATTATACATGCAAAATCGTTCTAATTACAAAAAGCCTTAATTTTAGATTTTAGATTTCTCGAGTATGCATTCACTTTTGCGAACTTTGAGAATAGTAAGATAAACAATAGATTCAAATAACTAGCTAGAGAGTGGTGACTTAAAAGTGCATACGCTCGGGGAGGGAGTATCTCCAAAACATACTAAAGTGTACAAGGGGGAGGGGGTCCAGAATCGATGAATGTTGAGCGTACGTATTTTGAATGATCCTATTTGACAAAATATTATGGTTGGAATGTAAATGGGATTTATATGCCCTATACTTTTATTATTTGTTGATATTAATATTATTTGACGCTTCAAACCTAGTATAAAAGTGGTAGCCACTGACGTTATGCTTACTGTCACTATCCTGTGTGATTTGTAATTTATCTTCTTTGAATTATACTCATTCTGTCGATCTATGGAATTTTTGTGGAAATCTGTGTATTCCAGTGTTACGCTTGTATATCGCCTGTCTGTCTGTGTGAAACTGTAGTGTTGAACAAACTCGAATATTCTCCGTAGGAAAGTGTTTCGAAAATTTCAGTACTGAAATCGTGGACTTGCACGTCCGAGTTTTAGTATTTGTTTGATTCTGGGAATATTACTTGGGAGCTCGAGGCCATGCCAGTGAAAAGTATATACCAAGAATACGTTGTTTTGTATCTATGATGGGAAGGAATCGTGCTGTTTATATGCCCTAGTTCTAAGAGCAACTGTCATTGTTTTGGATCACATGTTTGGCAATGGCATGAGTTAGAGGCTGGTATCTCCAAGTGTTGACCTTGTTCTTTCGTGATTGATTGAGCCTAATTTTCCTTCAGGTCACAAGGTCAACCAATAATTTTACGTAGGGATGCTCCTTTTGCAACCTCTTGGCTTTGTGGTTATCAATTATGAATACACTGACAACAAAAGCACTGAATCCTGATCCTCTTTCGTCAACAAGACCAAAGCACGAAATATGCCACAAAGAGTACCGCACGGGGGTTTCGTACATTTGACCATTCCAGGCGAGGGAAACTGCGTACTTTCTCCTGCTTTACTCATTCGTTCTTTCCCTAGTCATTTGGCTGGGGATTTGAAGCTTCCCAAGTTTGTCATTCTTGCTAGTTTCACCCTAGCTCGAATCAATCCATGAACCCCGTTCATTGACAGAGTAAATAGCTCTCCTTCCAAGAGAGCCGATTACTGTGTTAGTGAGTGCAGCTATGATACATGCTCTAGCTTTAAATGATATGTGGCATATATATATATATATATATATATATATATATATATATATATATATATATATATATATATATATATATATATTTATATATATATATATATATATACATGTATGTATGTATGTATATATATATATATATATATATATATATATATATATATATATATATATATATATATATATATATATATATATATATATATATATATATATATATATATATATATATATATATATATATATATATACATGTATGTATGTATGTATGTATGTATGTATGTATGTATGTATGTATGTATGTATGTATGTATGTATGTATGTATGTATGTATGTATGTATGTATGTATGTATGTATGTATGTATGTATGTATGTATGTATGTATGTATGTATGTATGTATGTATGTATGTATGTATGTATGTATGTATGTATGTATGTATATATGTATGTATATATACACTTCACTTGATTTGTAGACGTTTCGGTAAATATCTTCATCAGTACTGATGAAGATGTTTATCGAAATGTCTACAATTTAAGTGAAGTATATTTTTTTATTCTTTTTCTCTTATGTGTATTTATATACTATGCGAATGCGGCTCTGATTCAGTGATATATATATATATATATATATATATATATATTGCATTGTTTTGCAGCATACATTGCTAAAGAGAGAGTACACAGTTTTTTTTATAAGGAAACTAGCTAAAGGCCTAGTTCTAAAAGTTCCTTATTTTCCGACCTCTTTTTATCAAATTCTAGTTCTAAAAGTTCCTTAATAGTTCCTTAATTTTCACTGCACATAGAGTGCCACAAAATGGCACAGACACTAGAAAAGCATTGAAATTCTGAATTTTACCTTTAATTATGACTAGAACTCAACCTCAAAAGCACAAATGCGAAAGGAAATAAGTTTTATACATGCAAAAGCATAATTTCAATCAAGAAGTATCATGCCTATTCCATTGATATCATCCAATGTAATGTAATCTTCACTTGCATCTGAGTACAACACTCGGAATTTGAAAATGAAAAGTTTCTTAGGGTTTTTTCCTATAGTAGTATAAGTTCTTTAAATATTTCGGCCTTCTACATGTAGGTTCCTTATAAAGTGGTTCTTTATAAAAAAAAGCGTGTAGATAATTTAGCAAGAATTCGAAAAATTCTGATCATCTGATCACTCCCAATGTTCAGTATTTTCATGATTTTAAGTTTCAATGCTGTTGAAGGTAAAAAAAATTTTTGCAAGAGGCATTCTCAGCATGAGGTGAGAATTTTCACATTTACTCAACTACTCACATGGTATGTAAATAGCCATTAGCATTCGTTGCTTTATTTCAAAAGTAGTTCAGCTAACGTCGTAGAAACTGCATATAGTTTCTCAATTGTTTTCAAAAAGCTGCTCTTGAAATATGAAAAATATTCGGAACATTTGAGTCTGAAATTGTGAAACATTGAGAACATTGAGCTTTAGCAAAGGTTATCTGGTTCTGGGAAAAGAAGAGTGTAGTTAAAAATATATGCAAAATTGATGACGCAGATGCAGAAAAATAATTGCGATCGCTCATTTCTTCAGCTGTTGCAGCTGAAAACTGTCACACGAGTTTTAGGGGACGTTCGTCAGTAATTTCATCACCTACGTTCTTTTGCTATAATTATTACAATTTTTGTTTATAGAAAACTAGCTTATAGCAAAACAGTACTCGGCGACTCAAAAAGTTAAGAGAGCTCAGTATTGGATTTGTGAGACCTTCAATGGCCGCCAAAAGTTGGAACAGTAGCTTGGAATTGCCAGGAAATAGATATTTAGCGCTTCATTGTCGTATTTCACACAAATAGCCCCCTTCCCCCCTGAAACAATGTTTAGAAGAAGGAGGAATATGTCCCAGGGTGTTTGGTGCACTTGCTCAACTTAGATCTCAATTTTTCTTCATTTCCTAGCCATATTACAACATTGTACAGGGGGGGAGGGGGGGAGATAGTGTATAGAGATAAGAAGCATGGTGTTCCTAAAGTTTTGGCGGCCATTGTAGGAAAGTTGAAAAGTTTGTGCACACTCGATATTTCATTTTTTACGCAAGCCCATCATCTCTATTGTTTGACTGGCGTAGGTTCCCTATCTATGTAGTTCAGTGTATTATTCTAGCTAAGAAAGTCTTAAGAAAGTTTTTGTAATGGGAGCATGAAAAGTTAAGAAAGTTTCAGTACTGGGAAGGAAAGGTTTCTTAAGTCGGGGCTTTATAGGTTCCACAGCACGAGGGGGCATATCACTCGGAAAGATCTTGTACAATTTTTGAAAAAAATCACAAAACGTCACAGAAAGCAATGGCAAAACATCACAAAAATCACAGCAAATTCACAATTTAATGATGAGAGTCACACGACGTCACAAAAGTAAAAAAGAATCACAAAATCTGTATACTTTTCTACGAGTGATACACCCCTTGCCTTAGCGCGTAGCACGAGGTACGACCGGTACTAGCACTGATTAAACTTCAATTTCTAGCTCATACTTAGTTAGTGTGTATTACTTTGGTAAACTTTGGAATAAGAATGAGGAGAAACAATAGAGAGATTTAATTGTGTTTAAAGATGTTTGGAATTTTCCATTGTCTTTGGACACGTTGGTTAGAAGTTGACTTAAACTAGGACGACTTAAATTTATCGAAATTTGGATGACATATTCAACTGAGATGGCGTAATCAACTAGGATGGCGTAATCAACTAGGATGGCGTAATCAACTAGGATGGCGTAATCAACTAGGATGGCGTAATCAACTAGGATGGCGTAATCAACTAGGATGGCGTAATCAACTAGGATGGCGTAATCAACTAGGATGGCGTAATCAACTAGGATGGCGTAATCAACTAGGATGGCGTAATCAACTAGGATGGCGTAATCAACTAGGATGGCGTAATCAACTAGGATGGCGTAATCAACTAGGATGGCGTAATCAACTAGGATGGCGTAATCAACTAGGATGGCGTAAGCTGTAGATGTATTTAGAACGTAAGCATTTCTACTCAAGTACGAAGCATCATCAGTAGGGAGTGAGAAAACTTACGTAAATTTAGCACAAATAGCCTTATCATCATCATCATGATCATGATCATGATCATGATCATCACCATCATCGTCATCATCTTCAGCAGCATCATCATCATTATCATCATCATCATCATCATCATCATCATCATCATCATCATCATCACCACCATCATCATCATCATCATCATCATCATCATCATCACTTTATTTAACGTAAGTTTACACACACACAATAGATAGCTGAATTACAGCTAAGTTAGGCCTACTTTACAATATTTACGTCAATCTAAGCTTAAAGTTGAAAAGAAAAGTGTATATGCAAAGCTAATAATTGCAAGAAAGAAATATGAAAAATTGCTATATTAAAAATCCCACTCTTGATATATACGGTCTGCAGAGCCTACAGTTGCATCTATCGCCGTTTCAATGCTTGATTCGTTTTTTGAAAATAGAGATGGTATTTAATTGTTTTATGTTGTGTGGCATGCAATCAAAATTGATAAGTTCTTACAGTAATATAGAAAGGGCACATTTGAATACTTCAAATTGTACGCTTGAGGTTTTTGTGTGGAATCATACATGGTGTCTTTGACGAGCGTTCGAGTTGCAAGAAATGTCCGACCCCAGACTTGTGGTTGCTTATTTTCCAATGATTAATTAAAAGACTGAATGCATTTGGCCAAGAATTTATTAGTGCATTGAAAAATTGCTTTCAGCTACGCTGTTTGTCGTGCATTCTCCCTTGATTCATTATATTTCATTATATTTCATTATCTGTTGTCAGCCACTACAAGGAAAGCATTAGGAACGTTTGGAAATTGCTTGTGCCATATGTCGTGGATTCGGAAGCCCCTCTTTTCATACAGATTTAACGTTTACGCTACAGTATATTTTATGTGCTAGGCCTTGTGGGCGTTACAAAAGACAATATTTACGTTTTGTTTTCGTTTTCACTGTACTTTTTTAATTAAGTTAGGAAGCTGTTAAGAAACTTGTGGACTTAAAACGCTATCAAAAACTAAGAATCTTTTACTGCTAAACTTTGAGCCAGATTTCTTACAAAAGAAGTAACGTGTAGATGTGGAACAGTTTTCTCCTTGGTTTGGTAAATTGGACTTGCTTTATCTTATTTCAAGTAACGCCCCGTGCGTAATAGTTTTTTTAAACATCATGTAATTGAATATATCAATATACAATCATACACCTCTCTAATTCTAGGCAGTGTATAATTTGCTATTTTCCATTTCTACATTCACAAAAAATGACAAAAAGAGAGAAGCAAAAACAGAAAAGAAAGCAACAAGGACTACAACAACTACTGCTACTAGTTTTTGTACTGCTTCTTTTGCACAGTGGCATATAAAAAAGTGATTGAAAGTCTAATAATGCTGCCTAAGAATAATGATTTTTTTTGAAACCTCATGATAATAATACAATCTAAGTATACTACCATACACCTCACTATATTAAGGCAGTGCATAATTGGCAAGTCTGCAACGTAAGTTTTGAATATAACAAAAAAATACATCAACCTCAGATTTTAAATAACAACAATAATCACTGTAACATTAATTGTTTTCAACAAGATTTTATGTTTAGTAGTATCATCAAAGCTTATGTCTGTGAGTGATGATAATAATAAGAATAATAATAAACATAATAATAATAATGAGCCTAAAAATATTCTTAAATTATTCTTAAAAAAATTCTTAAACTTTTAGACTATAATCTTATCATGCGAAGTGTGTAACGACCCATATAGTTGCTGACTCGTATTATAGTGTAGTGACGCAGAGACCGGTCAAGTGAAGCTGCCGTTTGCATGTTTTCTACGGAAAATTCAAAAAGCAAGTTCTAAGCCTGGACGAATTTGAGCCTTGCGTTATTCTTAAATTATTATTAAATTTCAACGCTTTTGGAGCCTTGATATTCTTACAAGCCATCTTCTTATAAAGAATTATGAAATATCCAAGCAAAAGATGTAACTTATAATTCAAGGGCCAAAAATCTGTTACAATTACCGGGTGCAAAAACAGTCACATATGGACATGTTTCATTATCCTTCAGGGATGCCATCCTTTAGAACACTTTTATCTGACTCGATAATAGCCTTGGCAACCAGTATTTATTTTGAGAGATCAATTATGGAGTGGAAGGGTGACAGCTGTTGATGAAAAACATGTTGATGAATGGTCTATGGGAGTGTCACCAGAAGCAGTTCGTATTTTTTTCTTATGTATTTCGTGGTAATCTGTATGTATTTTGTGTGAAAAGTTGGTCTTATTTAGTTCAAAGTAGCACTATTTCCTTCAATCAACTGTAAAAGATATTATAAGTTTTTCTTTGAAATGCTAGGATAATAATATGTGCTCTAAGTATACAATCATAAAACTCACTTCATTAAGGCAGTGCATGATTCGCAAGTCTGCAAGGTAGTTGTCGACAATTCAAATATATAGATAATAAAAAACACAATACTTGTAACAATACTATTAATATTGATAATTAAAATAATTAACGAGCTGAAAATGGACGTAGGGAAGATGTTTGGAAGTGAGACACAAAATACAGCGATTGCAAATGAAATGCAAAAGATCTTATTGTAGGAAAGTGAATCAATCAAGTAGAAAAGTGCTCTCTGGAGAGTTGAGTGAATAATGGATGAAAGGAAACAAAAGTTAGATAACAAATTTTGGTAGAATAGGCCAATGGCCAATTATATATAATTATATTGTAGTATTCTATTTTTTAATGGTATTTTAGTTGGTAATTTATCCCATAGAATCGTTTGTTGCTTATCATACACAGCCCTGATGATGGGTTGCATTTTTACATAGCATATGCAAACCAGAGCTCAAGATACTGCACTCGAAATGCATCTGCTATTACATACATGCTTATTGTTTTTAGCAAGTCGCCTTCAGAATCCTGGTAACTGAGTTCATAATTTCACCAATGATTTTTCACCGGGTTTCTTGCGGAAACGAAGCAATTTTCCATACTGCATTAAGCCTTTGATTGTTTGTATGTGTTAAGTTTTATTTGTTCCTGCTTAATGTTGTATCATTTTCTTGAATAGTCTTTACTAGCAAGCCTATTATATACTGTCAAGTTTTTATTGTTGGTGTTATTATTGTAATCTGTTTTATTTAATCAATACTAAGTTACGAAAAATTATTGAATTTTATTTTTATTCTTTATCATCATAATGCATTATGCATACTGTCTATGTCAGTAGAGATCTGGTCTTAAGGTTCAGTGACAACAAATCTCAAATCTCAAGAACATCCCTGAGGATCTTTTAGAATAAAAGATGGCACTCTCGTATAATTCTACTACCTTTGTTTCAATGCCATTGTCCTCCAGCATCTTTTTATCAGTTTTGGAGTTGTTCCTAAGGTCCCAATTGTGATAGGGATGCCTTTCCTTATTTGTTCCAGAGCTTTTTTTAACTCCCTAGCTAACTCCTTACATTTTTCAATTGTTTCCACATCCTTTGCACCCACCCTGCTATAAAAAGGCACGCCGAAGTTAATTATCTTGTATGTATTGTTCTTTTGTCTTTCACAGTCAAATTAGGCCTTCAATCACGCGGTCAATTAATACTTCGAAGTCCCATAGAATGTGGAAATCATAGTTCTCGCTGACTACATTTGGCTTACTTTCGTACCATTTCTCTTTAGTATCAAATCCGCACCAATTATTAACTTTCCAATTCTCCTTCTTCCCAAGCCAATCGTGTCGATGTATATACTCCTTTTTGTGCCATCTTCCTGCACTTGTTTAGAAAATGACTGAAACTTTCATCACCTTGACCACACCTGCTACACTTGCCAATTGTATCTACCTTATTAACTGAAATGAAAGTCTCCATTGTTGTTATTGATTTTCTTTTCTAATTATTATTGGTGTTACACGTTTTTTATAAAGAACTGGTTTGTACGGAAGCCCAGCATCTATTTTGTTTTAATTTGCAAAGATGCCTCCTATGAAAATCTATGTATGTAAGTGTTATGTTTTTGTACTGCCTGTCTATGTAGCACTGCAGTGTTACATACACTAGAGCATTCTTGTTAGCAAAAGTCTTAATAAAATTTTAGTACTCAAATCATGAACAAGTTAGCAAAATTTCAGTACTGAGCGGAAGGCGCTGTTATTAAAAAATGTGCACTGTTGTTATAAACATTTGATATGCCACATTTTTGTTAGCACATTCAGCATGCCAGCCAAATACAAATTATCTTATTGTGAGATTTTTGTATGTTATATCATAGCCGCCAAATGTTTGAGAGCCCTGTCAGGTCTATTTTCTCCCAACATAATTGACCAATCATCATGCAAAATGGGCCTAGTCTTTGTATGTGTGATCAGAATCCTGCATGATGATTGGTCAGTGCGATTGGGAGAAAATAGACCTGACAGGGGTCTCAAGCATGTGATGGCTATGCTGTATATTATTATATATTATTATCGTCATTATTTACATAATTTTTACGTTGTGTATTACTGTTATTCATAGTAGTAACCGTATACATTCATGTATTTATTTGAGACCGTGCTAGTATTACTGTTCATTTCATTTTCATTTCATTTTCATTTCATTTTCATTTCATTTTCATTATCAATACTATTTGTATCTCAACTGATTTACAGGGTCCATTCGACACAAAACTTAAATTGTGGATTTTATGTAAGTCAAGGTGGAATACTTATGATTACTTTGAAAATAAGAGTAGAAAAGTAATTTAGAACTAATTACAAGTTAACATGTGTGGCCAAGGAGTAAACTCCTCTAACAATTAGCTGCACTCACACTCTTCAAAACATGCTTCAGAAAGCTGTTCCTTTCTAGAAATCTAGACACGTGGCTGAAAAATTTCTGCAAAAAGTCTGAACGAGAAGACATATATAAATCCTGCTTGTGCGTGTTTATCATTACTTAATCTATCGTTCTATTCACCCATAGATTAACTTTTATGTCATTAGTGTGTACAATTTCATATCAAGACAGTTAACTTGAATTTTGTCAACAGAATTGTATGCTGGTTTCAACAATTCAAGAATTCTGTGAAGCCTGCAAATTTTGCTAGTCAGAATATTTTAAGGGAGCTACTTTCCCAGGTTCCGTTACTTTTCTACCTCTGCTTCAAGAATTCATTACTTTGCAGACTGGTGTCGTTCGTTCAGTGACATGTGTAGCTGTATTGTTGAATGCAACTTAACGTATGAAATCTGTTTTCTCCCAAACTAATCGACGAATCATCATGCAGGACTCTGATCACACGTGCATTCCACAGCTAACTTTAGACCAATTTTGTATGATGATTGGTCAATTAGGTTGGGAGAAAATAGACCTGATCAGTGCTCTCAGACATTTGGCGGCTATACCGCGAAATTTCAGGCATTACAAATATACGTTTTATAACAAGTAAGTTTTTTCGCTCATTACTGAAAGTTTCTTAGCTTCTTAATGATTTCAGTACTGAAACTTTGGAAGACTTTCGTAGCAATAATAATTGAGTTTGCTTAACACCAGGCATTACATGACAATAAAACTCAAGTACATAAGTTACCACAAGAAATCTACACAACTTAACTAGAAGTGATGATTTTCTTGCGAGAACATTGGGCTTTTAAAGGTACATGACTTATCAACTTTCTTCTCAAAAATCCAACACTGAACTTTTTTTTAACTTTTTGAACAGTCAAGCACTACTCCATTATAGACTTTTTTCATATCAAAAAACTTGTATCATTCTTTTTACCAATCAAGCAGAGTCTTTGTAACAAAGTTTTTGGTGTGGATATGTCCTTGTCCCGTGTCATAGATTATTTCTTGTCAACAAATGAGCGCCATTATAAGGCTATCTTGGGAATAGTATCCAACTCTAACATTGCACAAACCCCCTTATTCATTGACAGCATAAACAACAGCGCTGCTGAGCGCATTCACACGCTATGTCTCGTGATTCGACATATTCATTAAGCGGGCTACTTCTGCCAATACAATCAGCCAAATACAGTTAAATTCAAGCGAATTTATTCTCTTCGCTTAATTTACTTTCATCCAGCAATCGGTGTCATGGCAGTCGTTTGCAAGGATTATGAGAACCTAAGGTCAAGCTTAAGCGGTGGTGTAGAGTTAAATTCTGCAAAAGGAAAGCAATTTGAATTATGAAAGGCGTGACAAAAGCAGAGCGCTGACCAGGCCTCACCCTTCATAGTTTTCGAAACTTCTAGAAGCACCACTTAAACTGCAAATTGATGGAGCAATGATGTATGTTAGTAATACTGTGAAGGCTAGCTGTTTTTTGATTGTATTCGGACTCAATTCTATTATAATGACCGAAACACAAGAGAAAAGGGCCCAGGCCCTCTTTGAAAAGTAGAGAGAACTGAACCCCCGAATCCTCCTCTTCTTTAGCTCCGAGTTTTCGTGCAATGCCATTTAGTATTTGACATTCTTCACGGGCAGGATAGGACTACAAGGGGAAGTTCTAGTATGACTGGGTCCTCTTGACCTTGTGCAAGCCGCCCGTAGATTGAACTGAGCATTCTGAATTTTTATCTCACTTCATCGCTCCATTGAAAACTAATCCATTGCCTTTGCCTCCAGTTGCTACATATCTCCTAATATTTCTCAATTACTGTTGAATGTCTCACAATACTTATTGCGATTCCTAATTCCATAGTGTAGCTTGGTCGTTAGTGCTTGAATTGCTGCCCAATAGGAGTCATCGTGATGTGCAGATGGTAGAGCCTGAACCACATGCTTAGACCAGCTTTGTCCAAGGCTTTTTAAAAATAAGTTGCATTCACATTTGAAACGTTCTTCCCAGGGCTTCGTGGGCTTTCGCAGATACTGAAATCTCAGAAAAATGTCGTTCAAAGCTCATTGTTGAAATCGGATTCTCTCAACAACAGTTTTGAAAAAATAGACACCTCCTTTAGTTCGATTTAGAGTGGATCTGTTGGTGTGTGCGAAACTTCTGAGAATGAAAGCAGCAAGTAGTTGGGGAGCGCACATCTTAGAAGAAAGTGGGGGGTGTATTTTGCATACGAATATTCGGAGACAGAAAGCCATTAAAAGAGCGACCTTGGAGGGGGCATATACAACTCGCTTGAAGCTATGCATCTGCTGCGGAGTAACTTGACGTGCGCCGTAAAATTTCCTAAACGCCTTACTGAATTAAATATAATTGGAGATTGTGAATCTACCCTTAGCTTTCTTTCTCCTGTGCAACGTCCCTGTCGCCAGCTTTGCCTTGATCTTGCTGTTACTACTAGCTGACGTGTTTTGGTGCCCAGACTGACTTCGGGAGTGTTGTGAGGCCGGAGGATAAAAGTTCTGTCCTAGTGCTTAAAGTTCCTTATATTGTGGATCTATTTTGAGCAAATGTTAGTACTAGAAGGATCTTAATTCTTAATCCTAACTACCGTAAATTCTCTATTAAGCTCCCGGGGGGCTTATGGTTTTCAAGCACTCTAGAGGGGGCTTATTGGAGAGGTGGAGTTAATTGAGAAGGGAGCTTGATAAATTTTTGAATATGAACCGATTTTCTATGGTGATAAATTATGTATATTTTAGGAATATTCATGAATAACAGTTACTATCTTCATCAGTTACAACTTCATAATTTATTATCATTTCTGTTTGCAGCACTTAGACGTTTGAGCTTGATTTCGATTTTGTTTGTTGCCCTATTAATGAACGTCATCAATGCCACAAAGTTTACCCTCGTTATGCACATAAATTAAGTTGAGCATTTTTCACATTTTTGAAGGGGGCTTAATAAATGTTTCCTTCTGCAAATGGGGGGACTTAATTGAGAGGGGGGCTTAAAAGAGAAATTACGGTACATATTAAGTGCTCTAGACATTGTTCAGTGTTAGGACGAGACACTAAGGACATTGCAATTTTCAACTGAAAATTCCTAAAAGGATTACACACAGTTTATGCGAATTTTTCCTGGTCCTCGATTGTTTCTAGTGAAAAAATATTCAAAGTAAAAAGTTTCTTCTGGAGTTTGCCGTTCGTAGTAGAAGTTCTATAGATTTTTTGGCTTTCTACATATCTATAATAAAGCATATCCATTTTGGTATGTTCGCAGGCTCACAAATGTGCCTTGCGTGCAAGATTCATTTCACGCTCTGTTCAGTTTTTGAACTTATTTCATGTTGACATTTGCATTAATTCTAACAGAAAAACTACTGAAAACTGATTTAAGTTCACTTTAGACTGCAGTAGTGATAAGTAACGAAGGAAAATTGGTACTTCAAGATAGCTAGTTACTTTTGTATATGCTACATGGCATAAAGTACCATCCTAGACTCTTTACTATTACTGTGCCTGGTATTGACTGTATTCAGGGACCCCCTCCCCACTCGGACTTCCATCTATTTCATACTAAAAACTATTGAAGCATCTATATGTAAAGTGCTTTAAAATGTTTGTTAATTAACCATTTCTAGTTGAAGAGAACATACAAAGAACCGAGAAAGGCATGTGATAATTCACTTCTCGTCTATGAAGTCAGTCTCTGTGAATGCCTGCTTCATAAAAGTTGCAATGTCCGCAATAGGCGCTACGTCACTCAGTGCTTCTTCATCATCATGGCTTGCTGCTTCTTCTTTTATGATAGTCTTCATTACCATCTTTTTGTGACCAGTTATCCTTTGGTCCTTTCTTTTGGTTTCGTTATCGTGTGCACGGGATGTTAGGATAAAGTTGCTTGAATGAATATTCCAATCCTTAGATAAAACCTATCAGGAAAAGATTTTAGTCTTCTCAGTCGGCAGCCTGATTGTTTTTCATTTTTGACATCTGAAAAATCTGTCATGATTTAGACAAACGTAGTAATCCAGATTTCTCAGGGTCTCCAGTTTAATACTTGCAGAAATAAGTCTTCTTCTTTCTTGGATTTTTTTATCCTTTTGAATAGCAGCAAACTTGAAGGATTTAAGTTTAACTGTAATCAAGAGATGACATGGAGTAATTATTGTTTGTTGGAGTAATTTTCAGTTCTGGTAATCAACCGTACTCCAATCTCAGCGCATTATTTTACTAACCAGTTACATTAATTTTTCTAGTAAGAGATTGATTTTTCTGACCAGGCTAGTTAAAGTTTCATAGTTTATCTAAATTTACAACCGTGCGCTTTTTGGAGTAGACACTTACAACTTCCGGTATGATTTTAGTACTTATGTAGGCTGCGTGATTCATCGCCCCGTCCCCCTCCCTAGGTCATGTGATGTGCTTTCCCCTCCTCAGGTCGTGTGATGTGCTTTCCCCTCCTCAGGTCATGTGATGTGCTGTCCCCTTCTCCCAAACAATTGGAATAGGGAAGCATATGCTACTGAGAAAGCCGGCCAGGCAGGACCTTGCCACCCTACCTGATGATGGACCGATATGTGGCTCTCTATTGTGCACATCTCACTTTACGGGGTGGACACCAGAATCTGGGCTTATCACATTGACATACCATTAGTTTGCACAATAATGTGTACGTTCTAGAAGGAGGGTATCCACAAATGACCCTCACTGGGTAGACTATACTCACAATAAAGATTACCTGACGCTTCTTCGCAGTGTTGAATGGTTAATTAGAAGAGCCGATGTTTTGTGGTTTGAAGTTTAATGTTTCTGTATTGTGGCGCGTAATTGTAGGTAAGGGAAAACGATAAATATGGTATAATCGTTATTTACAGTGGCAAGCAGTGTTGCCTAAAATGCCCTTCGTGACAGGATTAAGGTTGATAATAGAATGCCTTAAGCTAAACAAGAGGCGAGTACTTATTTCGCGGTGTTGTAAAAATATGCTGCCTTGTTGAATGGATTTTCAACTAAGTCGTGGAAAATCTTCATTCATTTGATATGTGAGCTTTGTAGTCGCCGATAAGTTTCAATCCCTTGAAACCACAAAGTCACGAACATTCTCAGTGCTCTCTGTGGACATTTGCAGTAGTAGCAGCAACAACTGGCACTGATGCAGCATGTTGCGTGTTATCAATAGGGCAGGAAAAGTGAGCTGGAATCAACAAAACATTGATGGGATCTTCCTTGAAGCCTCTTGGCTGTGGGTGGCAGAAGACGTGACTATTGGAAGTCAATCCATTATGGCCAACCTCTAAGAAACTTGTACTCTCGCGATATTCTTCGATATTCTCGCGATGTGCTCGCGAGATTCTCTCTATAGTCGCGCAGTATTCTTGCGATTTCCAATAAGAATTCACAATTGTGTATGTTTTCATTTGTAATGAGCCCAAAGCATCCCGATTTTAGCGTGTCCTTATCATAGATTCCCAATACATTTAACTAAATGGAAGCCCCTCTCCAGTCTCAACATTGATAGAACAGAGGTGCCTGAAATCGGCCGTCAAAGAATCTTAACTGTCGAATTCTTCTATATAGTCTGATCACAGAAGGAAACCCTGATCCAGCTGTAAATATAGATATGAAGAAATCATAAGCCAGATTTACAATTAACAGCAAATTCCCTACGACTTATGTTAATCTGAATGAACAGATTGCAAAACCAATTTTAGATTTCCTGAGATTTTCGCATTCTTTCATAAATTTACTTATGATCTTGAGTCCATCCGATGCTGAATGACGGTTCTTGAACGAAAGCCTCCAAGCTTACATGCTGATTTTTTAGAGTTTAAAGAGGTTAAACAGATAGAAGCTAAGTCTGTTTGTTCTGTGCAACTTTGCTTCAGAACATTTTCTGGCAGCTTGTTTGTGTAGCCGCACCTTTTCACTGTCATGTGCCTTTCCCCGAAAGAATGACATTGAATAACTTAGAACGATATTGTACATACGTTGTCTTCTCTGCCCTCTTTCATCAACTGAGTTTCTAAATGGCTGATGCATTACTTCTAATATAAGCTATACAAAGGGATTTGAGCTTCTTATATGTCTTTTGAATGTATTTTCTTTTATTTTTCGAGTGTTTTTACAGGTTTCGTTATAAATTTGTTGGATATTCAACTAGAGATTGAACTTAATGTTTTAGAGATGAATCCGTTGCAATCAAATTTTCTCCTTGCTTTTTTGATTGATTAGTTATCAGGAGGGTTGTGAGGAGTGCTAAAGATCGACTTTACTCTTAGTCAATTTTGACAATATTTTTAATACTTAATTTCGCTTTTATCGCCTAACCTATATTGTAACTTATTCCTTTTGCAGATTGTAACATTTAGGGAATTTGTATTTTTAACTCGAGTTGAAGAGCCACAATTATTATGAATATACTCAATAAACCTTGTATATATGTATGTTTATATGTATGTTTTGAGTTTAGTCCAACAAAGTGAATAAATGTTAGTAGTTCAACTTTTGGTTTTGCCTTTCAGATCTCTGAGAAAAGCAATGCCTGTCTTTCATTGTCATCAGGTATTATTGACTCTTTTACGTTTTGCAATTCTTTCTTAATTAACATCGTACGTCCTTGACAGCTATTTCAGATAATAAGGTTGCATTCATGTGGTCATTTTATTCAATACTATTGGAAATGAAGCACTTTTTATATTCTGTAGTTTCTCCTCAAAAAATTCTCTCGTTTCCTCTCTTTCCCTCTAAAGAAAAAAGCTATTTTTATCTCACTAATGCCATTTCAGCCTAGAAATGCCTGGAGAGTGGAAACTTTTCTCTTCTCAATGAATTTAACTCTAACCTCCTTAAGCTCAAAGCCACCACCTTGACTTTTGCTTGCGAAAATAGCTGTATGAGAATTCTCATAGAATTTATCTCCTCCTCCACCCTTCCCTCCGGTACAATGTTTAGTCGCGAACAATTTGGTCTGTCTTGAACAGGGACGCAGTTAGGAAGAGCATAGAAGACATTGCCCCTCCCCAAAATAATTTTAGCTGAAAATATGTTTTTACCTCAAAACTTAGATAATACAGTCAGTGCTAAACGTCCTTCGAACACCCCGTGAATAATGTAGTCTTTTTGACAACAGTGAGTTTCTGATCAAACGTATAAGCCAATGATCCTCTTCTCCCTTAGAACCGTGTTCTATTAAAGAATTGCTAAACCTTTTTGCTGTCAATAAAACGTGCGTAATTCAGCATTGTTATGAGGGGGGAATATTTGGGAGTTTGCTTTATCTGTTAAAAGGTAGTGTAGGTGCCCCAAGATTTTTGGCAGGCATTGTATGATGTTAGATACGTGTCACCAGCGGATATTCCATGCCACATCAACCCGATAATTCATTAATTGCTAGCGTGAGTGGAGCCTAGATGTTATAAAAGTCTGGTGGCAGTACACAATAGGAAAAGAAAGAAAAAGCCGCGTGTTATCTCTAGCATAAAAACAGCTATAAAGCTTTATTGTTTTAAGATAATAACTGACCATACTAACAATGGCCATTCATGTTTTGTAGAAATAAGTGTATTCGTTTAACGGGTTTGTTGGTGTATAGATGCCTGCCACACATGTTTTCGGAATTTCGAAATGCGTGTTGCCGAACTTTAATTCCATTCAACAAAGCCATCTTTTGTTTGGCTTGCTTCCTTTTCAATCTTTGTTCAGTGCCTCTTTTTGATAAATTGTATAATAGTTGAAATTCTAATTTTGTACACTTATGTTATCTTCTGTTAGTTGAATGGTTTATCCGTTAATTTGAATTTTAGGATATTCCCTTTCTGGGCTTGTCAGTTTTTTGTCCCATAGTTTCACACGTTTTTTGTATAAGAAAGCTTTACACCCACCCCCACCCCCACCCAGTACTGCCTTATTATAAACCACTTCTTACAACAAAAGGGTGCGGCTCATTTAAACGTAAAATTTCTTGCCTGTTTCAGCATATTGCCCGGGAGGTGAATCCCCCCTGTGGCTGTGGTACTACCTTACGGTTGTTGAAGGGCTTTTAACTCTCCGCTTTTCTTTCATTGATGCTCCGAAATTCGGGTGATATGTGCGCTTTGCTGGCGGAACGACACACTTTGCTAAGAGCTGGGGAAAAGAATTGCTGCAGAATTGTTTCCGATTGGCTGCTCCAAAGATGACTAGATAGCAACTATCTTTCAGCTGCATCTACAGCAAAGAGATTGAAGCTTATCCCTTGCCTCCATTATCCCAATGGAATACTACTGCACTTGATTGTTTCATTTCTCTTTCAGTGAAAATTGATTCACACTTTTTGTAAGAATGTGGCTTAATATGAATATTAAAAAATAAGAATTCTTATTTTTTACCACTTTGAGCCTAAGATTACTCTTAAATCATTCTTGGTCGTCAAAAGGTGTAATTTTACCTGAAAAATTTAAGGGGAAAATTTAATTCTGTTTTGGTGTATTTCTTCACCGCAAAAACAAAGCAAGAACAGTGCAGAACAGAACAGAGCAGAGCAGAACATTAAATGTTGCATCTGCAGTATAATACGTAATTAGGAAGCACCGTTTCTATTCTGTCATAAATTCAATTCTATTCTGTGGCTCTCAATATTATCTGGATACGTAGCTCTGTATTTGGCAACAGCTTTATAAAAGTGCTCGATTTGTCCTATAGACCACCCATTCTCGTATACGTACACAAATTACATTTGTTTTCTGCATTCACTCAAATATACAGAATTTCCCTCTTTGTTCAGACGAAAGTGAAGATGGCGAGGCTGACCTCCATCAATGTGGACACTGTAAAGGGATGTTCACAAGCCTTTCAACGTATATCACGCATAAAATTGAGAGGCCATGTAAAGTGGCGAACAAATATCACGAGAATGAAATCGAGGCTGAGGAAGAGTTACATGAGAAGGACAGCCCTGGTGCCTCCAAACGCCTGAAGGTAAGGAAACTGTTTCTTAATAGGAACCGTGCATTCATTCATATTTCGATGCCCTCCTGATGTGTTTGCTTTCTATTGCAGAGGCACATTGCTAATAAATAATTTACGGGGAAAAATTAACAAGCTGCTCTGCACTGAAATAGACCCTGCATGCTGCGACTTGGCTTTTTTGCTTTCCTTATTTTGTCCGTTTGTGTAAGAAATTTTAGGAACGAGATGGTAAGAACTGTGAGCGATCTGGAAGGTGATGCAATAAGGGGATTGAATCATCCTGACATGTCCTCAAATTCACATAGTTTGCTTTTCCCCAACTGTTAAGATTTTTTCCTCTGTGTCGTTTCTTTTCTTTTCGGTGCGTTTCGTATTCTGAAGGACAAAACTATGAACCAAAGTAGTGGGATACTGTAAACAGACTGTTTCACAGTTGTCCTCTTGGTGTGTTCTATGAAATGGCAAGGATCGATTTGTAGTACGTAGTTTCAACCTTTCTCTTCTTGTTTAGTCTATTGATCTTGTCTCCCTTATCTATTTTAGACGGAAAATGAGTTGAATCAAGATTCTCACAAAAAGTAAGTCACCAGCCGATCTTTCGACCGTAGTAGACTACTTCAGCTTTGTATGTCGTTGTGTTCTTTTTACTTACATATTTTTTTTACGTCTTTTATGGTGGTTTAGTTGATATGAGGTAGCTCAGTATATATGCTAACTGTAAAGAAGTATGTGATAATGAAAGTAATGGAGATTTCTTTCTATTTTGCAATTCACTACATACAATCATAAACCTCACTATGTCCATGTAGTTTACAACAGGATTACACTGTTGCTATGCACAAGCACACGCACACACACACACACACACACACACACACACACACACACACACACACACACACACACACACACACACACACACACACACACACACACACACACACACACACACACACACACACACACACACACACACACACACATACGTTCTTTTCAAGACCACTACCCAAATGATCAAGATCACTGTTTGTAGGCCCTATTACGTCAGGTTAGCCAGATATAGCAACCTTCATAAGAGAGGCTGCTTTTGTGTCTAATGGAATTTGAAATGAAAGTTGTAAAGTTATTATTATTATTGTTATTATTATTATATCATTGGGTGCTATTGGAACCATGGGTTCTTCTCATTACTCATTGAACTGAGTTTTGATAAGACCACCCAAAACAAATCATTATGAAAGCTATGAGCATCTCAATAAGCTCAACCTACTTCATCTTTTGCCAAAGAAATGAACCTTGGACTAACCCAGAACTCTTAACCGTCTAATTTTGATCTGTTCCGGAACATTTAGTAGGCTTTTTGTGTTTTGTTTTGTTATATGTTAATTTCATAAATATACTATGTATTCTTTACAAGTAAGGCAATTATGCACTGCCAAGTTTTTTAATAGTGTATTTTGTAAGTAGTTTTGTATATTCAATGAGAAGCTTAAAAAATTATTGTACCAAATAGCCAATTATGCACTACCTTTACTTAGAAAGATGCATGATTGTATAGTAAAATATATTTAATTACATGACGTTGCAAAACAAAATTATTATTATACTTATTATTATTAATAATAAAAATATTGGTAACTGAACTACATATATATTGTTAGCTACAATGCTGTTCTTAATGTTTGCATCTCTGTGCATCGTAAATGAAGATTTGAGCTACAGGCAATAATATAAACCCTTAAATTGCCCCCCTTATAAGCCTCTCTTCGAATAAGCGCCCGTCACAGAAGTGGTGAACACTTTGTTATAAACTGATGCTTATAGTGGGAACGTTGTTTTTTATTATAGAGAAAAAGTTTTTGACAACACGTTTTTCATGTAGTATGAGGTAGAATGGTGATTATTGTTTTATAGCCCCCTGGAATATTCCCTCCGCTGGAGCATGCCCCCCCCACAAATATCTAAAAGATAAATATACCTCCAGAAGGCTAATTCAATGATATACAGTATGGTAACTATGATTGTTTGCGGCATCTGCAGCTTCATGGTTGGTTTGTTTTATTTTGTTGTAGAAAACACGATCGCAAAGGTATGGCTCGGAAACTCAACATGGCGGAACTAGATAGTCCAGTTTTGAACGAGAACCATTTGAACCAGAAAGATAATGATAGTCAAGTTGTTGTTGTTGTCAGCAATGAGTCAGAGGTAGAAAGGCGCTATTTCCATGAAACCGAGGCATCAGTTTCTGGATTCAGAACTCACGATAGAAGAGAGGAATATTCACCAAGACAGAAGAAGGATGGTGATAATGTCAGTCCCAGGAATATGCCTTACTTGGAGAGAAATCCAAATTTCCCATACGAGACTGCAAAATTGTATCCAGGTATTCCTGGATATTTACCAAGAGCTCCGGACCGGACAGTGCACTCTCATGAAATAGAAAAAGACATTGCCTATAGAGAGAGAATGACTCAAAAGGCGTGCGGCAATGAGCGAGATGCTCATGATCCATGGCATTTTGCGAGCAAATCAACATCCTTTTATCGAGGACCGAGCGATTTACCAGGACATTATAGTCCTTATGGTCATTCTAACTTTTATAACCCTCAGTCAAATTTATCGTACCCTAGCTCCTATCACCGATATTCCAATGCAGTACACACAACACAGGCTGGTCGAGCATGTTGTTCGCCTGCGTACTCGTCACACCCGCATTATCCCGCAGATCTTTATACTATACCAATAGAAGAGTACAACAAAGGCTTGTATAATAAAGATCGTGTAGAGCCTCCTTTTAAACCCCCATTGGAGCATGACGCTGATGGGGCACCGAAGGTAACATCACAGAGGGGTGTAAAAGAGACTGAGGAAAGTGTGGGCCAAAATGATCAAGTCAAGGAAAGGTCTATAGTTACTAGTGAGCATGAGAATGCAAACCAGGCCAAAACCGAAAAAGATGATACAGGTGCAAAGGAAAATGATAGAGAAAGTGTCCAGAATGGCGACACTAATCAAGGCACCCCAGATCTAGATCGGCCCCCACAGCTAGTCAAGATTTCGAGTCCAAATTCAAAGGAAAATTTGGATTCTCCGTTTTCTTCTCAACGGCTTGATTCAAACGAAACAAACAGTCAAGGTGGAGGGAGCCGAGGGTCCTCCATGTCTCCTGCCGAAAGTCCTATGAGTTCTTCCAATCAGAGTTTGGATCACGTGATATCTCCTTCCCAAGTGTACGAAAGGGCCACCTTTATAGCTGCCGACGACGTATCTGAAGATGCCTCAAAGCAAAGGTACCCATATAGGTTATTGTTGTTTATAGCCTTTATTGAAATTTCTTCCTTGTGTCCTGTTTGAAATGAATAGAAATTTTCCATAATATGATATTCCTTTCCTCCGACTGTTCACTTATTTATACGCAGATTGTTTGGTAGCTAAAATTCTGTTTATCCTAGGCCTAATATAGTAACCCATCCTCCAATATGTTAGAGACGACATTCTGCTTTCCTGTGCAATCCATGAAGCTAGTTTTAAGTAAAATTCTCAAATCTGCTCTATTCTATTCTACTCTATTCTACTCTTCTCTACTCTGTTCTACAGTGTTTTACTCTGCTCTGCTTTTCTCTGCTCTACTCTGCTCTACTCGGCCCCTGCTCAGCTCCTGCTCTGCTCTGCGTTGCTTCGCTCCGCTCTAAGTCACAGTACGATATAATCAGACAAAACTCTTTTATTTTCACTTACATCTTTTGTTATAACGAGATGTTTTTCCCGATGATCAACGGTTAGATTTATGACTGTGTGCGTTTTTCAGCTTGGGACGAGAGTCTCCATTTCAAGCTATTGCACCTGGTGATGATGATACTGGATCTCCGAAGTCGAAACAGGTTGCAAGCGACGCTGCTTTACGAGGCTCCGAAAATATTACGCCACAAGGTATTGACTGTTGTATTTCTCTTGATTGATAATATTAATTAGAACTTCTCCTTCAACTTCACTTTATGAGCATTGGCGTAGCTGGGAGCACACGGAAATGGCTTAACAATCCTTGATATAGATGCTAAGAAGACATAGAAACGAGGATACTAGTAGCTTTAGAGCTCCGAGTTGCACCATACTTACTAGGTTGTACCCGTGATTATGATAGATGACGTGGTAATACTGAAGTTGTGCAGATGATTCTCGATAATGCTTACAGTACACACTAAGAGAGACGAGTTTAATGAAGTGCCAAACAGTCCAGAGAATTCATGCCTGTATTAATAAGTTTTATTTTATGATTATCATAGATTTGTTAGAAGGGGACTATAATTGAGCACTTTACAACGAACATTATTGTAGTACCTAGTACAACCAGGCATAGCCGCCAAATGTTTGAGACCCCTGATCAGGTCTGTTTTCTCCTAACCTGACTGACCAATCAGCATGAGAATAGGGCTCAGCTGTAGTTGTGGTACGCATGTGTGATGAGAACCCTGCATGATGATTGGTCACCTGGGTTGGGAGAAAATAGATCTGATTAGACTCTTAAACATTTGGTGCCTATGTTGTACAATATTATTTATTGCTTTTACGTTGCGCTTCGTAAATCTACGAATTGCCCCTATAGAATATGCCCCATGCTAGAACTTCAAATTGTTATTGAGCCCCTCCCCCCCCGAATAAGCTTCCACCCCATATGACGATGAAGGTAACCTTGATAAAGACTACAGACTGCGCTCTTTTTTTAAAAGAATCAGTAATATTGAGGTTCATGCTGGCTGTTCTTAATTTTTTCAAAATTTTGAGGCTGAATTGCTCTTAATTTGTTTTTAACTCAATGGGATTTGGGCAATGTAGACATTAGATAGCATACAAGAGAACACTGGATGTTTATGAAACAGGTATTATTTTTAATAACATTAGCAGAAGACAAAAGATATACATCCTTATAGATGTGTAGTCCTTGCTAAAAGTCTTGGTACACTTCCATCTGATGATTTGGGTGTAACGTTAAAAGTTAATAGTGCTTCAGCCTCAGCCAGTTCTTAATTTGTTCTTAATTTTCCATAAAGTTTGAGGCTCGTATTCTTATAAAATTGCTGTTATGAAAAATAAAGTGTAATACTTAAATTTAGACTATTCTTTGAATATTATGATGAACAGGCATTTTCACAATAAGCTTTATATGCAACATGTGTCAAGTAATTTTATAATCTCCCTCAGATAAGTTCTCCCCTCGAAAAATCTCTTCTGCCTTGGGAAGTTACATATGGTCGGTAGTTTTTATTCTGAGCCTCAGAGATGGAAAACGCTGTTCCTTTCTAGGAACCTAAGCATTTTTCTCAAAACTGTCTGCAGATTGTCTAGAGTGTGTAGACCGACATAATTTCTGTTTGAAAATGTTTATCTGTTGTTCATCTGTTATTTATATCTTGTTCTTTTTATGTGTAGATTAACTGCTATGCCATTAAAGTACACAATTTGAAGACAGAAGAGCCTAGGATTTTCCTGTTAGGCTTATTTTAATTATATCCCTAGAGTTTCATGGTGGTGTCAATAGTTCAAAATTCTCTGTGATACCCTATGCAAATATTTGCTAGCTAGAAATTTTCTAGGGAAATATATTCCCAAGTTCTGATATTTTCCTACCTCTCCTGGGCCTGAATGCTATAAAGAGTATAATAATGATTGATTTTGTTTTAAATCTTTATTTGTTTACGGTTGTGTCTATTGATAATCCATTTATTTTCTCCAGATTCACGACCTTCGTTCATACATGACAAAGGCCACAACCCAATTGATGCATCGCTAGACCGCCGTGGCGAAATGTTTAAACCCGATGGTTCTCCTCCAAATGATCCTTCGTGGCGTCACTCGAAGCAGGTTTACAGGTGTCCATTATGTGCTAAAATATTCCCATTTAAAAGCAAACTGCAAAGGCACGTCCTTGTTCACACTGGAATCAAACCATATAAGTAAGTCAAAAGATCTTTCGGTGTCTTTTCTAATTTCTATACTTTAATGATACTGGTACGTTGTTTTGGACATTCCTACATGAAGAAGCTAAAACAGCAAGCATTTACTTGGCTTTCAAAAGAGTAATACAACAAGAGCATGACATTCAAGATTTTTCTTATTTTCCTTTACGTATGTAAATTTAAGTTTGATATTTTCATATAGTTATGTAGACAGTTTTTTTGTATTTGGCTCCTACGGTTTTTTAGCAAAGGAAATGTGTAAATCAGTGGTTCTGATATTGTATGCTTTATCTTTTATAAAAAATTCAAAATGAATTGAAATGAAATATAGAAATTTCAAGTAGTAATGCATTACATGAACTGGCGCGCATCTAGGAATTTTCATGAGCGAGGATCTTATCCACATAACAGGGCTAACTAAAAAGTTTTTGAAGAAGATACAGCTTGGAATAATAATCTTCAGTTTTAGAAACAGAAGATTCAGTATAGGACATGTCCTGATTTCACCAGTTTTTCAAGTTCAATGATTATTATTAGCAGGTCTACTTGTACTTAAACAAGAGGCTAGTTTGCAATTTTGCAAGAACAATAGAGAGAATAGAGAGCCCATTTGGATGGTGTAGCCGCACCCTCAAATGAATACCTTGCAGTTTCATAAAGAATTTGTGAAAGAGCACTGTTGTTCTTTCGAAGTAAGTGCTTTAGTCCAAAGCACCTGGTTGGTGTTATTGCCATACTTGCAAGGTTAGTAACGAATAGAATCACCAGTATGGTTGTTTAATCGATTTGATACCTCTCTTTTTACAGATGCAACGTCTGCGGCCGCGGGTTTACTCAGCAAATAGACCTGCAAAGACACTTGACTAGACATACTGGAGAAAAACCGTTTAAATGTCATCTTTGTAAAGCCCAATTCATTAGAGCTGATAATCTCAGGAAGCATGCTAAAGATACGCATTTCGTCAACATAGAGGAGCCAATCAGAAAGCGAAGACGGAAGACGACAGGCAGTGATACCGTTCTTCCTCCTTTAGAGGTATGGTATCCACAACCATCTTTTCCGTTTGTGGTTTGGTATTATAATAGGATATAAATGGGCCTCGTCCTGGACTAAATGTCTCTTTGCAGAACTTAGAACAAACATTTTAGTGTCCAGCTAGAAGCAGTCGTCGTTAGGCCAGATAGTTACAGGTTACTTTACACATCTGCTATGGAATACAATTGATGGTGAGATAAAATTGTCACCTTCTGCTGAAATATTTTGAAATTGAAAATACGTATCTGGGATGGCATGAACTGTACATGTTTTGTTTGCTATTAATTTAGGTTTGTTTTTCTCTTAATTAGATAGTTGGTATTAATTAGTTTTATAAGCTATATATGCAACCAACTTTAAATAAGTTTTGTGGTATGTGATATGATCTGATATGTCTATGAATGTTGTACCTTGGTTAGCAAGTTTTTACGATTTTGATTATTCACGTTACGCCAATATGTTTCTTTGGTTTACAATACTTTCTGTGATATTTCTATCGATAAAACACGGATTGCATCTTTTTTGACCAGGTTGCCATAGCAATGGCTATAAACGAAACTGAGAAAAATGGCGGGAGAGTTCTCGGTAGAGCTGGTAACCGAGGGAACCGCGGAGGTTCAAGGCGGGAAAGGACGACATCTTTGGAAGACGAGCAGAGGCGTATAGAGCCGGTTAGTGATACATTTGCAAGGCCAACTATGGGATCTGTCTCTTCTCATCAATATCCCGTCGGGCCACCTTCAATGGGCTATCCTTCACATGCACCATCTATTCCACCATTTGCAAGGGTACCATCTGAAATGTATGACCCAATGATGCACGAAAGAGGCTCACCACCTTCAAGATTGCCCCCCAATCCTCCAAGGTATCATCCTGGTTCGATGGTATTTCAACCTAGACCGGATCGCTTTCTGGAACGACCATACTTCTCTAGACCACCTGGGGACATACCTCCAATGTACTGGTCTTCACCTCAACGGCACGCTCTCTTATCACCTAGTGAATTAGGTCAAATGCCAAGTAGAGATAGGTTCAACAGCGAAGCTTCAGAAGGAGCTTCGAGTGTCTTCGAGGGGAGAGATGATCTAGTGAAATCTGATGTCCCCAACGGACCAGTGTCTGCAGACTTTAGATCTAATGCATTGCCCGGTCCACGACAAGGAAGACTGGAAAATGATTCTGAACGCTTTTTGCCACAAGAGGATAATCGTGCATCACACAGAACCTTACCTCCTCCTCATCACAATGACATGCTTCGCCGCAGCCCTTCTAGATTAGGGTACCCTTCAGAGCTCAGATCACCGCATTTGTCAGATGATAGGCCAGTTCACATTCTTGACGAACGAGGGCGTTTTACTCAAGATCGAGTGAGATCTGCGGAAGAGTCACTGCGGGACCATCTGCCTGAAATTCCTCCGTCATCTTCTGAAAGTAGAACTCAGAAAGATGCTGGAGATGCACTTTCGCAAGGTGACCAATCAAATCAGTCACAACAGCGAGGCTCTGTTTCATCAGCCAATGAGTTGGCATCCCTTAATTTGAGCCGTTCGAATGAAAATGGAGATGGGCATATGATTCAAGAAAAGGCTAGGTCACCTGGAAGCTATACGTATTTCACTGATGACAGGATGAAGAAGCAGAATCCCGAAAACCGGAAGAGGTACGAAGCAGGTAACCAAGAGCCTTCGCCGTATCCGAGTGACAGCTGTGTGAATCAACAGAACGAAAGTGGTGATGAGAAGCTAAAGGATGTTAGATCGACAGGCGTGAATTCTGTGATGCATCAGGTTAGCCAATAGCATTTAAAGTAGGTTTTAAGGTATAGTCGTGGTAGATAATTATTAAGGATAAAATTATTCAATTGCATTGGTGTAAATATGACTTTTACTGGGAATCGTATTGAAGTGAACCTCATCTGCTTAGGGTAGCAATCGGGCTGTTAGCTTTGAGAACATGATGGCATTAAGTATCAATGTTAGCTAAGTTACCAGCAACTTTGGCAAACCTATGCAATAACATTTTCCTTGCGAGGCTCACATTTGCAGTCAAATGCTGAAGGATGTGCTAACATTTTATTGGTTGATGTCTGTCCAGCTTGATACATCATTATCGTTGTCAGATTAAATAGACGGTAGTATTGTTGAAGTTGACATTCAACTTCCTTAGGAATTTGTCTGACAATTTCCACATCTGCATTTGAAGCGAGTCAATTTTTAGTTGCAGTGCAGAATGTCTACGGTGAAGTGCATATATCTGCGTTGAGGCGCTGAATATCTGCGGTGAGGTCCAGAAAATCTCTCCTTGAAATGTAGATGATTTGCATGGAAACTGTAAATGACTTCAATTCGAGAATGTCCTCCGTAGCGTCATGCGTTTTGAAATCCAGTTAGCCCGTCATTTTGATGTTTTACTCATTTCAATGCCATTTCCAGACATTAATGTGTATAATCTTTTTGGTATTTATTAATATTATAAATATATATATATATACATATAAATATATATCATAGGAAATAAATTTATATTAATTGCTGTCAAGTGCGTGTGTTTATGAACATTTAACGGCAAGATTTGTGTAGTGTGATATACGGTGACATTTTAAACCTTAGGGAAAGATGTCTTTTATGGGTTTTATTTTATTTGCCGTATTTCATATGAACCCTCCCTTGTGACGTGCTTCTCTTTGAGCATTCAAAATGGAAAAAGTCCCCCATGAGTTAATTTTTAATTCGGTTTTGCATTATTAATTGGGAGCAACTCCATCTCACTTGCGCGCACTTGTCAGCAACTTTCTAATCTATTGGAGCCGATTTTTATCAAGCATGATTGGTAGGAATTTAATAGATTCCCAGACGAAAACTGCCAGATGTCCCGTAGAAGAACTCTGTATAGATTCTACTCAAGTAGCTGGCAAGGGAACAGTTCTATTTGCTGCAATAGGCCTATTTATTAGAAAGGTAAGATGTTTTTATGGAGGTATAGTGATGTATATGAGCTAACATCTTAATAAAATTAGACATTCTTTAAAGGTTTTTCATCAATTCGTACACAAAATGCAGGCATTTTCTCACTCAATTCATATTGGTAGTTGGGCAGTGTTCGCCAGTCTCAAGTACAATTGTTGAATTCGTGCAAGAAGCGCTATTCACAAGCCATTTCACCAACATTTCCTTCTCTGTAACTAGTTTTCCTTGGGAATATGCTGTTAGCGTCGATGATCAAGATCACCACGAAATTCTTCTCGTTAAATAAGCGGAGCTTGAAAGTCATGAATTTCCTGCATTGTTTACATGCCTCCTAATATATCGACTGAAAGTAGGACTGGTGACTTTCGGTTGCATTCACAAAAGGCCGGTGATATTCCGTTGCATTAACTCTAGACTTCAGTGGTCAGAGTACATATATTAAACTCACTACTTCCATATGTGTTGAGTGTGAAAGTGTTTCAATTTTTGAACTTGGGCAAAATTTATTTATCTGGAACAATAGTCTAGTTAGCTTTATAACGAGTTACTTGATTGCACTTTTTAGTTATGCAAAGTTGATTCCGAGATTCTACAGGTCTATTTACATGGAAGCAAGGCAGTATTGTGTACTGATTGAGCCGAGATCTGGTGTGACAATTCGTGAATTGTTCATCAGATTTGTGGCTGTGTGGCTGTAAAGCGAGCCCGTACAGGCAAAAATCGTGAGAGGTCGTCACGGATCTTTTCCCATGGAGGCTATTCATTCAGCACAAATTTAAATGAACAGTGAGTATGCACTGTCGAACTACGTACAAGTTAGGTATAGATCATTTGTAATTATTTTGATTGCCTGGCTCGGCAGACCTAGTGGATTTCGTGAAACGTGAAAGAATATGGTCTTAAGGTGGATATATGAGTTGATTCCGGGCTTTGTAACTTGTCTTTACATTTAAAGAAGTAGAATGTGAAATTATGAGGAAAGCCAAATTAGTAGGCAACATAGCTGCTTTTAAACTGCAGTGATAACCAACTTGTGCAGTAAAAAACTGTAGTAAATGTGCCGTGAAAAAACCATCGAACTCTTCACAAGTGTATTCACACGCAGGACCCGGGTTAAATGTGTATGGTAGGGTTACCTTGTATAACATAAATGTGTATGGTAGGGTTTCCTTGTATAAAATAAATGTGTTAAAATCATTTCCCCCCTCCAGAGTATCAATGAGGATATTTTAGCCTTTTATCCAACTTCATAATACATTATTTCATAAGATATACCTTTACACAAATGGGATCCAAAAGTCTCCCCTGTTCACTTGACATTTTTTAACTCTTTGATTTGAGGTACCAAATTTGTAAAAGCCCAGTGTGAATTGCATTGAAAGTGAAAATAACGGGCATAGCTAGAGGCATACTTCGCAAGGGCTCCACCCAATATCCCCGGTTTACAACAAGATGTGCAGCAATAGATTTTAATTAGGCATCGTTAACAAAGATGGGCATATCTCCCATGCAAACTCAAGGAGGAGAGCAAAGCTGCTGAATCAAGGACGAACTTGCTTCCCTGTATATAGACCTTAAGCTGTTTTTCAAAACTTTCATTGTTGTCCGGTAACACTCTTCTAACCTCTAGAATGTGTCCGGCATTCTCACGTTAGCAGTAGATCCATAAAACCTCGTATTAGAGAGAGAGAGTTGCATACTTCCTCGCGTCTCAGATGTGTGCTCTTGAACAACTGAGGTAAGCGAGGAAGATGACTTCTCTTGCACTTTTGACCAGTAGATTTAGCAGCAGCAACAGCAGCACTATTAGACACCTGCCTCGTTATCGCGAAGGCGTAGATTCCAGTAGATTAGAGCTTCAGGTGGATACAACAGGTTCAGATCCTCGTCGATGCATGACGGACTTTTCTTGACAGGTTGTGCATACACTGAAATTATACCCTTATAATTGTGGTTTATTGCATGATCCCCAATATCTTGTATCGTTGTTAACTTTAGATAAGGTAATTATGTACTACCTGGTACTTCCAAGCTTGTAAACTTTCATGTCAGGTGCGATATGTCATTTTACTCTGTTTTAGTCCGACCACAAAACAGCTTTCCCAATCTCTTCCGATCCCAAACAACAACAAACAAATATTGATTAGATAACTCAAACATTCGATAGCTAGAGCAAATCTCGATTTCCAATCAGAGATGGAATCATTGAATGCCAGCTAAATATGTGTTTAAACTCACCAAGCTATAGCCACCAAGGAATTCTAAAATATCATAGAGAATTTGAAAAATTCAACTATTTAAACGTTTCGACTGTTGTGTTCCTCAGAAATAAGCATTCCGTACATACATATATATATATATATATATATATATATATACCCTTATAGTTGTGGTTATATATATATATATATATATATATATATATTACATGGGATCTTCCTGTTATTCACCTTTCCAGCGCTAAGTAGCATTTATCCTTTTATGGTATTAGCTTGCACGCGTGCGTTTAGTAAAAAGCAATAGGATTGTCCTTAGATTTGCTCACGTGCTTAAAGAAGTTTTCAAGTTGGTAATAGTATTGAGTATCATATAGCTTTGTTTGAGAATATGTAGCATGTACAGTGGTTTGATCTTATCACCACGTTAAAGTTTCTGATTCTTTGCATAAGACTAACAACTAGTATGAATGTATTTGCAAAGTTCAAATTCACTGAAACGAGAAAGCTGCAGGACATAATGTTCTGTAGTTTTATTAGCAGTAGCATATTTATGGCTCTCAATAGCCAACAAGGCCGCCGAATATGTATGGGTCTTTCATGCCAGTCTCTCCTAGTGTCGGTCTATCTCCCTTATTAGTACATGGTATTGAATAGTGACAAACCAACTTTAGGCAATCAGTATCTTTCCAAGTGCACTTACTTCTTTGTAAATGAAAGTATCATGGGCCTGCCATTTAGAACTTTACTGAAGTATGGACCTTTGATAGTTATTGCATGAATTAATGAAACATTTTCTTGTGATCGACTTCGGAAATTCTTGATTTTAGGTTACTTTGTAAAATCTCTCCTTCTTTGATAGCACGGACACCTCCCTTTTTTCATCACCTTTAGTATGACCTCGTCTTCGGCCAGAGTTTCCCCCTATCTTAACAGTAATTTCACATGCATCATTTGCATTTCAGAAACGTCCTGAATATTTGCCTAGTGAATTATAAGTCTTAATCCCCATTTGATTTTAGTTGGTTCTGTCGTATAAGAACGCTGGTCTTTCCGATTTGGCCTATGCAGGCCCGACCTATGTCTGAGGTTATTACCATCACTCACCCATTTTAAGCCACAGTGTGTATAGTTTGAAATTATTGCAACAATATGGCAAAATTCCTTATCAATAGTAAGTGTATTAAAAAAACAGTGAATTTGAACATTGAGATAATTATGAATGGTCTGAAATACTGTGTATATTATATCCTTTTGAATTATTATGGTAGTGTCAATTTAAAAATGAAATTTTTTATTATTAACTGGTTACGTTATTGGCGTTTGAGTCGAAACTTGCTTTTCAAACACCTGGCACTAGTTTACTAGCTTCAAACAAGTTTAGCATCCCAAGAATTTAATTTTGCGTTCTAATCATCACTTACTTATTGCCTTCGGACGGGTTAGCACGTAGGCTAGAGCTAAGAATTGTGACGGAGTCTTGAATTTTACGCCAATAACGTTACAGCTTTTTCGACACTGTTTAAATAAGATTGAGATGGACGTAAAAGACTTTTTTTACTGATGAGTTCATTAAAAATTGTTTAGTTCAATTTTAAATAGTGGTGAACTGTCCAGAAATCTTTGTTTCTGTAATGCGCTTCCTGGATACAATTCATAAGTGCGATTTAGTGGGAGAGATGGCGCCTTGGAGGAAATTGTGGGGAAGGGACAAATACTGCCAAAGTACCGACAGCGGATGAAGCGAGAAAATTCTATTGGACCACGCGTTTCAGGTTGGCTTAAAATGGGATGACTCAAACTCACTGACGTGGCAATGTAGTTAAGAAATATGGGAGTAAAGTTATGAATGTGCTGACATTGCATAGAAATCTTCAAAGATTTTAGTGCCAATGGGTGATTCAGCGAAGCTGTGGGAGGACTCCAGCCCCAACAAGTTCCCCAATATCGCCATCCCTTGTTGGTGATCACATCATACGTCAGCCTTGTCAAGACGGACAAATGCTTCTATAATGCCATCCCTTCCACCATAAATCATCACTGTTCTCTCTAGATGTCCGAGAGGTTTTTGCTGGTTTGGCGAAATAATCGTCATATTTGTAGGCACAAAGCCAGCACTGAAAAGTTTGGGCAGAGGAGGCAAAAGTCCAAAAATGCCAAAATTTGTCCTCTGTCTACCAGGCACGGTGCCACTAAATAGTAAGTTGGCGATACATATAAAAACGAGGGCTACAAACAGTAAATTTGCTTGATAAAACTTGAAGAAACGCTTGCTGACTTAAAAGTGGATGGACTGAAGCTCCCAGCTCCACAGTGACGCCGTACTTGTCTACTCACTTTTTTATAAGAATATAGTGTTATGTATATGGTCACTTTAAGGCTTTCTTGGGTTCTTTATTCCGTAATTTTACACTTTCAGGCAGAATATGTACAGAAACACACAGCTTTCTATATCACGCAAATAACTTCCAACAACACGCCATTCGTTTACAGCAAGTCTCTAACACACACTTTAATCCCAGGGGAATGGGCCCTACATACTCCCCCGCTTGGAAAATGTCATCCCTGACATTTCAATCTTGTAAATATAACAACAAAAAAATAACTGTGAGCTGAAATTCTCACTAAAATATATTGTATATCGTAGAAGTTCTTCTTTGTTTTCTAGAAAGTCCTTCAATCTTGTCTTCTTTTCTTCATCAACTGATATATTTGCAAGTAAACAATGTTCTTTCAGTTCCATAACATAAATTGTCAGTTCGTAAGCATGAATAATCTTGATTGACGTTTCGATTCTCAACTACGAGAAGTTTCCGAAGTAACGCGATAATAGAGTTGTTTTTTTTCTTTCCAATGGTAACAAGCGCGAATAAACGTCTTGTAAAATAGCGGTAACGATAACAAACGTGAATAACTGTCTTGTAGCATAACGATAACGATAACGATGTAAAGTACGTAAGGTTCTGGTATATTAGAAGTTTGATGCAGTCCAATATCCTGGCTGTATAATATATGGGTTGTACATAGGAACGCGTTGAACGTACGGTGTACAGTAGTATGGCTGATTATGGAACGATGGGAACGCGTGGGCAGGTCCTATTCCAATGGTGTTTACGGAATACCCGGGTGCATAATACGTTAACCGATTTGGCTCATTCCGCACTCTGGCTGGACGTTGCTCACGAGGTGGTAAATTATTCTGAGATGCTGATTCGTCAAAAGTGTTCTCTTCAAGCTGACTGTCACAAATGGCTTCCGAAGGCATTTCTTCTAACACGTTATTATGAGTTCTCTCACTACCGTCAAGTGCTTCAAAGTCGTTGACATCCCTTGTTTCTTCTATGTCCCTAGTACTGCTAGTACACGATTGTTCCGTTTCGTGGCTTGGATTGCCTAACGAATTTTCAACAATGTTATGTTCCCCTTCGAATAACATTTGGTCTACGCAAGGAGGGGCATTTTGGTCAGCACGTTGGTCAGATGGTTGTTTGATGGTATGCTTCATGGTGCGAGTTTCATAGTCATTTACTGGTGGCAATGGTTGGGCAATGATTGTACATTCTTCATCTGAGCTGTCCTCCTCATTTACCTCTCCCGTTGAGTCAGCATGATTTCCACGGACTTTTCGACTTGTTTTGTGATTGGATTGTTTTGAACTCACACGTCCACGTTTGGGTTCGGTGTTTGCGGTGTTGTCACTTATTAATGGCAGGAAACTACAAGGCAAGAGTAGATTACGGTGTAGCGTACGAGTCCGGCCTTGTCCTGTTTCAGGGGCAACTTCATAAACCGGTAGATTTTTGTCTGCTTGTCCAACAACAATATGAACTATATCTTCCCAATGTGCACGAATTTTGCCTGGGCCACCCTTCTCCAGAAGGTTGCGAACTAAAACACGATCGTTTATCTTTAGATCTGAATAATGAGCTTTTTTATCGAATTGTTGTTTCCCTTGTGATTGTTTGTTACATGCTTGTTTACTTGCGGTTTTGTAGGCTTGTTCCAATGCTTTTTGGAATTGTGCAGCGTATTCTTTATGTTTACCGGATGATACTGATGGTAAGTTGATGTTAAGAGCAATATCAATTGGTAATCTTGGATGTCTTCCAAAGAATAGATAAAAAGGCGAGAATCCAGTTGATTCATTTCTAGTGCAGTTATACGCATGAACAAGTTTGTTGAGGTGGTCACTCCACCTTGTTTTAAAATTTTCGGGCAAGGTAGGAAGCATAGAGAGCAATGTGCGGTTGAAACGTTCACATTGACCGTTTCCTAGGGGATGATAGGGAGTCGTTCTTGATCTGGAAATGTGGCAAAGTTCTTGTAGCCTGCTAAATAATGTGTTTTCAAACTCAGCTCCCTGATCATGATGGAGCCGCAGAGGTATTCCAAAGCGAGAGATGAAATCATTAAACAGCTTTTCAGCTGCTGTTTTTGCACTTTTATTCCTGGTAGCATATGCTTGCGCAAAACGAATGAAGTGGTCACAGATAACTAAAATGTACTCATATCCTCCACGTGATCGCTCTAGATGCAAAAAGTCGATGGAAATGAGCTCAAGAGGCTGGGTTGTAACAATCGGTACCATTGGCGCTCGTATTGTTCGTGAAGGTGGCTTTTGCTTGATACATCCACACACGTTATGTATAAAGAATTCAATGTCGGTTTGCATATGCGGCCAGTAGAACCTTTGTCTTGCCAAACTAACGACTTTCTCCACGCCGAGGTGTCCCATGTCTTCATGTAACTCTTTATATATCATACGGCGCAACTTCAGCGGAACAACAATTTGATCATGACCTCCTGTGTTTCTACAAAGGATTCCATTATCATCTATCTGTAATTTATTCCACTCATGCAATGCTTGTTTTACAGATGGTGGTTCCGAGGAGATTTTCTGTGCAGATGGCCTTTCTTTCTCTTCAACATACGAAATCAATCTACTTATCATACTGTCATTTTCTTGTGCTTTTCTGAGTTCATTTATGGTCAGATCGCCTGCAGGAGGATTGCCTTCTGTGTCAGCTGATAAAGCGTGAATATCCGTTGATAGAGATGACATCCAATTAAAATCTGTCCGTTTTTGTAGCTCGACATAATCAACGGTTGCTGCTATACTTGCTGGTTGAAAAGTCTCTGTGCAAGTGCTAATATAATCTTCAATGTTAAATGGCATACGTGACAATGAATCTGCATCTATGTTCAAATGTCCTGGTCGATACTTGATATCAAATGAGAAATCAGCAAGTTCTCCAACCCATCGAGCACCTGTTGCATTTAACTTGGCTGTAGAAAGGACATATGTTAGTGGGTTGTTATCTGTATAAACTGTAAATTGCGGAGCATAATACAGATAGTGACGAAAGTGGTCACAAATTGCCCACTTTAGAGCTAGAAATTCTAGCTTTCCAGAGTGTAGTTTGTAGTTCTTTTCTGCTTTTGTGAGTGCGCGTGATCCATATGCAATTACTTTCATCCTGCCCTGCTGTTTTTGATATAAAACGGCTCCTAGGCCAGCTTCTGAAGCATCTGTGTGTAGCACGAATGGGCTGTTAAAATCTGGGTAGGCCATAATAGGGGCGGTAATTAGATGCTGAATTAATGAGTCTAAGACTTCTTGGTGCCTACTTTCCCATTGGATACTGCTTGTAGACGGTACAAACGCTCTCTTTTTCTGGTTTGATTTCATATTACTGTTGATTTTCTCTTCAGATTGCTTATAAATAAGTAGATCATACAATAGCTTTGTTTTCTTGGCAAAATCTTTGATATACCGGCGATAGTAGCCCAATAATCCCAAAAGGCGTCTAACATCTCCGACTGTTTGTGGTCTCCTTTCTTTTAGCTGCAAGATTGCATTGATACTTGAAGAGTCTAGCCTATAACCATTTGATGAAACGATTCTTCCAAGAAATCTTACTTCCCTTTTGAAAAATTCACATTTACTTGGCTTGAGCTTTACTCCATGAGCGTGTAAACGTTGAAGAACAGTTCTCAAGTTTTCGATATGGTCTTGGAAACTTTTACTAAAGACGATTATATCATCAAGATACGGGATACATATCTCATCCCGAAGTCCATCAAGACATCCTTCCATGAAACGTTGAAAAGCAGCGGGTGCATTTCGAAGGCCGAAAGGGATTCTTGTCCACTCATAGTGACCCCATGGTGTAATGAAAGCTGTGAGGTGCTGGCTTTCCTCATCTACCCATCCTTGGTGATATGCTTTGCCTTGATCAAGTACACTGAACCATGTGTTCCCTCCAAGGTTATCCAGGGCCTCTTGCACATGTGGCAGGGGGTGTCTGTCTGGGATGGTTTTGCTGTTTAGTGCTCTATAATCGATGCATAGGCGAAGGCTGTGATCTTTCTTTCGAACACATACGACTGGTGAGCTATAAGCAGATGATGACTTCCTGATAAATTGCTTGTTTAGCAGGTCCTCTATGTAACTTTTTACTTCTTGGTAGAGTGGTCTTGGGACTGCTAAATAATTTTTCTGCACTGGAATGGAATCAGTGAGAGGAATCTTCATCTTCAAATCAGGTATTGTTCCAACATCCTCGCCATTCTTTGCAAAAACTTGCTGTTCATCAATAAGCAGTTTAATAGCTGCAGCCTTTTGTTCGTCAGTAAGTCCTGCCAATGATATATCTTTAACATGTTCCGGAATGGCCTGGTAGTCTCTGTTTGGTACTTGTTTAGGCTTATAATACTCCTGTTGAACATTTAAATCTGTGTCAACTTTAGAACAATGTTCTTGGATATCAATGGGAGTAATTGAACGTATTAGATTTAACTGACCAAGGACAGTTCTTCCCGGCAGTTGAATATCTCTTGCGGTTGTGTTTGCTACTTCTATAGACACTTTGCTGGACTTCCCTGACTTGATTGCACAAACAGTTGCACTGGTCACTAGCCCTTGTGGCATATCAGGTGAATCCTCTGGCTCAAACATGACAGGAATGGATGTTTTAATTGGGCCAACATCTGCATGCAAGGAAAGTATAATAGATTGTCCCTTTGGAATTACTTGGTTCCTTTTACGAGACTTTATTATGCACAAGCAACTTTCTTTAGCATCTTGGAGAAGACTAAGTAAAGCATCAACTTTATGAGGCATTACACCTGTAAATGACTCACTGCTAAATCCTTGAAAATTTGGCAATTGTGAATACTGTTTAATTACATTGTATCCAATCAGTGGGAGGTCGAGGTTTTGCTGGGTGACTAAGAATGGAACAGAAAGTGTATTGGTTGATTCTTGTAGCTTGAAATTGAGACTGACCCACCCAATATATGGTATTTTAGTACCATTGGCTGTAGTTAATGATAAATCTCCATTGATCAAAACTGAAAGATCTTGGACTTTTGCCATCGGAGAAATTTTCCTCAGTGTCCCCTCAGATAAAATAGATACTTGTGCTCCTGTGTCCCATAAACATTGCACTTTCTTGTCACCTAACTGACATGATACAGTACACTTCTTTCCTACCAACTGTACTAATTTTGCATGGTTCTTAGGGCTCAAGCAGGCTGTATATTGGCCATTGGACTCATCAGTTCTTTTCTTAGCATTAGATAATTCATGAATGGCATTACAGAGAACATTGTGCAATTTCTGCTTTCCAATGCAATTTCTGACACTGTTTTCCACAATAATTTGCAGATTGGCATCGCATGCATTTGAAGGATTTCTTTATGATTTTTCCACAATAACTACAGCTATGGGACATTGAATGTGTTTTATCGGCTACTTGTCGTCCCGTGGAAGTAACCGGGCACCGTTTCCCGAGTCCTTTTTCCTACAATCAGCTTTAATGTGACCATATGCTCCACAAGAAAAACAATGTAAGCACCGTCCTGTAGTACCATTGTCTCGACAACGAAGACACTTGCGTGATAATGGATACGAGTGCTTGTTTCCAGTTAGTGTCTGACTTCGTGTGCTCTGAGATGGCATGTCAGCTTGGGGGGTAACCTTTACTTGGTTTTGTTTAAGCTCAGATAGTTGGGATTTTATCTCTTTAATAGCAGCAAAGGCATGCTGGAGTTGTGTTTCTTGCGGTGACTGTTCCATTGCAGGTGTACGTGCTTCTGGTTGGGTTGAAAGCATGTGTACCCTGGCTGTTGAAGAACCAATCTTCATCTTCCTCTCAGCTTGGACAGTTGCCATTTCATTAACAAGGCGCACGAGGTCTTCATCAGTTACTCCCCTCATTCTTAGTGATGGGCGCATATTAATTAGTAAGCTTTCATCTCGAAGGCCTGTCTCAAATGCTTTCAGAAAGGCACCCTGTACAAGTTGTTCACTATATTGCAGTTCAGTTCCTTCTTCCCTGCTAGCAAACATAACTTTGTTTCTAGTATCTAAAATACGCAGGAGAAACTGTTGCGCTGTTTCTTTGGGATGCTGACAGGTGGTAAGGAGCTGCTGGTATAATTCAGACGCATTTTGTTCTTGGAAAAATACACGAAGAATTTTACGTAACTTTGCTAATGAACGATCTTGAAGGGTCAAAACATAATTGCGTAGACTGCTATGCGGTGATATTGCTTTAATTATGGCATCAACAACCTCACTTTCATGATAACCTCGTTTAATTCCGTTGTCAATTTGGTGGATTAAAGCAACGTACGTCAATTTATCGGGTTGGTTAGGCTCCCCGACTTGCCCTGCAATTTTGAATTCTCGTCGAAAATATGTCGGTTGCAAAATCGCATGACTCTCGGAGGTTTGTACAGGAGAAGGTGAGAAGACAGGGTATGGTACAGAATTTGCTATTGTATTCCGATCTTTTACGGGGCTATTCTGTAGCGAGGCTTCGAGTTCCTGTAATTCATGGGCATGTTTTACCTTTAATTCTGCGATTTTCCTAGAAAGTTCCACTTCAGGGATGTCATTTACCGTAGGCTCAGCAGGTACTCTTTCTAACGGGGGCGGCGCATTCGTTAATAAGGCAATTAAATCTTGGATATAAGCACAAGAAGCAAGTTCAGAAGGAGCATTGTTCAATTCCTTGTTCACAACATCACGAATTAGTTGAATAATCTCGAATTTATGTGTTACTTCACCAGTATCAAGTTTAAGATAATTAGTTAACATGTCAAGTTTTGTGGTATCAGGTTGCAATAGGCCGGTTTCAAATTGCAAACGCAAATCAGCTAAACTTGCTTCATGTTCCGACATACTGTATTCAAATACTTGCAAAGAAAATAATAGTTACTCGTTTCGTTGTAGAAATATTGCGAATACTGCAGGAAAGTAACGAGAAAATAGCGGGCCTACCTCACACGATGCAAGCATAGAACATCACCAACCTAGAAGTTACGTAATGTCGTCACTCTGTCCTTCATTCCACCCGAAGTAAAAGCAGCGATACGGAAGACGAGCTGGCCACCATTGTTATGTATATGGTCACTTTAAGGCTTTCTTGGGTTCTTTATTCCGTAATTTTACACTTTCAGGCAGAATATGTACAGAAACACACAGCTTTCTATATCACGCAAATAACTTCCAACAACACGCCATTCGTTTACAGCAAGTCTCTAACACACACTTTAATCCCAGGGGAATGGGCCCTACAATAGTCTATAAGAATATCAAGGCTCAAAATTGCGGAAATTAAAGAATAACTTAAGACTAATGCAAGGCTCAAGCTTCATCAAGGGTTAGATATTTTGCTTATTTGAGTTTTATTTGAAAGCAAAACAAATGTGAGCTTCACTTATTTGGTCGGCCTAGGAGTCATTATGGTATGATGAGATTCGGCAACTTTCGAGTAGTGTCAGTCACACCATTTTTATTAATATGGACTATACGAGTGACTGTCTATGCTCAAAGTCGATAAAATTTAGGAATGATATTGGAATACTTTTAGGTTCAAATAAAGAAAGTTTAAGAATATTAAGGTTCAATGAAATGCGTTTAAACGTACAACTTTATCAAAAGATAGCCACTAATGTAATTATCACGCGAAAAGTGAAAACATTCTATAACTTAGTATGTTATAGGCTACGTCATTTTGTTTGTGCAATAGCGAAATCCTGTAGTAAAAACAGACCATTCACATAGGCACTTATATTGTATCCGAAAGAGCGTCTTGTGTCAGGAAAATACAAGAACGATATGCAGTGAAAAAGTGGCATTTGGCAAAAAGTTTCTATCAATCAGAATGATAACAAGCGCATTAAAGTATCTGGAAATTTAATTACTTAAATAACTATGACTACTGTAATCCCCTGTATTTGATAACGGTGAACCCATTTCGTTTTCTGTAGAAGAGAACAGGTGAACTCATTTCGGTTTCTCTGGAGTTGGTGGTCAAGAACAGGGGAACTTTTATTTCGTATTTAGGTAGCTTCCTAGCTATATTAAGTTTACATTATTAAAACTATAATACGGTGGCCCACAAGTATCACGGCAAAACTTTCTTTCTCACGGCAAAACTCTCTTTCTCACGGCAAAACTTTCTTTCTCACGGCAAAACTCTCTTTCTCACGGCAAAACTCTCTTTCTCACGGCAAAACTTTCTTTTTCACGGCAAAACTCTCTTTCTCACGGCAAAACTTTCTTTCTCACGGCAAAACTCTCTTTCTCACGGCAAAACTTTCTTTTTCACGGCAAAACTTTCTTTCTCAATACCACACTTGTTTACACCGCATGACTTTGCCTAAACAAGATGTCAATTCTTTCATTACACAGGAAGGAATGCAGCAATATCTCCCTGAAGTTGTTGGTATACCTGCCATGATCCCATTGTCGGCTCCAAGACCTGTCACTCAAGGTTGTCAGAAGGAATAATAGGGAAGAGGGGCCATCCAGAAAGTACAAACGCTTTAAAGGTCGGTGGGTGGGTACGGTCAAAAGCCTACACACGCGTACTGGGTGGGTGAATTGGTAATGGTCAAAGCGTACGCACAATGGCATGCTCTACTAGAAAGCCTACCCATCGCGCAAGCTGATGGGAAAATGTGGACGAAATGGCACAAAATTAAAAATTGGCAGCAATTATTTTCGAAAAAGTGAGAACTTAATGCATTTTGCGCTCATTTTACGAAAAACTGTTGCTAAAAATGAGTAATATTTTTCAAGGGATATCAAGGAAAATTCGTACAGGGATGGGTGGGTGTTTTGAATCAAAAGCATACTCGCGCGTAAAGGGTCGGTAAGTTGGTCAAAAATGTGACGATCCTAGGCGTATGTACTTTCTGGAAAATCCTAAGGGGGGGCGTGTTTGCAAAAGAGGCACTTTGTATTTCCCTCATCAACCATATGTATCGTTCTTTCCCTTCGCTTTCTGAACAAGTGTTTTCCTCAGAGAGAATGTTGTACTCTACAAAAGAGTGCTTTGCCATGAGAAAGAGTTTTGACGTGAGAAAGAAAGTTTTGCCGTGAGAAAAGAGAGTTTTGCCGTGAGAAAGAAAGTTTTGCCGTGAGAAAGAGAGTTTTGCCGTGAGAAAGAGAGTTTTGCCGTGAGAAAGAAAGTTTTGCCGTGAGAAAGAAAGTTTTGCCGTGATACTTGTGGGCCACCGTACTATAAGTCATAAGCACACTTAAACTTTGTTTGATCTCTCAAAATTTTTATTTCCCTTCGGCAACCTCCTCAGTGAGATTATTATCAAATTATTGCCTGAGAGCATCAGTGCAATGATGTGATCGTAAACAACTTACAGTTCGATTGAAGTGAATTGAACAATATTTCGCGCCAAAACTCGTATTCATGCAGAGGTCCTCATCAAGGTGGAAAGGAAGAAGCAGACGAATATCTGGCCTAACTCAATGATCTCTGGTTGAAGCAGAGCTTAGTGATTAAAAGCAGAGACTTCAACAAGTAAGTTATGATTTTGATGAAATATTAAATTACGCTCTTCAATTTTCCCTAAATGTCTAGGTTCATCGATATCGATGAAGCTAGACTTCGATTGCATTCTGCACATGCCTACAGCATTTGGCATAGAAGAATAGAAATGGTTTAAATGTCTCTTCGCGCTATTGTTAAAAATTGGAGATTTCTCTCAGGTTACAAGGGCTGCATTATTTATTCCTCAGCTGAAGCTCCAATTGCATCGCGCATAATACTCTTCTCTTCAAATGATATTTCTATAATATAACGTTAAACCACCTTAATGTCTATGTCTGGAAAATAGCTGCTATAAGTATAAACTTAGCAGGGCTTAGCTAAACAGGGATTTATTTTATGATTTAGCACCAGGTTAAGAGGTGATATGATCTGTGGCGACGCTCACTTTCAACGCTGGACGAAATTGGATGGTCGTGTCCGTCAGCTGGAGATTTGATAGATTAAAATTGTTGAGTCCAATGGGAATGGTCCTTTGTGAGAATTATCTTATTATCGAGAATCAGAAGGTGAAGAAACGATCGCGAATTTTTCAAACCGTGGCTGTTTCGTCCTTCGTTAATATCCAACATTCAGTAATTTAAGTCATCATTAATTTTCATGTTTGTTAATTTCCACACGCAGTGATTGTCACAAACACGCAATTTCAGCTAAAACTGAGATGAAAAATGGCAGACTTTCACATGTAACTTTCTAGAAAAACCGACAATTAGTACATGAAGTAATGTAGCAATTTCTGTTATATGCACAGAGAGTTGGCTTATTGTTTTGGCACCACAGTGTGACTTTACTGAGGAAAACATAGGCTAGAAAAGCTTCAGTGTACCAATAATTAGTCATCTTATTTGCATCCATCTTATTCATAGTATCAAAGTATTTAGTATACACTAATAGTATCAAGTATATATAGATAGACAGAGCACTCAACACTTCTGTAATAACTTAAAGTTTCATGTCTTCAATTATCAGGCTACTGTATTTGTATTTCTATGTATGTACCTTCAAAGGTCTTCAAATTTAAGTTTTGTTGGTCAGATTAGTGTGATGTTATAACACCTTTGGCTCATGTTTTGTTTTTATGTGGGAATTTCATGTTGTGATGTTACTGGAAGCTGAAGTTGTTTTTCTTTGTGTAGTATCTACTTATATCCACAACATCACTCAATGTTACAGCTAGTTTCAGGCCAAGATGAAGAGTATGACAGTTTTTGATAAGATCTTGCACATGCAACAGGTAGCTACTAGGCGTTAGCTTATGCAGTTACTTATACTCAAGTGCCTAATTGCCAGGGGGTCAGAGTAAGTGGGGGGCTGGAAACAGAAGAATATAATATGCAAGGGGAGTCAGATAAAGGTAGGGGTCAGAATAATTGCAGGTTAAATAAATGCTTTGAAATCTAGGATAATACCATTATGAAATTCTCTATGTTCATAAGTCAGGCATCAATGGCTATGAAAATGTAAGAAGCACAGAAAGTGCTTATAGACAGGAAGACTTGTCCAAAATATCTGTTTCAAACAAATTTTTGGAAACTTTTTGCTGAAAAAGGGGTCTTAATAAGAGTGGGGGGGGGTTGTAAGGGTCTTTGAGTATTAGGCCTTGTTCTAAGTTGATTTTAGAAGAATGTGATGGTGATCCTGACAAACCTGGGTTTTTAGCAATGTGGATGTCATTTTTCATACTCTTATGGTCCTAGTAAATGGGGAGGGGTTGCTTTTTCACTTTTCATATATTTTCTGACTCCTCAGAGCTTATTGGGACCCCAGTTTACTAAATGTCAAGGAATGAAAAAGGATTCATTGAGAAAAGAATACCTTTCCTTCACTAATTGTTAGTGTTTCTGATGGATGGGGGCCAAGGTGCGTAAAGGTGCCAAGCCCCAAATTTTTTAAATGTCCCATATAATAGGCACCCAGTAGAACAATCTTTTCTGATCATAGCCACTAGTACAGTCATCACTATTAATTATCTTGATCAAATTGCCTATTTTTTCCTTGTTTTTGACTCAGAACAGATTTTCGTCTTAAATTTGTGGTATAGGTAAATACCCTTAATGATCCCTCAATTAGGTTCGCTGTCATGTCAAACTGTTAAGGGAGCAGATGATAATTCACAATGAGTGTAAGACCCGTTCTGAGTCACTAGATCCATCGGAAATGGCTGTAAACAGAGATATAGCGGAAAAACTCCTGCCATCATATTTGAGACTCCATTTTAGCTACAACATGCTTTTTTTCTAAGGAACCTTGCTCAAAGCTTAAATTTCCTTACTTCCATTACAATACAAGGATGGAAACATAAAAAATATGAAAGTTGGTCAAGGTCAGGAGAGCTGCTTTTGCTGTATGAGGACTTCACCTGCGCAATCATAACAATAATCATTAACATCATCACCATCATCATCATTCATTTCTGTAAAGTAGGCTGTTTCCAATAAGAATGGCTGAATTGCTGCTATTTTAGGCCTAGTGTTAAATGTTAAGGTAGGGTACTACAGACATGGCAAGGCTTATCGGTAGCCTCCTACCACACATGTCTCATGCAAATTAGGTTTATGAATTCTCGATTCTTCCTGAAACAGCACTACCCGATACAATCGGCCCGCTTGCATGGAGTCATTCGGAGAATATAGTGTGTCCACTGTTTACCCCACCTAACTTTTTGAGCATGAGACGTATTCTGTTTTACAATGATATGGCCTATGAGAATGTCTTGGTCCAAAAGCGCTGAAGTTTATGCTAAATGATTGACTCAAGTTTTGGGGAGCTCTTACATAGAAGCAAGGAAGTAACAATTCATATAAGAAATTTGCAAAAATTTATGCTAGAGGTACACAAATGCCACACATGCCAACATTCTCATACGAAGTTGAGGGAGCTTAGAAGCCTACATCGTAGATTAGCGTCAATGGGGTGTGGCCGGTAGAAACAATTTGACTACACCACACCCCTTTGAACAGATGCTTAGAAATTGCTTGGAGACACTTTCTGTTGCTTATTTTTGTTCATACTCTTGAGGATGCAAGTCTCTGGGACCTGATCTTACCTTCTAGAATGGTTGAAAAGAAGACTCCCAGACCAGAATTAGAATGAATTTTTTCTGGAAGTACAAAGAGGCTGTTACTATATTCTGATGAAAATAATCAACACAGCAACTTTTATCTGCACGGCCCGGTTTGCATAGCATCTCTTAGTCAATTGGCTGGTTTATGGAAAATCGTACGGTCAAGTCAAGTCAAGTCGAAATTTCAAATAAACTTTATGCTTAACCTTAAAAATGAAAGTTCCCGTGAAATTGGTTGTAAGAAGGCCTTTTAATGACAAACGACAAAATGCGGAAGTTCTGTCTGAATTGATGGTTCCTTGTGGGAGGTTGCTTATAAGTATTAATAACGGGAGACCCCGCATTGTGTGGGATTGTTAGCATGTAGAAAATGTACTGCTACTGGAAGCCCATCCTTTCTGTGGGAGCTCTTCAACAGAAAAGTGCTGCCGTATGACCTAAGAGTAAACGGTCTCCTCTTCAGCGCCCTAAAATGAGGACAAATAAATATGAAAACGAGTTTCTTTCATTTAGGGAGAGCATGGTTTGGAATCAACCTTCGAACAAATATTATGCTGCAAAAAGTCATGATGAATTCATAGTGAAAAGCAGCAGCTGGAAGGGATCAGGATATGTAACTGCCGCAACTGTACTTAGTTAATTTTAGAAACTGCCAATAGGGTAGAGCTGACCTTTATTAGCTTTAGCTATTTTTTCCAACAACTGTAAATAAATTTATTGTACTTGTATTATTTGAGGTTGATGTATTTTTTCTTTTTCTGTAGTGTTTGTCTGTTGTCATTTATTTGTATTTTCATTGTCACTAATTACGTTGCAGACTAGCCAACTGTGCACTACCTTAATCTAATGAGGTGTTTGATTGTATATTTGGAACATATATTATTATCGTGTGGTTTCAAAACAAATTTATTTTCATTATCATTAAACAATGCTATTCTTTAGAATAAGAACTATACTATGAGTACCAAGTTTATTGTTCTGTTCTGCTCGTCTTTTTTTGATGAAGTAGCGCACTAAGAAAGATTAAAAAATTTCCCTTTGATTGTCAGACGAGATCACACCTATTATCTCTCAGTAATACTTTTAAGAACAATCTCAAGGTAAAAAGCAATTAATTTTAATAATGTTAAGTTTAATAATATTAGAGCCATGCGAATAGTTAGACATTCTTATAACGAAGAAAGTGTGAAGTAGGTTCACGTGGCGACTAAAAGTTTCGACTTGCGGTAATGGTCATCTGTATCATGTGATTACAAACGAATACATCTTTGCTTTATGGGCTTTACTTATACACGTCCTATCTCAAGCTTGTTCATTGGTATGCTATTGCGGATATCAGCTGGAATGTCGTCTTTTATCTACAATGCAATACCTTCACCACAGGGAATCTTTTAAGGAAATTTAACTAGTAGGCCAAGACAATTATCTTAGGGCCCTACTCTACTCACAGCCAAGTTCGGTGTGTTTGCCTAAAGAGAACCTATCCAGTATAAACTGCTTTTAAGAATATCTAATTTTTCGCTGAGCCTTAAAATTCTTAAAACTCTTTTATTTTGAGCCTAGGATTATTCTAAAATTTCAGTGATTTTGAGCCTTGATGTTCTTATAGGTTTTATTCTTATAAATGTGTGCAGGCCCTTGATCTTGACGTCAGTTGGTTGAATGACTAACTTGTGATTATTCACATTTGAAGGATAATTAAGTGACATACAATATGCATGAATACTATTTCATCTTATGCAGGCAACTGTGGAGGAGATCCTGGTGGTTTAGACTGTAGTCATCATTTAACTTGAAAGTAAAGAAATCAGAAAGGTTGTTGTAACGATTCTTTTGCTTCCAAGTCTAAAATACTCATCCTAAGCTATTTAATCTTCTAAAAAGTTTTCAGCGTGGCATTTTGTGGATTACGCAAACCAATGGTCTCTTTAGACTTCTAGTTGTGTCGTGATATAGGTTCTAGTTAGTTTACATGATTAGGCACTGTAAATTTTAATGACTGAGATGGACATACTTTAGCTAGCTTTTCGTTAATCGAAGCTGCATATGTTATTGTGGTAGGCGTTACTTCGCTTGCTACTCGTGCAATATGTATTGTAGTTAAGTTAGTTTCATTTGAATAGCCTCACATGTAGTTGGGTTCCAGATCCCTCGTGTGCATTGCTTGTATTTTATGTTACATGTTTTGTTTTATAAGGAGCAAGTATATAAGAGATACGAGACTCAAATCAGGCAAAAATTGAGAACCATTTGGGAAACACAGGCAGGCTGAATTTCAAAGTAAACGTGAAAAATCTGTTTTTGCGAGAAAATGTTGTTAAACTAGAAAAACATACAAACATCTCTGAAATGCTTTTAACTAAATTCTATGTCTCCTCTTACGGTTGCCTTGTTATTACGGGAAATTTCAAGAATGTTGAGAAACACTTAAGAAACATCTAAGGCTGGATTTGAGACAATATTAAGAAACATCCAGGCTGTAGGGAGAAAGTTTGTTTCTTATAAAAAAACGCGTAGCTGTAAAGTTGATTGATATCTGCTCATATCTAGAGTTTTCTTACAACTTTCGTCAGCTTGTTACAACAAGTGGTTGTGCGGAATTCCAAAAGACTCTTATGTAGGGCATTGCCACAATTTTTGTTAAGGTAGGTAGAGCTGTTGTCACAATACTGTTTACCCTCCCATTCATCGTGCCAGCTCATGATAGGTCTAGTAGTTACCTTCTTCAACAGAATAGTGAGAATGTCCCGAGAAAATATGGACAAAGCAGAGCGAAAAGCACTGGCATAGTTAGGTCTGTGCACATAACAATCTATATCGGCCTTGAAATCTCTTTCAAATGTTCTCTCCGCAATTCATTCTTATCATGCATCTCCACTAAAAACCCAACCAAAGGTTTTAGCCCTTAAAATCGTTTACGGTTTTCTTAAATATTAGCACACAGCTTGAAGGTCTTGAAAGATCGCTTTCAATAATAGTTCTTGTGGCAATGCCAGTATGACAATAAGAAAATTTAGACAGTTAATGTTTGGTGTTTTCCAATTATATATGCAGCTTTGCATATATTAGAGAAAACTTAGCAAATATTCAGAATAGAGGCACATTTTTAAGTACATTTTTGTATTATATATTAGTAATTTTTCCTGTGAAACTCCATTTTCTACCTTTCACAAGTTCAATATGACGAAGGCCAGAAGAAAAGATGCAACATGTCACATTTCAGTTTCAAAATAAAAGATTTAAATACAATTTACATATCACGGATCTCATCGAAAATGAGCATAAATTACTTGGGACTCGCCCGTTTTAATTACAAAGCTATTATGAAGAGAGTTTTCACATAGTAAGAAATGAAACAATATGCAACTAATATATGCTGTGCGGCATATTGCAAGGAATAGTATTTGCAAATATGGAAAAGAACCTAAAAAATTGGTCGTAACATACAATTTCAAGCAATGCTTTGATCAAAAAAGCTAAACGCGCAGGTCAGCGAAAGGCAAAAATGCAAAATTGCTGCTTAATCCAAAAAATATAAGAATTATTATCAGTTTTGATGTACAGGAAAAAGAATTGTGCTTATTTGTGTTTATATTTTTGAAAAAAATTTGTATAGCGATATGGAAAATCAGCTTGTCGACAACAGAAACAACAGTCTTATCTTTGGAGCACTTTCCTGGGTAAATAAATAGCGAAGTGTTACGTGCTATGAAGTCAGTTGTCGGTTACATTCTATCAGTGAACAACCCCAAGGCATCAAAAAGGGATCAGTTAAGTTCTTTCAATCAAGGTGATCAAAGCACGCTATGATAATTGTCAACTACCATTAAATCTTGCAATGGCAAGCAGGGTTCTGGAATATTGAAAAACAATCAAAAGTTACAACAGAACTTAGTAATATTTCAGGTGATCAGTACCTGTTACAATATGATTATATCTTTTCCCTACAATCAAATTCTCATGAATATCCTCAATGCATAAAATGGACAAAAATAGTACATGTTGCTAAAATGTTCGTAAACAATTGCTACACAGTGTCCCAGTTGGGATTTTCTGACCTCGGATTGATAATAACTAGATACTTTAATGCATAGCCGGGGGTAGACGCAGCCACATTTTGCATTATCAGAAAATAAAACAGTGGAAACACAAATTAATAACAGTAAAATTGATGCCCAAATGGACAAGCATACAAATTTCTTGAATGAGTGTGTATCCAACCCTCTCTACGAAAGAGGGGTTCGAAGCCATGGCTCAGTTAGTACAACCTCAGGTGTTCCATCACCAAGATTAAGAGGTGAGATCTGAAAGTGCTCTATAATATCCATCAGGTTGTCACGTGATACTCCTTCATTATTACCATATTTAGCAAGAAATCCTCCTCCAGGTGTTCGCTTGATAGGCAAGTGTATTACATCATCATCTGACTTTATTCCAAGGAAAAGATCATCTTCTTGCTTGTAAGCGAGGTAAACACCAGGTTTGTTACTTTCATTCAACGTGGCCGTGACCGCTTTTTCATTCATCTGGCCCTTGTACCATGGCAAAGATTCATACTACAAAGTAAATAACTAATGTTGAAAACCAAGCAATTCTCGTTACAAGATCTCAATCAAATATTGATATTGATTCAGGATTTTCAGACAATTTCAGACACACTGCTCTGATAACTACACAACTCTTCTCCTGCATTCCTTTGCTTCTATGTAAGCAGAGCAACTAAAGCAGATCATGATTTCGACCGCATGCCTCGTAGACAGACGACGTCTGAGTTCAAAACTTCTAAACAAAAAACTGAAATGTGATGAAACACAATAACCAGTACCTGTTCAATTTTCTTTTTTTGTTTATCCTTCTTAATTTGGCCAGAAACATCAATCATAAATGACTCCTCTTGCGGGTAGTGGCTGCTACGGTCACCATTTGAAACAGTGTTATCTGCACCCATGTGGTCCTAGGGTAATCATAAACATTTCATCGACTCATAAAAGAAACTTCTAAAACAAATAATACGTACAGGTTTAGATAACAGAGTACTGTGACCATTAACTGCCCTTGAGACAATGACCATTTTTATAGAATGAGATCAAGTTTACAAATCGTAACTCTTCTTATGGTCGTGATGTTATACTACTAGTTTGTCTATTACCAGGCCACCTCCCGTAACTTGAGATAATAGAACCCAAGTCGTTCTCAATAAAATATCTTTCCTCGTCTTGCAGGTTGTAGACCAAAACTTTCTAGTTATTCTGGCAGTTCTTATATTGGCACTAGAATTATTATGATTACTACGGCTATGAAATTATTTATCATTTGTATCAATATACATTCATCAATATACACACCACATTGCTCATCATGATATCTGAACGAAGCAGGTCATCCTTGCTTTGTCCTCGTAGAGCCATTCTTTCTGTCATCGTCATCTTCGCGCCAGCATTTCCCTGCCTGCGCCTACGCAAAATAATGAATGTCGCAACAGCAGCTACGACTACAAACGCAACCACACCAATAACAGCTGCGACTGTGGCTGTGGAAGAGCTCTTTTCTTCATCATTTTTACGAGATTTGTCAGCATAGGCTGAGAAAGGAATTTAGATAGCAACATATAGAGAATAACGCAGCAACAAGGTAAAAACTGTTCACTGTTGCAGTGACGTCAATCCTCTAATAAGCTTCCCGAAGGCATATTTACTATACATTGTGGATAGCGACTTATTCGAAGGGGAGTTTTTTCGAGGGGGGGGGGGGAATTCAAGGATTTACGGTAGAGAAATTTTACAGTAAAGACATATTGTTCATGGGCTAGAAGGAGAAAGTACAAAATAGCTAAATGACTATGAAAGTGAGAAGTCACTTTGGGAAGCTTAATGAGGAATGTAATCATCATCGTCATCATCATTATCATCATCATCATCATTATCATCATCATCATCATCATCATCATCATCATCATCATCATCGTCATCATCATTATCACCATCGTCATCATCATTATCATCATCATCATCATCATCATCATCATCATCATCATCATCATCGTCATCATCATTATCACCATCGTCATCATCATTATCATCATCATCATCATCATCATCATCATCATCATCATCATCATCATCATCATCATCATCATCGTCATCATTATCATCATCATCATCATCATCATTATCATCATCATCATCATCATCATCATCATCATCATCATCATCATCGTCATCATTATCATCATCATCATCATCATCATTATCATCATCATCATCATTATCATCATCATCATCATCATCATCATCGTCACCATAGTTACATTTTGCAACTCTTGCGGATCGATATAACTTATGACCAGGACGACGACAAAAAGCATATTCAAAATCAATTCGGAAAATTTCGAAGATAAATGTTCATACTTTCCAATATTTATGGTTGATGATATACTCTGCTAACTGATAAAGGATCCAGTAAAGCAGACGAATCCATTGAAAAATCAGTGTCCGTTTAGTTCTAAGGCTGTTGTCAATACTAACGAGATTTCTCATCGCTCAAACGATTATGCTATCAATCATACAACCATTCTTCCGAATTAATTTTGTATGATTCGAATCCCGCTCGGGTCGGCTAATTTCTCGCACTTTCACTTTCAATGTTGTATTAATTAATTTGCATTAATTCCGAATTAATCAATGTTTTTGACTTCGCCCTGGTCTTCAAATTCATTGTGAAATATTCTAACAAAAATATAGTATGAAAATATAGTATGGGAATACAGCATTTATAATAGCAAGCAATGATCTTTGACTGAACTACAAAGTAGAACATTTCACTCATGGCTCCTAAAGCCTTCAAAACATCTATTTACATCAGAGTCTAAATCTTTTGTTCTTAAATTCTTTTGTTTTCAAAATCTTTATCTTGTAGTTCTATAAATTTTAGACTTTATTAGGGAGTGGATTTAAAAAAATATCTAATTAGTGATATAAAATGAAATCATACGACTCGATACCTCAATAAAAATGTTTTGAATTCGAAAAAAGCCACCTAACTGTCAATTCAACTCACCCATGGTAACTTTGTTAACTTTGTAATTTTGTGACTTTAAATGGTCTTTAACTCTCTCTTGATTAAGTACATCGATTGCTTCATTTGCACTGAGCGCTCTACCGTCATCCTTTTCCCTAACTACAACCTCGATGTCAACTCTGGAAAACACGAAATCGAGATATGCTCTATAAACCAACAAAAAAGCACATAGAGATAGACACTACCCACAAAAAACCATGAAATTCAGAAACACGAACAGATAGGCATGATACTCACTCTACCGCAGGGACAGTGGTAGTAGGTTTCGGCGTAACAGCAACTCCATTGCCAATTTTGCACTCCTTCGCATTGTCCATTGAACTCAGCAGAACGTTACAGAGGTCTTTAGATTTAGATGGAATGTCTTTGTTCCCATTTCCAGGGCATAAGATGAAATACTCGACATCAGCTAGATCATTATTCAAATCATTGAGGTTTGTGACTCGAATGTTGCATGATCTGAAATCAGTGCTGGTTGAGAATGTCCGAGTGGTCTAGGAAAAATACACTATTAGGTAATCAAAACATAATCAAACAATCGCGTAATCACTATGGAAAACATTTGCATACAAAGGAAAACACACAGGATCTTACTCACAACAAGGTCACCACTCAACTCTCAAGTCAATCATGCACATATTAATGAGGTTCTATATTTTTAGTGTTTCTCTTTTTTCTCTTATCCTTTGGCTAAAAGTACCCATACACATAAACATGTTTATATTGATACTAGTCAAGGATGAAAATGAGCCATTTTTGGCCAAAAAGTAAGGCTATAGCCTTGGTATTTTGCTCAAAAATGACCAAATTTGAAATTGATTGATTTTGATTGCAGATTGAAAAGTGATGAACATGAGCCATTTTTGGCCAAAAAGTAAGGCTATAGCCTTGGTATTTTGCTCAAAAATGACCAAATTTGAAATTGATTGAGTTTGATTGCAGATTGAACAGAGATGAAAATGAGCCATTTTTGGCCAAAAAGTAAGGCTATAGCCTTGGTATTTTGCTCAAAAATGACCAAATTTGAAATTGATTGAGTTTGATTGCAGATTGAAAAGTGATGAAAATGAGCCATTTTTGGCCAAAAAGTAAGGCTATAGCCTTGGTATTTTGCTCAAAAATGACCAAATTTGAAATTGATTGATTTTGATTGCAGATTGAAAAGTGATGAAAATGAGCCATTTTTGGCCAAAAAGTAAGGCTATAGCCTTGGTATTTTGCTCAAAAATGACCAAATTTGAAATTGATTGATTTTGATTGCAGATTGAAAAGTGATGAAAATGAGCCATTTTTGGCCAAAAAGTAAGGCTATAGCCTTGGTATTTTGCTCAAAAATGACCAAATTTGAAATTGATTGATTTTGATTGCAGATTGAAAAGTGATGAAAATGAGCCATTTTTGGCCAAAAAGTAAGGCTATAGCCTTGGTATTTTGCTCAAAAATGACCAAATTCGACATTGACTGATTTTGATTGCAGATTGAAAAGTGATGAAAATGAGCCATTTTTGGCCAAAAAGTAAGGCTATAGCCTTGGTATTTTGCTCAAAAATGACCAAATTTGAAATTGATTGATTTTGATTGCAGATTGAAAAGTGATGAAAATGAGCCATTTTAGGCCAAAAAGTAAGGCTATAGCCTTGGTATTTTGCTCAAAAATGACCAAATTTGAAATTGATTGATTTTGATTGCAGATTGAAAAGTGATGAAAATGAGCCATTTTTGGCCAAAAAGTAAGGCTATAGCCTTGGTATTTTGCTCAAAAATGACCAAATTTGAAATTGATTGATTTTGATTGCAGATTGAAAAGTGATGAAAATGAGCCATTTTTGGCCAAAAAGTAAGGCTATAGCCTTGGTATTTTGCTCAAAAATGACCAAATTTGAAATTGATTGATTTTGATTGCGGATTGAAAAGTGATGAAAATGAGCCATTTTTGGCCAAAAAGTAAGGCTATAGCCTTGGTATTTTGCTCAAAAATGACCAAATTTGAAATTGATTGATTTTGATTGCAGATTGAACAGTGATGAAAATGAGCCATTTTTGGCCAAAAAGTAAGGCTATAGCCTTGGTATTTTGCTCAAACATGATCAAATTTGAAATTGATTGATTTTGATTGCAGATTGAAAAGTGATGAAAATGAGCCATTTTTGGCCAAAAAGTAAGGCTATAGCCTTGGTATTTTGCTCAAAAATGACCAAATTTGAAATTGATTGACTTTGATTGGAGATTGAAAAGTGATGAAAATGAGCCATTTTTGGCCAAAACATAAGGCTATAGCCTTGGTATTTTGCTCAAAAATGACCAAATTTGAAATTGATTGATTTTGATTGCAGATTGAAAAGTGATGAAAATGAGCCATTTTTGGCCAAAAAGTAAGGCTATAGCCTTGGTAGTTTGCTCAAAAATGACCAAATTCGACATTGATTGATTTTGATTGCAGATTGAAAAGTGATGAAAATGAGCCATTTTTGGCCAAAAAGTAAGGCTATAGCCTTGGTATTTTGCTCAAAAATGACCAAATTTGAAATTGATTGACTTTGATTGCAGATTGAAAAGTGATGAAAATGAGCCATTTTTGGCCAAAAAGTAAGGCTATAGCCTTGGTATTTTGCTCTAAAATGACCAAATTTGAAATTGATTGATTTTGATTGCAGATTGAAAAGTGATGAAAATGAGGCACTTTTGGCCAAAAAGTAAGGCTATAGCCTTGGTATTTTGCTCAAAAATGACCAAATTTGAAATTGATTGATTTTGATTGCAGATTGCAAAGTGATGAAAATGAGCCATTTTTGGCCAAAAAGTAAGGCTATAGCCTTGGTATTTTGCTCAAAAATGACCAAATTTGAAATTGATTGATTTTGATTGCAGATTGAAAAGTGATGAAAATGAGCCATTTTTGGCCAAAAAGTAAGGCTATAGCCTTGGTATTTTGCTCAAAAATGACCAAATTTGAAATTGATTGATTTTGATTGCAGATTGAAAAGTGATGAAAATGAGCCATTTTTGGCCAAAAAGTAAGGCTATAGCCTTGGTATTTTGCTCAAAAATGACCAAATTTGAAATTGATTGATTTTGATTGCAGATTGAAAAGTGATGAAAATGAGCCATTTTTGGCCAAAAAGTAAGGCTATAGCCTTGGTAGTTTGCTCAAAAATGACCAAATTCGACATTGATTGATTTTCATTGCAGATTGAAAAGTGATGAAAATGAGCCATTTTTGGCCAAAAAGTAAGGCTATAGCCTTGGTATTTTGCTCAAAAATGACCAAATTTGAAATTGATTGACTTTGATTGCAGATTGAAAAGTGATGAAAATGAGCCATTTTTGGCCAAAAAGTAAGGCTATAGCCTTGGTATTTTGCTCTAAAATGACCAAATTTGAAATTGATTGATTTTGATTGCAGATTGAAAAGTGATGAAAATGAGGCACTTTTGGCCAAAAAGTAAGGCTATAGCCTTGGTATTTTGCTCAAAAATGACCAAATTTGAAATTGATTGATTTTGATTGCAGATTGCAAAGTGATGAAAATGAGCCATTTTTGGCCAAAAAGTAAGGCTATAGCCTTGGTATTTTGCTCAAAAATGACCAAATTTGAAATTGATTGATTTTGATTGCAGATTGAAAAGTGATGAAAATGAGCCATTTTTGGCCAAAAAGTAAGGCTATAGCCTTGGTATTTTGCTCAAAAATGACCAAATTTGAAATTGATTGATTTTGATTGCAGATTGAAAAGTGATGAAAATGAGCCATTTTTGGCCAAAAAGTAAGGCTATAGCCTTGGTATTTTGCTCAAAAATGACCAAATTTGAAATTGATTGATTTTGATTGCAGATTGAAAAGTGATGAAAATGAGCCATTTGTGGCCAAAAAGTAAGGTTATAGCCTTGGTATTTTGCTCAAAAATGACCAAATTTGAAATTGATTGATTTTGATTGCAGATTGAAAAGTGATGAAAATGAGCCATTTTAGGCCAAAAAGTAAGGCTATAGCCTTGGTATTTTGCTCAAAAATGACCAAATTTGAAATTGATTGATTTTGATTGCAGATTGAAAAGTGATGAAAATGAGCCATTTTTGGCCAAAAAGTAAGGCTATAGCCTTGGTATTTTGCTCAAAAATGACCAAATTTGAAATTGATTGATTTTGATTGCAGATTGAAAAGTGATGAAAATGAGCCAGTTTTGGCCAAAAAGTAAGGCTATAGCCTTGGTATTTTGCTCAAAAATGACCAAATTTGAAATTGATTGACTTTGATTGCAGATTGAAAAGTGATGAAAATGAGCCATTTTTGGCCAAAACATAAGGCTATAGCCTTGGTATTTTGCTCAAAAATGACCAAATTTGAAATTGATTGATTTTGATTGCAGATTGAAAAGTGATGAAAATGAGCCATTTTTGGCCAAAAAGTAAGGCTATAGCCTTGGTATTTTGCTCAAAAATGACCAAATTCGACATTGATTGATTTTGATTGCAGATTGAAAAGTGATGAAAATGAGCCATTTTTGGCCAAAAAGTAAGGCTATAGCCTTGGTATTTTGCTCAAAAATGACCAAATTTGAAATTGATTGACTTTGATTGCAGATTGAAAAGTGATGAAAATGAGCCATTTTTGGCCAAAAAGTAAGGCTATAGCCTTGGTATTTTGCTCAAAAATGACCAAATTTGAAATTGATTGATTTTGATTGCAGATTGAAAAGTGATGAAAATGAGCCATTTTTGGCCAAAAAGTAAGGCTATAGCCTTGGTATTTTGCTCAAAAATGACCAAATTTGAAATTGATTGATTTTGATTGCAGATTGAAAAGTGATGAAAATGAGCCATTTTTGGCCAAAAAGTAAGGCTATAGCCTTGGTATTTTGCTCAAAAATGACCAAATTTGAAATTGATTGATTTTGATTGCAGATTGAAAAGTGATGAAAATGAGCCATTTTTGGCCAAAAAGTAAGGCTATAGCCTTGGTATTTTGCTCAAAAATGACCAAATTTGAAATTGATTGATTTTGATTGCAGATTGAAAAGTGATGAAAATGAGCCATTTTAGGCCAAAAAGTAAGGCTATAGCCTTGGTATTTTGCTCAAAAATGACCAAATTTGAAATTGATTGAGTTTGATTGCAGATTGAAAAGTGATGAAAATGAGCCATGTGTGGCCAAAAAGTAAGGCTATAGCCTTGGTATTTTGCTCAAAAATGACCAAATTTGAAATTGATTGATTTTGATTGCAGATTGAAAAGTGATGAAAATGAGCCATTTTTGGCCAAAAAGTAAGGCTATAGCCTTGGTATTTTGCTCAAAAATGACCAAATTTGAAATTGATTGATTTTGATTGCAGATTGAACAGTGATGAAAATGAGCCATTTTTGGCCAAAAAGTAAGGCTATAGCCTTGGTATTTTGCTCAAAAATGACCAAATTTGAAATTGATTGATTTTGATTGCAGATTGAAAAGTGATGAAAATGAGCCATGTGTGGCCAAAAAGTAAGGCTATAGCCTTGGTATTTTGCTCAAAAATGACCAAATTTGAAATTGATTGACTTTGATTGCAGATTGAAAAGTGATGAAAATGAGCCATTTTTGGCCAAAACATAAGGCTATAGCCTTGGTATTTTGCTCAAAAATGACCAAATTTGAAATTGATTGATTTTGATTGCAGATTGAAAAGTGATGAAAATGAGCCATTTTTGGCCAAAAAGTAAGGCTATAGCCTTGGTATTTTGCTCAAAAATGACCAAATTCGACATTGATTGATTTTGATTGCAGATTGAAAAGTGATGAAAATGAGCCATTTGTGGCCAAAAAGTAAGGCTATAGCCTTGGTATTTTGCTCAAAAATGACCAAATTTGAAATTGATTGATTTTGATTGCAGATTGAAAAGTGATGAAAATGAGCCATTTTTGGCCAAAAAGTAAGGCTATAGCCTTGGTATTTTGCTCAAAAATGACCAAATTTGAAATTGATTGATTTTGATTGCAGATTGAAAAGTGATGAAAATGAGCCATTTTTGGCCAAAAAGTAAGGCTATAGCCTTGGTATTTTGCTCAAAAATGACCAAATTTGAAATTGATTGATTTTGATTGCAGATTGAAAAGTGATGAAAATGAGCCATTTTTGGCCAAAAAGTAAGGCTATAGCCTTGGTATTTTGCTCAAAAATGACCAAATTTGAAATTGATTGATTTTGATTGCAGATTGAAAAGTGATGAAAATGAGCCATTTGTGGCCAAAAAGTAAGGTTATAGCCTTGGTATTTTGCTCAAAAATGACCAAATTTGAAATTGATTGATTTTGATTGCAGATTGAAAAGTGATGAAAATGAGCCATTTTTGGCCAAAACATAAGGCTATAGCCTTGGTATTTTGCTCAAAAATGACCAAATTTGAAATTGATTGATTTTGATTGCAGATTGAAAAGTGATGAAAATGAGCCATTTTTGGCCAAAAAGTAAGGCTATAGCCTTGGTATTTTGCTCAAAAATGACCAAATTTGAAATTGATTGATTTTGATTGCAGATTGAAAAGTGATGAAAATGAGCCATTTTTGGCCAAAAAGTAAGGCTATAGCCTTGGTATTTTGCTCAAAAATGACCAAATTTGAAATTGATTGATTTTGATTGCAGATTGAAAAGTGATGAAAATGAGCCATTTGTGGCCAAAAAGTAAGGTTATAGCCTTGGTATTTTGCTCAAAAATGACCAAATTTGAAATTGATTGATTTTGATTGCAGATTGAAAAGTGATGAAAATGAGCCATTTTAGGCCAAAAAGTAAGGCTATAGCCTTGGTATTTTGCTCAAAAATGACCAAATTTGAAATTGATTGACTTTGATTGCAGATTGAAAAGTGATGAAAATGAGCCATTTTTGGCCAAAAAGTAAGGCTATAGCCTTGGTATTTTGCTCAAAAATGACCAAATTTGAAATTGATTGATTTTGATTGCAGATTGAAAAGTGATGAAAATGAGCCATTTTTGGCCAAAAAGTAAGGCTATAGCCTTGGTATTTTGCTCAAAAATGACCAAATTTGAAATTGATTGATTTTGATTGCAGATTGAACAGTGATGAAAATGAGCCACTTTTGGCCAAAAAGTAAGGCTATAGCCTTGGTATTTTGCTCAAAAATGACCAAATTTGAAATTGATTGATTTTGATTGCAGATTGAAAAGTGATGAAAATGAGCCATTTTTGGCCAAAAAGTAAGGCTATAGCCTTGGTATTTTGCTCAAAAATGACCAAATTTGAAATTGATTGACTTTGATTGCAGATTGAAAAGTGATGAAAATGAGCCATTTTTGGCCAAAACATAAGGCTATAGCCTTGGTATTTTGCTCAAAAATGACCAAATTTGAAATTGATTGATTTTGATTGCAGATTGAAAAGTGATGAAAATGAGCCATTTTTGGCCAAAAAGTAAGGCTATAGCCTTGGTATTTTGCTCAAAAATGACCAAATTTGAAATTGATTGATTTTGATTGCAGATTGAACAGTGATGAAAATGAGCCATTTTTGGCCAAAAAGTAAGGCTATAGCCTTGGTATTTTGCTCAAAAATGACCAAATTTGAAATTGATTGATTTTGATTGCAGATTGAAAAGTGATGAAAATGAGCCATGTGTGGCCAAAAAGTAAGGCTATAGCCTTGGTATTTTGCTCAAAAATGACCAAATTTGAAATTGATTGATTTTGATTGCAGATTGAAAAGTGATGAAAATGAGCCATTTTTGGCCAAAAAGTAAGGCTATAGCCTTGGTATTTTGCTCAAAAATGACCAAATTTGAAATTGATTGATTTTGATTGCAGATTGAAAAGTGATGAAAATGAGCCATTTTTGGCCAAAAAGTAAGGCTATAGCCTTGGTATTTTGCTCAAAAATGACCAAATTTGAAATTGATTGATTTTGATTGCAGATTGAAAAGTGATGAAAATGAGCCATTTGTGGCCAAAAAGTAAGGTTATAGCCTTGGTATTTTGCTCAAAAATGACCAAATTTGAAATTGATTGATTTTGATTGCAGATTGAAAAGTGATGAAAATGAGCCATTTTAGGCCAAAAAGTAAGGCTATAGCCTTGGTAGTTTGCTCAAAAATGACCAAATTTGAAATTGATTGATTTTGATTGCAGATTGAAAAGTGATGAAAATGAGCCATTTTTGGCCAAAAAGTAAGGCTATAGCCTTGGTATTTTGCTCAAAAATGACCAAATTTGAAATTGATTGATTTTGATTGCAGATTGAAAAGTGATGAAAATGAGCCATTTTTGGCCAAAAAGTAAGGCTATAGCCTTGGTATTTTGCTCAAAAATGACCAAATTTGAAATTGATTGATTTTGATTGCAGATTGAAAAGTGATGAAAATGAGCCATTTGTGGCCAAAAAGTAAGGTTATAGCCTTGGTATTTTGCTCAAAAATGACCAAATTTGAAATTGATTGATTTTGATTGCAGATTGAAAAGTGATGAAAATGAGCCATTTTAGGCCAAAAAGTAAGGCTATAGCCTTGGTATTTTGCTCAAACATGACCAAATTTGAAATTGATTGATTTTGATTGCAGATTGAAAAGTGATGAAAATGAGCCATTTTTGGCCAAAAAGTAAGGCTATAGCCTTGGTATTTTGCTCAAAAATGACCAAATTTGAAATTGATTGATTTTGATTGCAGATTGAAAAGTGATGAAAATGAGCCATTTTTGGCCAAAAAGTAAGGCTATAGCCTTGGTATTTTGCTCAAAAATGACCAAATTTGAAATTGATTGATTTTGATTGCAGATTGAACAGTGATGAAAATGAGCCACTTTTGGCCAAAAAGTAAGGCTATAGCCTTGGTATTTTGCTCAAAAATGACCAAATTTGAAATTGATTGATTTTGATTGCAGATTGAAAAGTGATGAAAATGAGCCATTTTTGGCCAAAAAGTAAGGCTATAGCCTTGGTATTTTGCTCAAAAATGACCAAATTTGAAATTGATTGACTTTGATTGCAGATTGAAAAGTGATGAAAATGAGCCATTTTTGGCCAAAACATAAGGCTATAGCCTTGGTATTTTGCTCAAAAATGACCAAATTTGAAATTGATTGATTTTGATTGCAGATTGAAAAGTGATGAAAATGAGCCATTTTTGGCCAAAAAGTAAGGCTATAGCCTTGGTATTTTGCTCAAAAATGACCAAATTTGAAATTGATTGATTTTGATTGCAGATTGAAAAGTGATGAAAATGAGCCATTTTTGGCCAAAAAGTAAGGCTATAGCCTTGGTATTTTGCTCAAAAATGACCAAATTTGAAATTGATTGATTTTGATTGCAGATTGAAAAGTGATGAAAATGAGCCATTTTAGGCCAAAAAGTAAGGCTATAGCCTTGGTATTTTGCTCAAAAATGACCAAATTTGAAATTGATTGATTTTGATTGCAGATTGAAAAGTGATGAAAATGAGCCATTTTTGGCCAAAAAGTAAGGCTATAGCCTTGGTATTTTGCTCAAAAATGACCAAATTTGAAATTGATTGATTTTGATTGCAGATTGAAAAGTGATGAAAATGAGCCATTTTTGGCCAAAAAGTAAGGCTATAGCCTTGGTATTTTGCTCAAAAATGACCAAATTTGAAATTGATTGATTTTGATTGCAGATTGAAAAGTGATGAAAATGAGCCATTTTAGGCCAAAAAGTAAGGCTATAGCCTTGGTATTTTGCTCAAAAATGACCAAATTTGAAATTGATTGATTTTGATTGCAGATTGAAAAGTGATGAAAATGAGCCATTTGTGGCCAAAAAGTAAGGCTATAGCCTTGGTATTTTGCTCAAAAATGACCAAATTTGAAATTGATTGATTTTGATTGCAGATTGAAAAGTGATGAAAATGAGCCATTTGTGGCCAAAAAGTAAGGCTATAGCCTTGGTATTTTGCTCAAAAATGACCAAATTTGAAATTGATTGATTTTGATTGCAGATTGAAAAGTGATGAAAATGAGCCATTTTTGGCCAAAAAGTAAGGCTATAGCCTTGGTATTTTGCTCAAAAATGACCAAATTTGAAATTGATTGATTTTGATTGCAGATTGAACAGTGATGAAAATGAGCCATTTTTGGCCAAACAGTAAGGCTATAGCCTTGGTATTTTGCTCAAAAATGACCAAATTTGAAATTGATTGATTTTGATTGCAGATTGAAAAGTGATGAAAATGAGCCATTTTTGGCCAAAAAGTAAGGCTATAGCCTTGGTATTTTGCTCAAAAATGACCAAATTTGAAATTGATTGACTTTGATTGGAGATTGAAAAGTGATGAAAATGAGCCATTTTTGGCCAAAACATAAGGCTATAGCCTTGGTATTTTGCTCAAAAATGACCAAATTTGAAATTGATTGATTTTGATTGCAGATTGAAAAGTGATGAAAATGAGCCATTTTTGGCCAAAAAGTAAGGCTATAGCCTTGGTACTTTGCTCAAAAATGACCAAATTTGAAATTGATTGATTTTGATTGCAGATTGAAAAGTGATGAAAATGAGCCATTTTTGGCCAAAAAGTAAGGCTATAGCCTTGGTATTTTGCTCAAAAATGACCAAATTTGAAATTGATTGATTTTGATTGCAGATTGAAAAGTGATGAAAATGAGCCATTTTTGGCCAAAAAGTAAGGCTATAGCCTTGGTATTTTGCTCAAAAATGACCAAATTTGAAATTGATTGATTTTGATTGCAGATTGAAAAGTGATGAAAATGAGCCATTTGTGGCCAAAAAGTAAGGTTATAGCCTTGGTATTTTGCTCAAAAATGACCAAATTTGAAATTGATTGATTTTGATTGCAGATTGAAAAGTGATGAAAATGAGCCATTTTTGGCCAAAAAGTAAGGCTATAGCCTTGGTATTTTGCTCAAAAATGACCAAATTTGAAATTGATTGATTTTGATTGCAGATTGAAAAGTGATGAAAATGAGCCATTTTTGGCCAAAAAGTAAGGCTATAGCCTTGGTATTTTGCTCAAAAATGACCAAATTTGAAATTGATTGATTTTGATTGCAGATTGAAAAGTGATGAAAATGAGCCATTTTTGGCCAAAAAGTAAGGCTATAGCCTTGGTATTTTGCTCAAAAATGACCAAATTTGAAATTGATTGATTTTGATTGCAGATTGAACAGTGATGAAAATGAGCCACTTTTGGCCAAAAAGTAAGGCTATAGCCTTGGTATTTTGCTCAAAAATGACCAAATTTGAAATTGATTGATTTGATTGCAGATTGAAAAGTGATGAAAATGAGCCATTTTTGGCCAAAAAGTAAGGCTATAGCCTTGGTATTTTGCTCAAAAATGACCAAATTTGAAATTGATTGACTTTGATTGGAGATTGAAAAGTGATGAAAATGAGCCATTTTTGGCCAAAACATAAGGCTATAGCCTTGGTATTTTGCTCAAAAATGACCAAATTTGAAATTGATTGATTTTGATTGCAGATTGAAAAGTGATGAAAATGAGCCATTTTAGGCCAAAAAGTAAGGCTATAGCCTTGGTATTTTGCTCAAAAATGACCAAATTTGAAATTGATTGATTTTGATTGCAGATTGAAAAGTGATGAAAATGAGCCATTTTTGGCCAAAAAGTAAGGCTATAGCCTTGGTATTTTGCTCAAAAATGACCAAATTTGAAATTGATTGATTTTGATTGCAGATTGAAAAGTGATGAAAATGAGCCATTTTTGGCCAAAAAGTAAGGCTATAGCCTTGGTATTTTGCTCAAAAATGACCAAATTTGAAATTGATTGATTTTGATTGCAGATTGAAAAGTGATGAAAATGAGCCATTTTTGGCCAAAAAGTAAGGCTATAGCCTTGGTATTTTGCTCAAAAATGACCAAATTTGAAATTGATTGATTTTGATTGCAGATTGAAAAGTGATGAAAATGAGCCATTTTTGGCCAAAAAGTAAGGCTATAGCCTTGGTATTTTGCTCAAAAATGACCAAATTTGAAATTGATTGATTTTGATTGCGGATTGAAAAGTGATGAAAATGAGCCATTTTTGGCCAAAAAGTAAGGCTATAGCCTTGGTATTTTGCTCAAAAATGACCAAATTTGAAATTGATTGATTTTGATTGCAGATTGAAAAGTGATGAAAATGAGCCATTTTTGGCCAAAAAGTAAGGCTATAGCCTTGGTATTTTGCTCAAAAATGACCAAATTTGAAATTGATTGATTTTGATTGCAGATTGAAAAGTGATGAAAATGAGCCATTTTTGGCCAAAAAGTAAGGCTATAGCCTTGGTATTTTGCTCAAAAATGACCAAATTTGAAATTGATTGATTTTGATTGCAGATTGAAAAGTGATGAAAATGAGCCATGTTTGGCCAAAAAGTAAGGCTATAGCCTTGGTATTTTGCTCAAAAATGACCAAATTTGAAATTGATTGATTTTGATTGCAGATTGAAAAGTGATGAAAATGAGCCATTTTAGGCCAAAAAGTAAGGCTATAGCCTTGGTATTTTGCTCAAAAATGACCAAATTTGAAATTGATTGATTTTGATTGCAGATTGAAAAGTGATGAAAATGAGCCATTTTTGGCCAAAAAGTAAGGCTATAGCCTTGGTATTTTGCTCAAAAATGACCAAATTTGAAATTGATTGATTTTGATTGCAGATTGAAAAGTGATGAAAATGAGCCATTTTTGGCCAAAAAGTAACGCTATAGCCTTGGTATTTTGCTCAAAAATGACCAAATTTGAAATTGATTGATTTTTGATCGCAGATTGAAAAGTGATGAAAATGAGCCACTTTTGGCCAAAAAGTAAGGCTATAGCCTTGGTATTTTGCTCAAAAATGACCAAATTTGAAATTGATTGATTTTGATTGCAGATTGAAAAGTGATGAAAATGAGCCATTTTTGGCCAAAAAGTAAGGCTATAGCCTTGGTATTTTGCTCAAAAATGACCAAATTTGAAATTGATTGATTTTGATTGCAGATTGAAAAGTGATGAAAATGAGCCATTTTAGGCCAAAAAGTAAGGCTATAGCCTTGGTATTTTGCTCAAAAATGACCAAATTTGAAATTGATTGATTTTGATTGCAGATTGAAAAGTGATGAAAATGAGCCATTTGTGGCCAAAAAGTAAGGCTATAGCCTTGGTATTTTGCTCAAAAATGACCAAATTTGAAATTGATTGATTTTGATTGCAGATTGAAAAGTGATGAAAATGAGCCATTTTTGGCCAAAAAGTAAGGCTATAGCCTTGGTATTTTGCTCAAAAATGACCAAATTTGAAATTGATTGATTTTGATTGCGGATTGAAAAGTGATGAAAATGAGCCATTTTAGGCAAAAAAGTAAGGCTATAGCCTTGGTACTTTGCTCAAAGATGACCAAATTTGAAATTGATTGATTTTGAGTGCGGATTGAAAAGTGATGAAAATGAGCCATTTTTGGCCAAAAAGTAAGGCTATAGCCTTGGTATTTTGCTCAAAAATGACCAAATTTGAAATTGATTGATTTTGATTGCAGATTGAACAGTGATGAAAATGAGCCATGTTTGGCCAAAAAGTAAGGCTATAGCCTTGGTATTTTGCTCAAAAATGACCAAATTTGAAATTGATTGATTTTGATTGCAGATTGAAAAGTGATGAAAATGAGCCATTTTTGGCCAAAAAGTAAGGCTATAGCCTTGGTATTTTGCTCAAAAATGACCAAATTTGAAATTGATTGATTTTGATTGCAGATTGAAAAGTGATGAAAATGAGCCATTTTTGGCCAAAAAGTAAGGCTATAGCCTTGGTATTTTGCTCAAAAATGACCAAATTTGAAATTGATTGATTTTGATTGCAGATTGAAAAGTGATGAAAATGAGCCATTTTAGGCCAAAAAGTAAGGCTATAGCCTTGGTATTTTGCTCAAAAATGACCAAATTTGAAATTGATTGATTTTGATTGCAGATTGAAAAGTGATGAAAATGAGCCATTTTTGGCCAAAAAGTAAGGCTATAGCCTTGGTATTTTGCTCAAAAATGACCAAATTTGAAATTGATTGATTTTGATTGCAGATTGAAAAGTGATGAAAATGAGCCATTTTTGGCCAAAAAGTAAGGCTATAGCCTTGGTATTTTGCTCAAAAATGACCAAATTTGAAATTGATTGATTTTGATTGCAGATTGAAAAGTGATGAAAATGAGCCATTTTTGGCCAAAAAGTAAGGCTATAGCCTTGGTATTTTGCTCAAAAATGACCAAATTTGAAATTGATTGATTTTGATTGCAGATTGAAAAGTGATGAAAATGAGCCATTTTAGGCCAAAAAGTAAGGCTATAGCCTTGGTATTTTGCTCAAAAATGACCAAATTTGAAATTGATTGATTTTGATTGCAGATTGAAAAGTGATGAAAATGAGCCATGTGTGGCCAAAAAGTAAGGCTATAGCCTTGGTATTTTGCTCAAAAATGACCAAATTTGAAATTGATTGATTTTGATTGCAGATTGAAAAGTGATGAAAATGAGCCATTTTTGGCCAAAAAGTAAGGCTATAGCCTTGGTATTTTGCTCAAAAATGACCAAATTTGAAATTGATTGATTTTGATTGCAGATTGAAAAGTGATGAAAATGAGCCATTTTTGGCCAAAAAGTAAGGCTATAGCCTTGGTATTTTGCTCAAAAATGACCAAATTTGAAATTGATTGATTTTGATTGCAGATTGAAAAGTGATGAAAATGAGCCATGTTTGGCCAAAAAGTAAGGCTATAGCCTTGGTGCTGTGCTCGAAAATGACCAAGTTGTAAATTGATGTCTGCATAGCATCTGACATTCAGGAAATTGCAGTGTGCTAATGTTGTCCTCTATTATTCGATGAAGATTTAGAATCTCTAAAGGCAAAAGGCCGCTGTCTGCGTATCCACAAAAGCTGAGATATTGGATGCAGTCTATCAATCGAATACTCTTTACAGATACCGTAGAGAAAATTTGTAAAATATCAAGAACATAATAAAGGTAATTGAAAGTATTGATGTTCCACAAAAGAAAATCACTAAATGATAGAGCCTTCAAACCAGGAGATCTTTCATAATATCCACATCACCTACCTTTGAGATGCCAAATGTAAAGACAGTTCAAAGATGAAAAAACTAGAATGACTGAAAATTAGCTTACCACCTGCTTCCAGTTTTGTAGAGCAATATTCAAATCAGTTTCAACATCGTAGATTTTATAATTCTTCCAGCCAATCTCTTTCTTTACGCTCATTCTTGTTGTGAACTTTTGGCTTGCAAGAACACAAGTATATTTGGTATTCATCGTCTGCAAATTTGGCAAGCATATTTCACCAGCCTGGCATGAATTAGCTTGGCAAATTGACTCCTTATACTGGCAATTTCGACCAGTCTCACCGGCAGGACATCTACACCAATAAGAGCCATTCACATTCTGGCATTGTCCAGTTTGGCAAGTTTCTATAAAATACAAAGCAATGCATGAAATTGACAATGCAAAGTACAATTTTTTAGCTACAGGCCTTGAAATAATAAAGTTGCACAGATCCACAATCAGTTTCAAAATTGGTGAGGTATTCATTTGGAATTACATGATGGGCGTGATAGACATTAAAAGTTAACAAGCTACATAAAGGGCAAGGTAACACATCTCGATGCTATCTACAACAGATAGTCAACTTATATACATATATACTCTCCAGTCCGGAATAGACGTCCCCCCCGACTATTTATTTTTTCAAAAAATGCACACCAGGACATTCTTACTGCAACCCCCCCGCTTATTAATTTTAAGCCAAGAGGAAATTTTCCCAACAAGACCCAGAATTGTCCGGTGAAAGTAACTCGTTGTAAATGTTTGCTGGGCTGAAAAAATACCAGCGTAAAATGCGTAATTGCTGCAAGAAGCACTGAAAACGCAGCCGACAGTTGTGCCAATGATGATGACATTATGAACGACGATGATAGAAACATTTTTAACATGCTAGAAATATGTAATAAACGTAATAATTGTTTTTCAAAAAGTTAAAGTTTTTTTATCCAATGCATATGTTGGTCTTCTCTCCACATCCATTTAGTTATAACAGCCCACCCCATAGACATTCACCTTAAAGCTTTTTCCACCCCCCCCGCTTATTGCAACCCCCCCGCTTATTTACTTTGAGGCTTTTTTCCAACCCCCCCGCTTATTGCCACCCCCCTTCTATTCCGGACCGGAGAGTATATATATATATATATATATATATATATATATATATATATATATATATATATATATATATATATATATATATATATACATATAGTAATAGAGATAACCTAGGCCTGTATAAAGTGCTCAATACTTACGTAGAGCTTTGAATAAGAATAAAATAGTGATCAAAAACGCTCTGTAGCAACTTTAAGTTTCATGTTTCCAATCGTCAGGCTAAATATATATATATATATATATATATATATATATATATATATATATATATATATATATATATATATATATATATATATATATATATATATATATATATATATATATATATATATATATATATATATATATATATATATATATATATATATATATATATATATATATATATATATATATATATATATATATATATATATATATATATATATATTATCTTAATTCGGCTAAGGCTGACATAGGTAAATACTAAGTCATGAGTGGGCTACCACAATTGGAAAATTTCTTTTGGCCCCAGTGCGGATTCGAACTCACGATGTTTAGATCAGAAGACACCTGTGCTAATCAATATATATTTATATTTATATATATATATGTATATGTATGTATATATATGCTACACTATGTTAGCTTGATATCTGTTATAGACATATCCTAATCAGTAATCCACATTTTCTCCCATCACAGATCCAAAGTTCCCATTTACAAAGAGGCGCTGGCTAGCTATCCACTGCTACTTGTCAGCGATTGTAGCTGGGGAAATAGAATCCAAAGTGAATGTGGATTAATCAGAAAAGGAATGGATATCGTTACACAGTACCATTGTGAAGGTGATGTTTCTATGGGGGGTATGAAATGAAAATTTGGCAACGATATGGTAGTAGCATCCAAGAACTGTTCAAAAGAGCGCCATCCTTCCAATGGACGTTCGATATACAGTATTTTGTTAAATGAGCGCCCTACCCTCGAATTGGAGCCCCTTGTCTTGCAGTAAATTTACACCATCTCTATTACTACACAACAGTTAATCCTGTTGACCCTTCATGATGTGTTGTTCTGTGCTCAGTGCATTTTCTTTGGCGTGCTATGCTTTGATACCTATACTCAATAGTGCCACCGCATTTTGCTATCACTCTTTCGCTTTTGCGTAATGTTCTCCGCATATACCATCATTCATCATTAGTCGTTAAAAGGTACCTATAGCAAGCCTTCATGGTCATTGACATTCAGTTTAAAGTAGTTTAATTTACAGCCGTGCTGAATGAAGTCGTTGAATGCAGTTGCTACACAGTTAGTATATTTGCTGATTCTTCAAATAAGTGACCCCCTCGCATGAATGCCCTATCTCCAAGGCCGATTTTTATACGAGCGCCTGGGGCGCTTTCCGAGGGAAGTACGGTAATTGCCAAAGGCAGAAATCTTTCCGACTATAAACCCTGCTTGGTCAAGCGTAACGAAAGATTATTGTCGCAAAAGAAGATATCTGCTATTCGCAAGAACAGTCTGCAGTGTGTGAGACCACAATCAGAAAGATTCGAATTGGCGCGTTTTCTTGGGGGTGTTAACTAGCCACACAAACTACTCCCTAATTCACACCAGTTCGTTCACATTTCTGTCATTCCTTACGTCCATGCAAAATATCGGTTCTGCTTCTTCATGCAAATTTAGATACATTTCATACGCTAGTTAACAGAATACCAGTCTTCTTTAAAAGAAAATTTTATACAATCCTACAAAAGCATCCTAACAATTTAGTGTTTTCATCAGTTGCTTGTAAACAATGTCGAACAAAGGGAGGCGTACTGGCTGGTCCAATTATCTTAATTATCTACGCAAATGGTTTTCAACCTTCCAATTGAAACGGGAGAAGAATGAATTGTATCAATGCTGAGTAACCACATGGCCTAAGATGACCTTACCACCTGGCATGGCTACAAAACAAACCAGGTGGAGCATGAGGTATAAAATAATTTAATCAGAAACTTCCGATAACAAATGGACATTGTAAATACCAGTACTTGCTAAGGAACGAGGAGCGCGTGTACCACACTAGACGAAGCGATAACTGCCAATTGTGGAATTTACTTTAAAATGGTAGACAGTTAAAAATTCTGGGGTATCAGTGAATAAGGGAAAAGATTTTATAAAACCAATCGACAGGGTATTTGATGTACAAGAAAACGCACCAATTTGTCCTGCATCCAAGAACAAATAATTAACAAGATGTGCATATGAGATGAAAAGGTGGCAATACACACAAGCACCGCAATACGGTTGTAATGGCTTTTGACAGCAGAGGTCTAAGGCTTTCGATACAAAACAGTCCATGCTTGAAACAATAATTAAAGAGAGAAAATTGATAACGATCTTCAGCATATAATATAATCTCTTAATCTGCAGAGGAATACATTCCACTACTAATAAGTCTGGTCACTTAAGCATGGCTTAATACAGTCAGAGACTGCTTCCTATTATCTGCCATAAATTAACAATCTTTCATCCTCTTTGTATAACTGACAGTCAGTGCTTAAGGGAAAGGTTGTCTTACGGCCCAACCGGCTGGTCCTTGGGGTGCCATTAAATTGCTGTTACACTAGGTAGTGTACCGATAGCACAAATACTGTAGCATGCTGGCAGAAAGTTAAACACTTTTCACGATCTCACTACTCCAGACAAACTTGATTTACTATTTCATATTTACCATTTTATATTTTATGTATTATTTTATATAAAAATATTTACTTGATTATACAGGCAAACAACTTGTAAACCAGGTTTGCAAGTAGCACTTTCTTTTGATCGTGAAGGTCCATAGAAAACACGTGCATCCTCACTCGTAACACAGATTGCCCGAGGGAAGTTCACTATATTATCTAATAAAAGTTGTGATATAAGATAAGGAGTCTCGCTCTACGAAAACACCTTAAATATTCGCCTTATTCCGAAGATAAGGAGTCTCGTCGTACGAAAACACCTTAAATATTCGCCTTATTCCGAAGATAAGGAGTCTCGCACTACGAAAACACCTTAAATATTCGCCTTATTCCGAAGATAAGGAGTCTCGCACTACGAAAACACCTTAAATATGTAGTTACAAAAAAGATTTGTACAGTGACAACCAGTAAAGGCGTACAGTGACAGAATCATTTCAATATTCAAATGTGCGTTCGCGCATCGAAGGATCCTTTGATCGAGGTACCAAATGTGGTATCAATAACATTCACAAATCAATGCTCAGATAATTATGGCGCTGTTTATACGGAAGATGGATAGCTCTCCAAGGAGAGCTAGTTCTCTTTGCCAAGATCTCGTTTCATGGTCTGATTACTCACAAGAGGTATTCTGCTTATATCATTGCTGACTACCCGAGATCTCCCCTAGGTGGGTTGAAAATTTCTCATATAAATGCAATCAAGGGGGCTGGCAAATCCTTGTGGCGCAAGCTAAGAATGTTAAGAAATCAATGAAATTGTGGAATCACGCGGTTTCATTGCAATCAAAAACACGTGACAGAATGACCAGCCCTTCCCATATAGATGTAATAAAACGTCAGCTTGGAAAAGAGCGCAAGCCCCCCTGGAAGGGTTAGTCCTCTTCCATATATACAGCACCTAAGATTTTGAAAAATCGGTGTCGCCCACATTAACAAAGAATCTGCTCAAATAAAGGTCAAAGAAAATCCTGGGGGCTCCATCCAACATAACATATAGTGCAAACCTTAGAATATATTCAAGTCTCCCAACGTTTTGAATAGAGGTAAAATACAGTTATTCGTAATCGCCAAAGGGTTGCTACGTATTTCCATGCTCCCTATGGTGTAGTCCTGTATTTTGTTGTTTGCAAATTATATACGGATAAAGAAAACAACCAGAAAAAACATATTTCTATCGAGATGAGTAGTGGTAAATTCTCCTTATACGTAGGGTCAATACATTATCCAACCTGAAACATAGTCAATACCAATCCAGTAACGAAAAGAGATGCGTAAGCGATTGCACAAATTGAAGAAAATAACTTACTTATAGTACTGTTACATTCATCAACATCCTCTAAGCAATGCTGTCCTTTCCAGCCTCCTTTACATGAGCAATGGTAGCTCTTAGTCGTGATCTCACATTTTCCGCTGTTTCCACAAGGGTTTGGCTCACATCTTGTCACATTACATAATTTCTTGTTGTCAAATTTAGTAACAGATAATCTCTTCTGTGTGACACTGTCTAGGACTTTCTACGGGGATAATATTAGCCAGTTTTATACTAGAATATATATATATATATATATATATATATATATACTTGAATTTATATATATTAAGCAAGCTACTGAGTTCATATATATATATATATATATAAATATATATAAATATATATATATATATATATATAATATATATATATATATATATATATATATATATATATATATATATATATATATATATATATATATATATATATATAATATGTATATAATAATAAATAATTTATTTTAAGTTGGCTTACAGCGATAGCAGATATAGCTATATAAAGCTAATTAAGGCCAACTATTAGTATGAAGATAAGTAGATAAAGCAAAAATAAACTAAACGGTATAAAGTTAAATAAAGCCAACCCTAGATATAAACGTTTTGCACAATCTACAGTCACACTTGACTGTGCAGGATCTTAATTCTTATTTGAATGCTATTAATGATGGGGACTCCCTAACATTGGGAGGTAGCATTTGTCAAAGTTTTTGACCAATATATTGCACTGCTTCTATGCCGTATGATGTTGTCATGACTTTAGGTATATCAATAGTATGTTTATTTCTTAAATTATACTGTAGATCTCTTGGCTTAAATAGCTCTTTCATGAAGCTGGCATTTAGGCTGCTTTTGGTTTTGTAAATTTCAGTCATCAAGTATTGTAGATTGCACAGGTGAACAGACACTGCATTATCTAGTTTCAATAAAGCTCCATAGTCAGAATGGGTATCTTTATAGACATTTTTGAGGGCTCTTTCATGGATTATATTCAATTCTGCATTTAGACATTTGTCATTAAACATCCAAATTAAGGGGCAGTAGCTTAATTGTGCATTTATGAAGCTGTTCATTAGGAGACGTAACTTTCCAGGATTCATGAATGTTGATACTCTAGCAAGGGCGTGCAGTTTCTGACTAGCTCTCTTACATAAGATTGAAATATGACTTCTGAAATTAAGTTTTATGTGTTGTATCACTCCTAGTAGTTTTCCTTCGGGGGATTCTTCAACAATAACCTCTACAATTTTGATCTTAATAGAATAATCAACGCCATATTCATATTAGTCTAAAGGGAAGTAAGTAAACAGGAATAAGATAAAATTACCTACAGTAAAAATAACTCTTTGACGCACCAATAAAACCAGATCACAAAATGGAAAAATCCCGGTATCAAGATGCTTCAAGAACGTACAGGGAAATAACAATGAGGAAAATAACTAACAGTGAGAACAAGAAATTACCTCAAACTTCTCCGGTATGAAAAAATGACAGCTGCCATCCTTTTTCGGGTTGCTGACAAGAACTGAGAGGGAAACTACCGTTCCTCGTTCTAAAGAAGAGATTAGAAAGTCACCATTAGACAGTTAGCTTCCTCATATTGTTATTTATAGGACTAGACATATGACATATACTGAAGGTAAAAATAACGATCGAGATCACCCAACGCAACAACAGCAACATCAGGCAACATACACTCTTTTTTATAAACAACTCTAAAAATAAACAACTGCCCCGAAACTGGCTCAAAAATTAAACAACTGCTAAACAACTTCAATGGGGCGAATTTGTGGCAATAAAATTAAACAACTTATTAGACATTACGTGAAAGGTGTCGTTCATATCTTATTCTTATTAAAACTTTAACATATAAGAAGATAAAATGAACAAAAGGCTAGATAAAAATGGTTACAGTACATGTATGGCATATTTCCTTAAAGCAGTTCAGAACATTATTTAAGAAACACTATTTCAATTTAGTCACAAATTTAAACAGCCGCCCCGAATTTTGAGCTAAACAACCTTTGGGGCGAATTCAAAATTTGGAGTTGTTTATAAAAAGTGTAACGTAACACAACAATGTTTAAAGACGCTGTAAATAAATGATTTATTTTGCTATTTCTTTTCTTTTATTTATTTATGTATTATTGGAATTAGGGTAAGGTTTTTAAAGGATAGATAATTTTTTTCTTAGTTTTTAAGCACGGCTCCCTATAAAGCAATCTTCGATTGATGGGGTAACCGTGGGTAACTATTTAAAATGAAAATGAATGAATGAACATAAAACAATAAAATACTACATAACATGAATACATTCTGTGGTGCTAGATGAGCTCCTACGGCTCAAGTTATACCTGCAATAATCGCAAAGTATACACTAATTTAGCACAGATGTAGAGCATTTAGTCTCGAGCTGATGACTGGTTGAGAGGCTTATATTGAAAATTGAAAAAAGAAAAACGTCTTGGATTCGTAGTTTTAAGAGTTTCGCTCTCTTTTTTGTGATACTATATAATTATGATAATTTATGACTAAATACGAAAACATGATGGCCAAGATACTTGCACATACCTACAACTTTCAACGTTGCTTTCATTGACTCTGCAGAGCCCACAGAATTTATTGCCTCACAATAATAAACTCCAGCATCATTTAAAATTACGTCATTTAGAACCAGCCTATTTGTATCATATCCTATACCGGCTTGGTAAATTTCACCATTCTTTCTCCATTGGAATCTGGGTGTTGGATCACCGGTGGCTTGACACGAAAAAGCTACAAAACCTCCTGTTTCTGCAGTTGCATGCTCAGGGTGCTCAAAGATAGTTGGCCGTTCTAACAAGAGAGAAAAACAGGAATGCAAATTGAATCATTTTCAAACTTTGGAATATTAAATACTGTATGAAAACTATGTTAGACAAAAAATTAGTGTGCTCAATGCTTTCGCTAAAAAGGCACCAGATTTGGTGTAAGCAACTGAATGTAAACATGAAAAATTAACTGTCGTTGAAATAGGACAATTATGCCATGCGTGTCGACAAAGCATAGACACATATACGTTTGCGTATGTACGTATCCGTACACATGTACGCATAGCAAAAAGGATTACATTAAGGTTCGTAAGTTACATAGCAATGATGTACCTTTGACAACTAACGTCGCCTTTGTTGGTGCTGATACAGTACCCGCTCCATTTCGTGCCAAGCATTCATATGTCCCTTTATCATCCTTAGTTACTCTATCAATCTCCAACACGCTATTGCTTTTGAATGCGGCGATGCTGTTCCCATCTCTAGTCCATCGATACGATATTTGATCATTGCCTTCAGCTCTGCAGTCAAGCTATAATACAATTATCGTGCAGCAACTATCAAACATTGAACGTTTTATTCTAGAATAATTCGGAAGACAAATATGTTATTGCAAGAATCTCATAGATCTAGCGCACACTAGAGGCATGCTGCTTATAGTCCCTCCTGGTATATAAATATATATGTGAAACAATGTACATATATAATTCTGCAAACATACATCAATATATCAGTATATATATATATACAAATCTATATATATATATATATATATATATATATATATATATATATATATATATATATATATATATATATATATATATATATATATATATATATATATATATATATATATATATATATATATATATATATATATATATATATATATATATATATATATATATATATATAATTGTATCAAGACTTTGAAACAAAGAAACTCATTGTTTGTTGCTACAAATTTGTTTCGTATGATCATAACATGATCACACTCATCAGGCAAGTTACAATGAATAACCGTTAACATCATACTGACAAGCTTAAGTCGAATAAAGTTGCTAAGTGACAGTTGCTTCGAAATTTCTTAGTGTGATCATGTTATGATCATACGAAACAAATTTGTAGCAACAAACAATGAGTTTCTTTGTTTCAAAGTCTTGATACAATTATTGATATATTGCTCCTTAATGTCGAGCACCCTGAAAAGGATATTCTTACCACAAATCAAGAATTTATATATATACATAGATATATATAGATATATATATATATATATATATATATATATATATATATATATATATATATATATATATATATATATATATATATATATATATATATATATATATATATATATATATATATATATATATATATATATATATATATATATATATATATATATATATATATATATATATATATATATACAAACTAAACCTAAGCCGCATCCACAACGTATATAAATTACATAAATAGAATAAACCACAAATATACTATCCTTTAAGTAAACGTTTCGATCAGAATCTTCATCAGTACTGATGAAGATTCTGATCGAAACGTTTACTTAAAGGATAGTATATTTGTGGTTTATTCTATATATATATATATATATATATATATATATATATATATATATATATATATATATATATATATATATATATATATATATATATATATATATAAATAAATAAATATATAATAATATAATATAATAATAATAAATAATTAATTAGCTTTTACACAGCTATTAGAGTTTGTACGCCAACTTTAAACAAATTATTTATTATTATAATATTATATTACATTATATTATATTATATTATATTATATTATATTATATTATATTATATATTATATTTTATATATATAGGCACATAAATATATATATGTACTCTTTACAATACACCAGGACTACCATGAATAACATTTGAAATTGAAAAGAAGAAAAATGAGAGTTGGCTCAAAGACAGGGGGTGTCAAAGAGGGTGGTACTGTCCACTCCATCGGAATTGAGGGAATACCTTCGCGGGGTGAGTGGCCAAGCGGTTCAGCTGGCTTCCGTTAGCTAGCTGAAGTTAAGCTTGGCTGTGCTAGGTCAGCAGCTGGATGGGCGACTATCCAGATAAACGACCAAAGCAACTCACTCTGCCGTCCTTCGGAAGGGACGTTAAACTAGGGGTCCCATGCCTGGATGCGGCATGCACAGTAGGCCTAAATTAGCTGAAAACGCTAGATATAACAGCCTACTCAAAATAAAGTAAACAACAACAACAATACCGTGCGGAACAAAAGTAGGAGCGGAATGAAATAAAAGAAAACCAATGCAAACAAAGATAGATAATATAGATAGCACAGAGACCTAATAAGAATAAAGACTAGACAAATGAGAATAGAGAACAACATAAGTAAGCATGAGCAAAACATACAGAAACAAAACACGAGTAAAACATACAGAAAATGATTGGCCAACAACGCGCTCGTATAAACCAGTAGGGGACTCCTTGAATGAGCAGAGGGTCATTGTAGAAAGCGCGCCATACTCCGTAAGTTGGAAAGACATCTGGTCGCAAGATACTCTGAAACAGTTGATAAAAACAGTAACTAGAAATGTAATACTAAAGCATCTCGTACATAATCGAAGTGCATACGTAGGCAATGGAATATATACGTAAATAATGGAAATGTACAGGCAAAAAGTTGAAATATACACACAAACAATATAAGCGTACATGTAAACAATGGCAGTGTACACGTAAATAATTGAAATGCACACGTAAACAACTGAAATGCACACGTAAACAACTGAAATGCACACGTAAATAGTTTAAACGTGCACGCAAACAATGGGAATGTACATAATCGATATATGTATGTACATAATCAAAAAACTTGAGCCTCACTCTAGAATACCGAATAATGCCCCCTCCCCATCAATAAAGTTTTGATTTATTTCTAACCCCCATATTATTAAATTTAGAGAATCTAAACATCAAAGGAATATAGTTCACTCATGCGAGACATCTACTCAGTTCACTGTAGCATGAAACCATACAGAAACCGAGTACAGAAATGCAAGGGAAAGCTTGAAAAAGCCAATTTCATATGAATGGAAGTGTTCGTTTGATATATTTACTCCACCAATCTGCGTTTTCTATTTTCATTCCCACCCATTTTCCACCCCTCTCTTTTACTCCAACTCCCTACTATCACCTTTCCAAAAATTTTCTATCCCCCCACGTATTACTACCCTCCCCCCTGACTATTCGGTACTCTGGAGTACTCGAAGATACAATTCAATACTGGAGCATACAATTAAGATAGACCATTTGTGTTATTAAGAAAACTTGTCACCACAATTAAGGTTTACAGATGTATGATCTACGTTCGGTCTACAGACCATATAGCAGTATTCATTTCATTTTCAACATATTGATAACACAGTGCAATCTAACATTTTCAATACAAAAAGTACTAGCAACAAAAATGCTGGCACCAAAAGTCCCCTACGCATGACACAGTAATTTTCACTTACTTATTTCTTACTACAACGGTTGCAGTCGACGACATGCTAGGTGTTCCCGCATCATGTGCCTCAACTACAACTTCACGTCGTTCTTCTCCATTCTTATCAGCCTGGAATGCAAAAATGAACCTTGAATTAAGCTAGATACTACACAATTACAATGGTACAATAGTAAGGTCAGGTGATACCAGAGTTCTCAGTGCATTTTCCAAAAGTATTTCCTGATGTTTTCAAGTTTTACAAATTCCATAATTCTTTCACATTTTCCCCGGCAGTTCTAGACCGACCAAGGAAATGGTTTGGTATGTACCGATAATAAAGGACCCCTAACCAGGAAAAAACTGACTGATCAGAAAAATCCCCTGACCCAAAAAGTCCCCGACCAGAAAAAATTTCCTGACCAGAAAAAATCCCTAACAGTTCCACGGTTTCCTTGACTGCAAACTTAATTCAAAACAACAACAACAACCCACAAGAAGCAACTGTGAGACAGAATAGCCGCCAAATGTTTACGAGCCCTGTCAGGTGTATTTTCTCCCAACCTAATTGACCAATCATAATGCAAGATGGGCCTAGTCTTAGAGTGTGTGGTCAGAATCCTGCAAGATGATTGGTCAATTATCCTGAAAGAAAATAGACCTGACAGGGTTCTCAAACATTTGGTGACTATGCTCTGTGAGACGAATCAAGACATTAATGCTTTAATTGGTTTCTTGAACTCAACTTTCATTATTACAGTGTGCAGCATAGCCGCCAAATGTTTGAGAGTTCTGATCAGGTCTATGTTCTCTCAATCCAATTGACCAATGATAATGCAAGATTTTGACCACATATGTGTTCCACAGCTAAATTTAGGTCAATTCTGCATGATGATTGGTCAATTGAGTTAGGAGAAAATAGTCATGATCAGGGCTCCCAAACATTTGCCGGCTATGCTACAGTGTGCACATTTTGATTATCTTAAGTGATGAGTTGGCTTCAAGTTCAATAAAAATGCTCTCTCAAGTTGACTGTGAAACTTAGTCTGAATAAATTTCGTATATATTTCTTAATCTTTGGCAACTATGAGCTTCATGTTTCCAATATAGCTGCTTCTTACAAAAAGCGTGTAATTGGACACAAGAAAAAATGTACAATTTTTACTTTCCAAAAAAGAGTAAATTTATAGGTATATTTCTGCAAACCGTCGCGTGAACCATTGCTAAAACTTACGATGGGATTCTAAAGTTGATATCACTTACCCTCTTGGAGCTGCGCATTCTGAATGTCACTTTTCCTCCTTCGCCCAGGTCAGGATCCCTTGCAGTCACATTCATTAGCTCCTTAGCCAGCGTGTTTTCAAAATCGTAATAGAAGACTTTCTTAGAGAAAATAGGCGCATTGTCATTTTTATCAGTGACATGAATGTGAACCTCTGCCAAAGACTGATTGTAGGTGTTCTGGCTGCTACCTCCTTCACCTGGATGCAAACGAAACGAAGAGTGCAAGAGCATAGGACAACTTTTCATGAAAATTTAGGACAATTAATTCTGTGGTGCTCTTTACGTCATGCAAAACATATTTTGATAGGAAAGGAAGCAACAGGTGAAAACAACAAAAAAACTAAAACTGAAAGGAAGAAAAGGATCGAAAACTGTAACAGGATATCTGCAAAAAAACTATAATTTCAATCGGCAATCCAGAATAGATCTGAAAGAGCGCTAATTGAGAGAAACAAGGGAAGAGAGGAAAAATAAAAATATTACAGTACATCGCAAAACTCTAGAATAATAGCTGACGTCGCAACTTGTTGTGCCAAGATATGGAATTTAGAAGGAAAAGGATCTTAATACTTAATTATTAAAAGGGCTAATGTAATTTATATATTATAGTTACCCAAATGATAACTAGACGTAGACTAAAGATTTCACGAAATATGAATAACTTATGAGAACAATTCTAATACATATTGTATTATTATCATATTCTGAGACACACTTAAAGTCAGCTGCAAACTTTGAAGACAACCTGTTCAACCAATGTCACCAACAATAATTTAACCTTTGTACTCATCTATTTTACCTACTTAATTCCTTTACGATTGACTAAAGTACAGAAAAGTACTTAGAGGTTATAAACAGCCAATGCACAATAAAAATCGTCGGGCAAACCTCTCGTAATTGAACAAAATTTATTGAAAAATACCCGATATACATAAAGGAGAACTAAAAAGACAAGCAAACCGACAAAAGCGAAATAAGAAATGCGGTCAGAAAACTGGACAGAAAGCATTTATCCAAGGACTCATGGACCTCTTATAGAAAAAGGAAAGCAGAAAGTCAGCAACTGCAAAAAGCACCCAATAAACACATAGTCAATAATTCACTACCGTGTAATGATTTTCAAATTTGAATGCAAACACATAAGAGGGAGTTACCAATATTTGTATCATTCGACTGTTTAATTCCACAATCCACCTTTCCAGCTCTCACTTTTAACAAGTATTTGTCTGAATATTCTCTGTCAACAACTCCAAAGACCTTGATCGAACCTGCACACAAAAAAATCTCGAAACTTCAGAGGGAAAAACTACAGATGGCACAAATCTCTGTATTAGCATTACCACAAATACTTATCCATACCGTAACTCCTCCAACTGGCCACCTATTGAAAAAGCCATTCCTTCGAATAAGCCCCAGCATACATTCGATTAAGCCTCCTTCACAGAGGATGGTGAACACTGAATAGTAGACTGTTGCCTATGTCTATACCATTCTTTCTACATTATGGAGAAAAACAGTTTTGAAAAGAGTGTCATACGTGCCATGTGCCAAATAATTTTATAAGCCCTCCCTTGAATAAGTCATTCCATCGAATAAGCCTCACTTAAAGACATATATAATGTAAGGCGCATCCATTTATTTTATTCGAGAGTTCATGCTATTTTCAAGGGATTCAGTGTCTATTCTGTTCAAAACCAATGAACGATTTTGACGGTAATCGCCAAAGCGTGGAAACTTCAAAAGAGGTGGCCTAATAATTAATGAAACTGATAAAATCTAACTTCTGACCTTCTTCAAGATAGCAATATAAACTCCTACTTGTCCCTGCTATGGAAAAACAGGCCATATAATAAAGAAACATCAAAACAAAACGCGATGCAGTGGTCATCAAAGGGCATCCCCAAAAATTAAATTGCTCACTATAGATATACAGATAAGAAAAAACTGAAATACCAGTAACAGGATCTATGGTAAACCCTCCTTGATCATCTCCTGATTTGATAGCATATTGTAATTCTGCATTTTTGCCAACGTCTCTGTCACTGGCTGTCACATTAACAACAATAGTATCACGTGCAAGATTCTCTTCAATTGTAACATTGTATACTTTTGGATAAAATACTGGACAGTTGTCATCAACATCTAGTACGTTTATTGTCAGTTCTGCCGTTGATGAAAGTGGAACAGTGCCCCCATCAGTTGCAACTACGGTCAGTTTATATTGCGCTCTTTCTTCACGATCAAGAACCTTCAGTGTCTTCACCTAATAAAGAGCCATCAAACTATAAAAATTGGCAAACACATTCAACTAAAACAGAGACAATCCTCCAAGCATCTTGTACTTCAAATGAAATGTTTAAAATATGGTCCTAGAGATATTCACATACAGTGAAAAGACAATCAGGTCCGTCGAGAGGAGGTAGGCTCGGGGTACCACAGCCCCCTCGAGAAAAATACTTCGTTGGCAAAATTTGCTTTTCGGCATTAAATCGTAGATTTCCCTGTCAATATTGCTGCTCATCAACAAATACTGCAACGCTCAAAGATATCCCATGCTGCCGGCAATTAGCGTATTGAACAGTGTGCTCTGTACAACTACACGCAATTCAAATTCACACCGAGAAAGTGTCAAATACCACACCCTGTTACTGGACGTCACGCCCCATCTCGCTGCTCTATATTCAATTCGCACCACCCCAAGCCGCCAAAGTATCATCTTCACGACGGCCCTGCAGACAATTTTTGATTGAAAAGCGATGAAAATTCTCACCTCTCCTGTTGCCGGATCGATTGTAAATGCATCATTAGAATTCAAACTAAAGGTAAGTTTGCTATTTATCCCAACATCCATATCACTGGCGACAACTGTGCACACTGAAGACCCCACTGGCCTATTTTCATAGACTTGGCCAATCAGAGTACTGTTATCAAACTCGGGTTTATTGTCGTTGATATCTAAGACAGTAATAGATGCCTTTGTTGAGTTGGATAGTGATGGTTTACCATTGTCACGTGCAATTACTTCCAACTCATATCTGCTCAAAGTCTCACGATCCAATTGCTTCTTTACTGACACAACACCTGTGAAAAACGAATTAAAACAGTTCCTTATTATTTTATATCCTACCATATTCCAACAAAAGAGAACACATATCTACAGTCCTTGAAATATTATAGAACCCTATTTAACAATTAGTATTTAGCTAACGTTCCTTTGTCATTAATTAAGATATAAGTGCGAAATCTAATACAAAACATGACGCAAATACTATAAAACCCAGGTTTCCTTATCTCATTGGTGGAAACAATTCAAACGCCAGGTTATTGCTTCATAAGGGTGACCAGTGGACTTCATAAAGTTTCAATTTTGAAAGAGTACTGACTGCAGTATTCCCCAATTGTTCAAAACTTTAAGCGAAATTTTCTGATTTTCCACTGATTTCCACAATTGAAATTAGTTCTCCGACGATTCCTCGATTCCCCAATTTTCCCTGATCGCTGGTAATGTTCATATTCATATGAGTATATATGCACGATGCTGCTATCAGCTAAAAACATTCGGAAACTAAACTGATTTGTTCTTTTAAGTTCCCTGCCTCGATTTCCTTACAAAGGTGCTTCTTACAAACAACGAGTATAAGCCATAAAAACCTCTACAATGCAACTTTGGCAATAGAACGATATGGGGACCGACCGCTCTGACATTCTCTGCGACACGCGTAAGACAAACCCGACAATAAGAAAATGACACATAGAAATAAATGATAGCACGCCACACTCTCACCTGTAGTAGTGTCAATGTCGAAGACACTTCCTGTATTGCCACCACCAAGACTGTAAACTACCTCTGCATTGCTTCCGATATCCAAATCACTTGCAGACACTTGAAACACTTCAACTCCAACAGTGGCTCCCTCCGAAATCGTCTCATTGTCGTGTGTTCTCGTAAAGAATGGCTCATTATCATTGGCATCAGTTACAGAAATGGATAATATAAATGGCTGAGATGTCAGTGACGGTTTTCCTTTGTCTTTTGCGATTATTGATATCGTGTGCGATGAAACAGACTCTCGATCAAGTTTTGCTGCAGTTGATAAAGACCCAGTAGAAGCACTGATACTGAATTTATCACTCCCAGCTCCAGCAACAATTTCAAATTCTAATTCAGCATTAATACCCGTGTCCTTATCGAATGCAGTAATAGTGTAGAAATTACTAACGATTGTGTTTTCTGGGATCTCTACATTATCCGATGTCTTATTAAAATATGGAGAATTATCATTTATATCTTCTATGTCAACAGTTATTGTGGTCTCCGCAGACTTTTTAGGGTTGCCACCATCTTCAACTCGTACACCAATAACGTAAGAGCTAATCTTCTCTCGATCTAGTCCTACAGTTGTCTTCACTTCACCTGTCTGTGAATCGATTGAGAATGTTCCTGTATTATTCACAAGAGAATAAGTTAACATCCCAAAGGGATCCACGTCGTTTGCTTTTACAGTGATAACTCTGGAACTTACTGCTTTGTCTTCAGATATGCTAACATTATAAACTCTCTCAAAAGATGGGCTGTTGTCGTTGAGATTTACAACCTCAATTTCAACCTCAGCCTCCGTATTGAATGTACCATCACTTGCTGTTACATTGAATCTATACTCTTTTACTGCTTCGTAATCAATGCTAGCTGCTGTCTTGATCTCACCGGAGACTGCATCAATAGAAAATATCTTTGAAGTTGTAGACAAACTGAATGAGTAAGAAATTGCAGCATTGGAACCGGAATCATCATCTGTTGCACTTACATTGACAACATGTGTTCCAAGAGGTGCATTTTCATCAATTAATCCTAGAAGTAAATTAGGTTGCAATTGAGAAATGATTAGAAAATACTTTACTCCAATGTCTGTTAATAAAAATTAAATTTGAGGGTCGGATAATAAAAACTTTTCCTCGGAGCTTCCCTTTCAGGCTCCTCTAGACTGGTTATCCCTAAATAAACAGTCAAGAGTCTGCCACTGTTGCCCACAACTTCCCTTTCACTTCTTGTACGCAACACGAATTTCTGATAGCCGACAGGCATTCAAAAATATCAGCTATACCATTCTAAATTTTTTTCAAATTTTATGACAATTAAGCAACAAGAAACATAAAGCTGAGAAATGAATGTAAATATGTCTTACCTGTGAATTTTGGCAAAGTAAACACTGGTTTGTTATCATTAACATCTTGTATATTGATTTGATATGATTTTACACTTCTCAGTGACGGAGTTCCCTTATCCTTTACTTTGATACCAATTTGATAGGATGACACAGTCTCTCTATCAAGCTTCTTCACAGCACTTAGAACACCACTATCTTTGTTAATACTGAATTGCCCACCAATATTACCAGAAACAATTTCAAATTCAACGATTGCATTTGATCCAGCATCAGCATCAGTTGCACTAAATGTAGTGATGACTGTATTAACAGCAATATCTTCTTTTACTTCCGGTATGCGTTGTGGTGATGATATCACTGGAGCATTATCGTTCTCATCCATTACTGTAACTTGAAGTGAAATTTCTTTAGACTTTCTGTCTGCCAATGCAGCACTATCTGTTGCTCTAATTCTCAAAGAATATGTTTCAGTTCTCTCCCTGTCTAAGTCAACTTTTGTTTTTAACACTCCATCAGTGTCACCAATTTCGAATGATGTCGCCGCTCCACCATTTTCAGACACTAAAGCAAATGTTACTTTCCCATTAGTTCCACTATCCGGATCGGTTGCACGTACGACTGCAACAGTTGCAGCAATTCCACAGTTCTCTGAAATCTGCTTGTTGGATACCTTAAACACAAAAAAGATAACTCATCATTTTCATACTAAAATCGAAAGCGCAGTTACCATCAACATCTATTCAAACCGCTTTGAGCAAATATACACCTAGCATTATCAAGTCATCGTCAGTTGAGTTCCTATTCGAATTAGAATTGTACAGCAAATGCTAAACAAGATCAATTGAAAGCTAACTGTACCTGATCGAATACAGGAGCATTGTCATTTTCGTCTAAAACCGTGATGACAACAACAGTGGTGCCACGCAGTGATGGGGTTCCTTTGTCTTTAGCCGCTACCACTAAACGATGTGTTCCATGTAATTCTCTATCTAATGATACCTTTGTTTTGATGTCCCCATTGCTCTCAATCTTAAACATATCTTTTGTCGCACCAGATTCAATTTCATAAACAATCTCAGAGTTGGTCCCTTCGTCAGCATCAGTAGCCCTTACTCTCAGAATGGAATAATCTAAGAAAAACGGACTCAAATCAGTAGGAGGAAAAAGTAGAATACATAAGTACCTCATTGGCACAGCTAAATTCATCACAACAAAATGTTTTTGCTAGGAACATGTACAACGATCTGGAAATCAGACTACAGTAAAACCCCATTAAAAGAGCTTTCCTTTCTGCGCCTAGGCCAAAACGGTTCTTATTAATAAAATATGACTAAATAATCGTGGGTAGTGATTTCTAATAAATAATTGTCCTGCTCAGTAAGGATTGAGACTTGATATTCCTATTTTGAATGAATATTCCCACTTTAGAAACGACCGAGCCAAAGTGAAAATTTAGCATCATACTGGTGAGCATCTGCAATGTTGTAAAGTAAGCTAGGCTCTTATCTAAGTGATCAAAAGCATGAAATTTTGGGGTAAGGCTCCTAAACGCTGCGGGTTCTCTTATACGGATGTATATCATATGAATCGCAGTTATCACTGGGGCGTCATTGACAACAACAAAACGGATTGGTAGCAAATAGTTTCAAGCACGCATCAAGTAGCATACCTGTTGCCCTATTTTCCATTACATTGCCTGTATAAGTGCTTTGATCAAACTTGGGCACGTTGTCGTTGATGTCAGTGATAACAATTGGAACATAAGCAATTGTTTCCTTATTCGAGGCATCTTTTACACCAATTGTCAAGTTATATTTCGCTGTTGTTTCTCTATCCAGTAGGGCCCTTGTATTTAATCGTCCAGATACACTGTCGACCTCAAACGCATCTCCAACATTTCCACCTTTAATGGAATACGTAAGCTGTCCACCGTCCTTGTCTGTTGCATTCAGTTTTACAACAGGTGTCCCAATTACAGCACCTTCCGGTATCTTCACCTCTGAAGTTGTGCCAAACTCAGGTGCATTATCGTCTACGTTGATAACATTGATTGTAACTCTGACTGTACTTGTCCTCTGTTGGACACCACCATCTATTGCTGTTACCATTAATTCATACTTTTCGAGCCTTTCAAAATCTAACGGACTAGTCGTCTTTACGAAACCAGAATCTCCTTCGATGGTGAAATTCCCTTTAAACAATCCACCAGTTATTTCGTATGTTATTTTTGCATTCGAACCAGCATCAGCATCAGTTGCTAATACCTGCAAATAAGTCTTGCAATCATACGTTCTGTGTGACAACAAAATATACGCAACAGTTGACTACCAAACTCGACATCAAAACTATCATTCCGAGTAAAAAACTACTTTATTTGTGAAAATAAATGCCATTGTTGCATGACATAATTAGATTAATAGACTCTTACTATCTAACAACCAATAGGATAAGCATAGATACCTGAACAACTTTGGATCCAGCAGCAGAATTCTCTCTTATACTTCCAACATAGGTATTCTTATCAAATATTGGGTTATTGTCATTGATATCTTTAACATTAACGACTACTTTAACATCCACATACAAGACTGGTTGTCCATTATCAGATACTCTTACATCAAAGGAGTAAGATGACTGTGCTTCCCGGTCGAGTTTGGTCTTTGCAGATACTTCACCGGTCGAACCATCAACCCGAAACTTGTCTAAGATGCTAGATCCAGCCCTAATAGTGTATGTCAGTCTTCCATTGTCTCCTTCGTCTTTATCAGTCGCTACGATACTGCCTAGTTGCAGACTAGATGACTGCTCTTCTGTAATGTCAAATGCATACTTCGCTGGATTTGAGACAGGAACGTTGTCATTTTCATCATTTACTTTCACATTGACAACCTTTTGAGTTGACTTTTGAGGTTGACCTGAGTCAGCTGCGGTCACAACGCAATTATATGATGACATCTGTTCCCGGTCTAACCTTCTAGTGCTCCTTACTTCTCCAGTTCCCTGTGCGAAGACATTCAGTGTATAAAAAGAGCATATAGATATATACATATATATATATATATATATATATATATATATATATATATATATATATATATATATATATATATATATATATATATATATATATATATATATATATATATATATATATATATATATATATATATATATATATATATATATATATATAAATATATATATATATATATAATATATATATATATATAATATATATATATATAATATATATATATAAATATATAATATATATATAATATATATATATAATATATATATAATATATATATATATATATATATATATATATATATATATATATATATATATATATATAATATATATATATACATACATACATAAATATATACATACATATATCTATTATATACATACATAAATAAATATACGTATATATTGCAATACATATATAAATATATACTTATATACATGTACTACTGGAAACTGAATTTACAGAAACACCAACTTCCACACAATGGTGACATAGAACAAAAACAACTTCAAGGATATTCTCTTGTGCAGTAATGAGTTCGTCATTCATATCACTATTTAAGAACAGGATTGAAGGTTTAATATACAGCTACACATGGGAGCACTTACCGATTGTATAGAAAAAGGACATGTTCCTGACGGTGCAGGCGATATGGAGTAGGTTAGTTGGGCATTTTTACCAGAATCAGCATCAGTTGCAGTAACATAGCAAGTGGTGGTTGATACTGGAGAATTTTCCAAGATTTCACAGGAGTATGGTCCACCAAATATCGGACTGTTGTCATTTACATCCAATACCTTTTAACATCAGAATACGTGTGATATAAATACATCAAATATAATCAGTTTATCAATTCGTGTAATGAATTGCATTAATGAAGACTCAGATCAAAAACTCTGCAAGTAAATAAAAGACATTCGGACATACTGGACACACACACGCACGCACGCACGCACGCACGCACGCACGCACGCACGCACCCACCCACGCACCCACGCACAAACACACACAATTTGAGTGTATACAATACAATGTATACAAATTCGAGTAAACCTTCGTGCATAGACGAATTAATACAAAAGTGTGTAAAATTTCACCTCAATGATAAGCTTGCTTTTGCTCGACAGCTTTGGAACTCCATTGTCACTAACTTCAATATCGTAGGCATAACTCTTTGTAGCTTCATAGTCAATGTTTGATATAATTTTCACATCACCATTTGCATCAACTGAAACAGGACCTCCACTTCCAACTAATCTATACTGCAGCTGTGCATTACTGCTAGTATCTTTATCACTGGCAATGATTCTGCCTATACTTGTCTGAACAGCTACATCTTCTGAAACTTGGAACTTGAATGGATTTTTGCTAAACATTGGTATGTTATCATTAACATCACTTATCGTTATGGTGACGTCAGCAGTAGAAGACCTCGAAGGTGATCCATTGTCTCTAGCTTGCACTTTTAAACCATAAGATGATGTTGTTTCTCTATCAAGCGCCTTAGCAGTTGTTATAAGACCTAAGAGAAGAAGCACACACTGAGTAAAGGCGACAAAAGCCGCAAAAAACAACTGTTTACACAAAGCTACGAAAAGACATCAACTGTACAATTTCAAACAATATCCATTGCCATTCTACAGCTTCGGAAATATATGCACGCTTCCAGTTGGGCCAAGACAAAAAATAGCATAATATAAATAATATTCTGAGGTAGAAGACAGAGGAAGATGAAACCTAACTACATGATATGATATGATGTCGTTCAACTGTTTCTTTGAAAAACAGTAACATACAGGACATTTACCTGTTTGACCGTTAATTACAAATGCATTTCCCACATTGCCACTTTGAATGATGTATGATATCTGTCCACTGGGTCCTGTATCCTGATCTGATGCAGTCACTGTTACAACACTACTCCCAACGGCAGCATTTTCCGATACAGTCTTACTGTATGTTGTTGGGTAGAAAACAGGACTGAAATCATTCGTATCTTCAACAGTGATTATAACATCAGCTTCGCCAATACGAGAATTTGCACCACCATCTTGTGCTCTCACCTTCAGATTATATCGATTCCGAACTCCAAATGACAAAGCCGCCTTCAATTTTATTGCGCCTTATATTTTGAAAGCAAAGCTCATAAATGATAACATAGGGAAATCATAAAAGAGAATATATCATAAAAGAGTCACCACATTAGCATCTATTCAACGATTTAATTACTTCTGTTAAATCATTTAATTATTGTACAGTTAAATAGACATGGTTCAAAATAACACAATAATCTCGGAGGACCATACAACAGGCAGCCCTAATGGTATGACTAATATGAATCTGATTGAGATATGTTTGATAATACCTAAGTAAGACTTTAAAATGTTTCTATGCTACTTCAGTATAGTCTTGTGAATAAACACATATTAAAAAAATAGGTATAAATTTACAATGAATTGTAAACAAATCATGGAAAACTTAGAAAACCTTGAGATATCACATTACAATACCTGATTGTCGATTTATCTCGAATTTCTTCACACTATCATCACCAGAAACAATTGCATATGTGATTGCCGCATTACTTCCAGTGTCTCTGTCTCTTGCCAGCACCTGTAAACAACAAATCATTAAACTCCCCTGAGATTACGATCTTAATGGCTATACTAAGTACAGCTACTAGGTCTACCTTATTCTGAGCAACGCCATGACAAAACTATGTCCTATAGGTAAGAGGAATAATAGAGAACTGGCTTCAAGTACTTTTCCATTGATTAATTTACTTTCATAACGAGAAGCCAATCTTTCAATTGTAAATTTCTACAAAAAAATCCTAAACCATTTTAGACATATACGACATTAAGGTATCGAAATTCCATAAAATATTTGCTCGCAGGCCAAATACTATAAACACTGAAGTCGAAACACTGAAAAAACTGAACAACTAGGCCAGGTGATCGCAAATTCATCTTACAACAATATGACTACTTGCAACATACACCACATTCATACGAATAAATCTAACTATTTGTGACAGAGAGATGATTCGTACTTATATTCTATTACAAATACACGAGGGGTAGCTGTCCTCAACATTCAACATAACAGCAAATCTATGAATATGTAGATTGCTGAAAATGCAACAAAAACACTATATATTTCAACACCTTACCGTTAGAACTGACTTTCCAATAGCAGAATTCTCTTTTATGCCTCCCCTGTACGTGGTTGGTGTAAAAATAGGGGAATTATCATTCTCATCTTGTATGGCAACTGTATAAGTCCTAGATGCCCTTTGCTGTGGATTCCCCAAATCTGCAGCCTGGATGTTAAGGCTGTATGAACTCCTGATAAATTGAGAGATACAAGATAGTACCAAAAACAAAATAAAAATTATGTCAAAATAATGTATGCCAAAAATAGCAAAAAGGATAATAAAATGAAAACATAAATATAAATAAAATACGATATATATAATAAAGGTAGGATAACTAGCAAAACATGCAAAAAACATTATACTGCCAGAGTTAATGTACACAGTTAATTCAACACAGGACATTTAGTACAAACAACTCTACCACATTCCGGCTAGCAAAGGTCTGAAAGGAATCAATGCCTTCTGCGGAAACACAAACAATAGTACAATCTTGTCCTTACTCACAGCTCTCTTCTATTCGCTCACATCTATACACAAGGAGGTCTTCATTTTCAGTAACACTTTCCAAAACATAAACGTCAAAACAATCTACTACCAACATACTCAATTAGTTGCAACTTGCATTTTCAAAGTAGTGCAATTGCAAGAAAGTGTGACAGCATTTTACAACAATAAATAAACCTGCATTGTAGACGAACGGGACCAATCTTATAAAAAATGAAACACAATGAATTAAAGAAGTAATGCGTACCTTGTCTCTCTGTCAATGATTCCAACTGTTGTAATTCTGCAAGTACTAGCATCAATGCTGAACGCATTACCAATATTACCACTAGTTATACTGCAACGAATACGGCCGTTGATGCCTAAAGATATCAAAAAATTTTCCTCAGAAGATGTAATAGTTTACTCACAATTAAAGGAGAATCCAATGTTCTACCAATTTCATCGCAAAAGCACCAACACATCCAATAATATATAAACCAGCTCATTTTCCAATTACATACCGGTAATGACAATTAATTTCCACTTTTTGCCACCACTTACCAACATCCTTGTCTTCGACTTGCACTTGTCCAACCAGGGTTCCACGTCTAGCATTCTCAGTAACCTGGAAAGATCTACTCCCTTTAAACTCTGGGACATTGTCGTTCAAATCACCAACAGCAACTTCCACGATAACATTTCCTGACATCTGAGGTGTTCCCCCGTCTGTTGCTCGAACTGTTAACTGATACCGATCTTTTTTCTCCCTGTCAAGGGTGCCAGTTGTTGTAACCAGGCCAGAATTTGCATTGATCCTAAACTTTCCATCTGTGTTACCACCAACTATACTATAAGTTATTGCAGCATTGCTCCCCTTATCCACATCTACGGAGAAATGTAACTCATATCAATTGTAACCAAATACAGTGCATCCTCGAATTGTCCCCCCTCAAAAAGCCTCCCATAACATATATTTAAGACCTTTCGATACACGGATGTTTATATCTGGACTATTCTTTTCGTATTACGAAGAAAAGGAACTTTGAAAATGAGTTTCTTATGCGGTATGTGTCATATGATTTTATACGTCCCCGCGAATAAGCCCTACCTTTAAATAAGCCCCGTCCAAAAATATCAAAATAAATAAGCTCCAGGGGAGTATACCGTAAGACAGACCACAATATCCATTAATTGAAAAACTAAGTCAATGAAACTATGAGTAATGAGGAATCCGAAGATACTTTCAACTGGCAGCAGAGTCTATTCACAATGCCATGGCGAATGCTGCCTTCCACAAAAGACCAGGAAAAGAGGTACAACGTGCCTTACTGAAAATTTAGAGGCTTATTGCTAAAACAGTGATTACCGCCATCGCAATAAATTAATGTAGCAGAGAGCACTGTGGTTACATTGAGTAATGAGAAAACACTTAATCATTTACAGGATGATCACTTTCTGCTTTACAATGCAGTTCTCCAAAGCCTCAGTACAGAAAAAGTGACGGTTGTGAACCTGGGGCTGTGAACCTGGGGAAGAGTCAGCCTTTTAAGTCCCAACGGAGGAATATTTAGTTATATTCATCAGCAATCCAGTCCCAGAAAATCCTTGAGTTACACGATACTTATTGAGAAAGGCAGCGCCCTTCCATGTACCATTCAAATGGTACGTGTCAGGGTCAAGGCCTAGCAATTTGCTTTAGGATACTGCATCACTTTAGAACGAATTAACACTACCTTTGATCTTCCTAAATGAGGAAGGTCTAGTGTGCAGGAATGACACCCAGAGGAGAGTTGGGCATTTTTCTTTATTCTGTCCTAAGCCACCAGCATTTCTCTAACCATAACCTTATCCTCTAGCGATTTCTTTGGTTGTTTGTGAATTCGAGAGATTCCATCATAGAGGTACTTAATATATGGTGTACAATAAATGTCGGATGTAAAGATTATCTATTCAACCCATGACCCCAAACACAGAGTGCCCACAAAATATACTCACCGGCAGCTTGTGTCCTTGTGACACTAGTCCCAGATCTCTGATTTTCATTAACATTCGCTGTATATTTTGAAACTGGGAAACGGGGAGCGTTATCGTTGATATCATTTGCTGTAACGAACACTGTAACACTGTCTGTTAAAGGAGGGTTGGCACAATCTCTTACAACAACACGTAGTTCGTAGACTTCTTTCGTTTCACGATCGATTGCACTCTTTGTAGCTATCATTCCCGATGTCTGATGTATTGAAAAGTATGATCTATCTGAGGATGTAATTGAAAATTTAAGCTGACATGCAGAATTATCTGGATCAGTTGCAGATAACTGTTTCACTTGACGCCCTATTGTATTTCCTTCATCGATACTCAAACGGCAACCAGACGAACAATCACCAGTGAACATCGGAGCCTCATTCACATTAACTACATTGATGATCAGATCGGCCATGTCAGAATTCCGTGGAGTTCCACCATCTTCAACTCGAACTTTTAACGTATACCTACAACATACCGCAAACAACCTTACTAAAATATTATACATAAGTTCTACTTTTATATAAAACAGATACAATACTAACTGGACCAAATTCTGTCCACAATCAACCCCATACTTTGAAACAAAAAGAACTGCATATAGCGTATTTTCCAAAAATATCGCCTACCTGTCCATTCGGGAGATCTGGACCAGAACAACTAGGAAATATCTTCACAACAAAGAAAGGCCTGGTTTAAGGGCAACACAAGAAATATCTTTGAATCTATGAAGTCCTCTTAGATGATGATGTCATCACTGTTCTAGAGGTTGCTTGTCTGTTACAAAAAACATATCACAACTGCAAATACATGACTTACAATCATAAACCATTCACAAAAGTCAATACACAAACCTTGCTTTTCTCTCGAAGTCCAAGGCTCTAGCCACGCTGATTCTTCCAGTGTCTGGATTCATACTGAAATCCTCTTTACCTCCACCAGAAACGATGCTATAACGAAGCTTTCCGTTAGTACCAATATCCCTATCGGTTGCAGATACAAATCCCAGCTGATACGTCACAGCTTTGTCTTCACTGATCGAAAACTGATACGGGTTTCGATCAAACTTCGGGCTATTGTCATTAGTATCACCAACATCAACAATCAGCTCGGTTCTTCCCTTATGACATCGCAAATTTACATCTTGAGCAATGATAACTAAAGTATATTTTGAAATACTTTCACGATCTAGCTGCCTTCTTGTTCTTACTTCTCCGGTAAATTTATTGATAACAAAGTGTCCAGCACTATTTCCGGCTTTTATTTTGTACTCAAAGCTAAGATGCAACATAAAAACTTTCATGACATAAAAAAGTAAGTAACTCATGGATATTTTATAAACACACATGACAACATACATACAGATGTATGTTTGCGTGTGTATGCGTGCGTGCGTGTATGTGTGTACGCGCATGCTTGCGTGCATGTGTGAGTGTGTGCGCGTGTGAATGAGCGTATACGTGTGCGTGTGCGTGTGTGTGCGTGTGCGTGCGTGTGCATGTGTGTGTGTGTTTGTGTGTGTGCGTGTGTGTGTGTGTGTGTGTGTGTGTGTGTGTGTGTGTGTGTGTGTGTGTGTGTGTGTGTGTGTGTGTGTGTGTGTGTGTGTGTGTGTGTGTGTGTGTGTGTGTGTGTGTGTGTGTGTGTGTGTGGGTGTGTCTTTCTATGTCTTACAACATCAAATAGAATAATTGAAGCATTGATCTACTAGCATTGATCTACTAGACCATGAAAACTGAAAAATTGAATCATTAATTACAAGCCAATAATCACTAACCATGTCAAAGGAATCAGCAATCATTCGTCTACTCAAAACATCAATCAATCTTACAGGAACTACTCCTCAACGGTACATAACAAAACTCAAATACTAAATCATATCAGTAGATATATACCTTCCACTTTTATCTGATTTAACAACAGCAACAACTTGGTTGGCAGGTCCATTTTCAGTGATGGTCTTTTGGTACCTGTCGCGTTGGAAAAGGGAATCCCAAATACTAAGCAGGAACGTGTTCTGATCCTCTTGGCCTTGCACTGAGATATACACCAACTAAATAAAAATCAATCACGTTCATCAATATCAAATAGAATGAAGATAATTGATCTGGTTACAATAAACTACTCTGAATAAAAAATAGTAGCTTTAATCTTTGACAAGGGCATTGATCTAATTCACTGGCCAACAACAGGACATTACAGGAAGATATTTTGATTGAATGATTCTATGTGCTGATAGTTTGATTCATCAATTGATAGGGTGCTTATAGTTTGATTCATCAATTGATAGGTTATATAAGTGGGTGAGTAATGAGTGAGTGATGAGTGAGTAATGAGTGAGCGATGAGTGAGTGATGAGTGAGTGATGAGTGAGTGATGAGTGAGTTAGTTAGCTAGTGAGTGATGGGTGAGTGATGGGTGAGTGAGTGATGAGTAAGTGATGAGTAATGATGAGTAAGTAAGTGAGTGAGCGAGTGAGTGAATGAGTGAGTGAGTAAGTTAGTGAGTGAGTAAGTGAGTGATTCTAAGGTCGACAATTAAGTATTCTGCAAAACTGACACATCCCTCGATCAATTGTGGCTGATTTTATATTTTACATTTGATACTTCTCAATTCCAATCATAATCTTTCAAACATGATCAAAGGACACATGTTGGTAGCAGCGTTGTTTTGAAAAGCTAAAATTGGCCTATCACTTCAAAACATTTAAACATAACTATCTATATTATTATTAGTATTATCTACATTACTTGCTCTTCCGTTTCAATTCAATTAGAATAGCAAATAATGCAATACTTATCACAGTGTCCGTTCCGTTCTAGCACGTGAAAATTCCACAGTTACTTTGAATTGAATGCTAAAATAACCCATTCATTCAAAAAACTGCTTTTACACGAAGTTTCTCGGGGGCCCTTAGTTCTATGCTTATATGTGCATGCCGCTGCTTTTGATTCATACCTTATTTGACAATGAAGAGAGGTCTACAGATGACGCACGAGGAGAAACACTTCCAGTGCTCTTTATAGTTCCCGTCAAATCCAATGGCCCAGGGTTTTTATTTGATGTAGAAATATACAAATAGCTTTTACCTAGGATAAAAACAAAGTGAAAATAAAGTCATAAATTTAGCAAAATACAATATAGTATACCACATTTATAATATAAAATACTGCTGTGAGCATAACATGATACAATATAATATAATTATAATATAATATAATATAATATAATATAATATAATATAATGTAATATAATATAACATAATACAATATAATGTAACATTATGTAATATAATATAATACAATATAATATAATATGATATAGTATAATATAATATGGCAAGTAATCGGTTCTGAATAGAATCTGTACGAACGCTAAGGCCATTGATTACCACCGCTAAATTTTCGCCTACTCAATACATACCCTCACTGAGCACCTCTACTCTTAAAATCTATTCAAAATAATACCTGCGTAGAGCTGTATATGAAAAAGAAAAGGACCTTCAGCAAATATGAACGACCTACCTTTCTCACAGTATATGCAAATCAATTTCAAAACAGTTTGAGAATAGAAGGCAGGTATTCGAACTCTCAGTAACACGATGTACTAAAATCAATTATGTAGTAGATACGAGTATAGACATGTCGTACAGTATAATAAAATGTAATGGCCTACCTCTTATATCTTCTAGCTCAATGGTTACCCGAGTTGTTCCTGAATTAAAGCTGCCTCTAAAATATTTGAAAGATCCGCCATCCACATATGTTTCAGCGCTCTCACATTGGCTCAACTGTGCACCTTCTGCAATTCAAATCGATACGGATTTTATAGTCGAGACAAAAACATGGCACTAGCATAGTTTTTGGCTAAAAATGAAATGTTGAAAGATCAACGGAAAAATGAAGTGTTATAACCGCACCGATGTTCCATGTTGGCTAGCAATACAGTGCTTCACAATAAATCAAAATCAAGTGCATTCATGATATTCAAAAATAAACGGTAAATACTATATCATACTGCATAAAGAATAGCATTTTTCGAAGAAATGATAATGTAAGTGGGTAATGAAACTGTACTAAACCCTTGATCACTTATCTCAGACAACAAATATCATTACACACTGGCTTACATTTTATTAATGTATTGTTCCTAATTAGCTGCTATATGCTATTTTGACCTAGATTTATGTAGCTTTCAGGTAACTTTCTGTGCCTTATAGCGCCTAGCGATAGGTATTCAACGCAGAACTTTTTAATTTCCGCGCGTAGTTTTAGACAAAAGGATGCTTTCCACGCAAGAAAAACTGTACCATTCTATGTGTAAAATTGCTATTTCCCTTACACAACCCACACTCAAAGAAGTGGCTAACGATCTACGTTCAGAATCGAGGTTCTTCTACGCTTCAAAATCCCACTTAAAATTAAAGAAATAGTACTTGGGGTGTAGTGTTCGCAAAAAAGACAACTCGATATAATTCGTGGGCGAATGTGACATACAGTTGAAAAACCAGGAAACACCTTTGAAGCAATCCCATTGGTAAGCCTGATAGCGTTCGACTATAACGTTCAACTGTTTAGAATGAGCTAACCAAAGACTAACTGAGAATAATTTGGTTGTCTATCCAATTTAAAAGCAAACAGTGCACATCAATACCGACCAGATCGAGCAGCGTTCGGGATTAGAAGCTCTAAAGTCATAGGAACTCGAATACAGACCATATACAAAATGAGCAAAAACTAACAGGAAATGTTAGCAGTTTTACGCCTGTGACAAAGCAAGGTGACCGTACCTAAAAATGCAATGGTTGTAAAATAACTATGGACGTAGGGTGCATTTTAATTAATTAAGGGGGCAGCAAACTGTCTGCGTGAAGAAACAAAAAATTCTAGGGAAGAGGTCAGAAAATTAGCTATTGACATGTTTCAGAAAATCTTACATTCCCCTTCAAAAATTCAATACATCTTCACTTACTTTCCTGCGCTTAACTGGGACCCCGATCAAACTACGTAACACTTCTGAGTTCAAAAATATCAGAAACTGTCTGTGCAATCCTCTACATTCCCTTCCTTACTTCATACCATTAATTGATATTTTCCTTCTTGTCATACAGTCGGAAATAACTATTGCAGATTTTGTCAAACATAAAGTGTAAAGACAAATGGGACCATATGATTGGTCAAAATTGCCAAAATTCTCCGCAAAAGTGGGACTACAATCATATTTCATCTACAAGTCCTAACTATCGAGACCTTGGTTTACTACGACTTCCGCTAGCTGCGACTGATTTCGAGTTCCCTCTAGGAACCCAGTTATCTGCAACATATGGTACATACATTCTAAATTTCTGCATAACTGGAAACTAAACAAGACTACGACGTGAACAGACACAACTTGTACCACTGTCTTTCCTGATCAAAGTTTCTTTGTGAGGTATTTCAATAGTCGACATAATAATCATAAAATCAAAATGAGTGCATACTGCCATAGTTTAGCAAAGTTTCTCTGAAGGACATCTTAGTTTCACCATTTTGATCTGATACACCTCATAGACCCTATAATTCCTAGACAACCTTAAAATGGCCTGAAATCTGTGAGGGGAATATCGCAAAGTTTCCATCATATAGGATGCATCAAATGAGAACAGAAAAGCCAATAAACACTTTATCCATGGATATCCTTGAGATTGTTTGACAACCCAGGAGAAACTATCCGCGGGATAGAGGCGTGGAGTCGCTACCGCCTATATCCCACGGGTGCACCTGTATCTTTAAACATATTAGTCGCTTTGACATATGGTTAGAAATGACATTTCAACACAATAAGTCTGAAGTGTCTGCTATCAAGGAATATGTCATATATATGATACGAAAACATGTTGTTCACCCTGCTCCTTATTCTACGCTTTGTGGCGAAATTGCGTTGCCAAGAGCAGGCTTTGGATCATTAAACTTGCATTAGTAAACAAACAGTCTCACATTTTTTGGAACATTGAAACTTCCATCAGTATTTAAATGTATGCTATATTACATCACAGGCGAAAGAGGCTTATCTATTCATTGCCTTAGGATCTGTGACATTTTGATAACATTTCAATAAGCTGTCACAAGGCATGAAGGAAAGAAATGCAAACCACTTAAAAACTGCGTTTGCCATACGCGATCTAACCAACTTCTACTCACAGCTTCCTCTACCCCTTTGTGACTTCACTACTGATCAAAATTTGTGTGGCGGGTGATTAACAAACTGAAATTTATCCACTTGACAAAGAATCCTTCCTGTCAAAACAGCCTCCCCTATTAGAACTTAAAGCTCATCCCTGTGCAATTGCGTAGAAATGGGCGAAAAGTAAGAAGCAAGCATTGCAGAAATAATCAATAGAAGGATGAAAGCAACTTACCATTGCATGAAGTTGTACTCATCTGATCAACAAATCCAGACAAATCATTGAAACCATGATAGAAAAGATGTTCACTGTCAGGATCACTTGCAACTGCAGCCAACTCTCCCCTGTTCAAATTGCTTCCAATTCCAATGACAAACATGCTTATTCCTGCAGCTTTGACTTCATTTGCAGCAGTGGTGACAGCAACTCCCCTATTTGATTTACCATCAGTAACAAGGATACCAACCTATATGATTGCAAAATATGATTGAAATACAGGTAATTGAAGTCATTAAACCAAGGATTGCTCAAAGAAAATCATACACCCAAAACATTGGTGGAGCTCATTATAGCCACAACAATTACATTGAAACTAACAGCAAAACACATAAATACCAACCAAATACCTCATAATCCATGAGATGGAGATTACACAAGATACATCCTAATTATTTAAACAATAGCACACCAAAGATATATTCTTTCCAATAAGTTTCCAAATTGGACACCTAACAGTTCTTGCAGGATCTTACAGGTACAGTATGTATGCGAAATATTTTTGCCAAATTAACACTAATATCTGATGAAGCAGATAGGTACCTATGTAACAGAGTATACCTTAGGTATTGACTTGTCATTTCTCATTCCATTGGCAGTAGAAAATACATAGTTTTTCATCTGCCTGAGAGCACTGCCAGTTGCTGTCATACTGCCTTCATAATATACATTATCAATGGCAGATTTAATCTGGGATTTGGTGCCATATCTGTTTAGGAGAAACTCAACTTTTACCTACAAAAAAGTTAAACTGATGCTTCAGTATGTATAACAGATCAGATAATTTAGCACTAAACAGAAGGTACAGTTTTCACAAAGATATGCTAAAAGTATCAAAACTAAAACATTTATTCCCTACAGATGACAAACCTACTCATGTGTAACTACTTTCATTACTACAACCACTGGCAGCCAGTCCCTTATAGGTCACACAGTGAACAAGCACAAAGCAGTATGGCAAGGGTACATGAAGTGGGAGGACAGGGAAATGCAGGCCTTGGGCATACCCCCAGCAAATTTTGGGTGCCAATGCATATGCTATGGCTTAGAGTGCATCTTCCAACATCATGCTTTCCACTAGCAAAGGACCTTTAATGATTTTGCCGCAGTTAGGGTACAAAGTAGAGTGTTTGGGGAGAAATTGTTTTCAAGAAACACTCTTCAATATGAATTTCAAGAAATCCTGAGGACCACCTCTGCCAAAAGTGGGGGGAAATACCCATATCCCCATGATCATCCCACTACAGCCATATAAACATGGAAGCTTAATAAAAAGAAACAAATCATTATACTTTAATGGTTTGATATACAATCTATATAATTATCTTTCTATATAAGACATGCAAAATGACTTACACTGTATGAGTAGGCAATTAAGGCTATCCTTGTTTGGTCAAAGCCAACATTGTAGAAATCCACAATATTTTTCAGAAATTTCTTAACTTTCCCAAAGTTGCCAACTCCAACACTTCCAGATCCATCAATGACAAATGCCAAATCAAGTTTTGTTTGACATACTGCACAGGAAGATTAAAGAATAACTAACTTGAGGACTTCACTGGTATAAATGCATAGTTATTTCTAAATTCAAACCTTCTTGTTTTAGTTGCTTACTTACTTAAAAATACTAAAAATACCAAAAATACTAAAAATACTAAAAATACTAAAAATACTAAAAATACTAAAAATACTAAAAATACTAAAAATACTAAAAATAATAAAAATACTAAAAATACTAAAAATACTAAAAATACTAAAAATACTAAAAATACTAAAAATACTTGAAGCTATTAAAAAGTAAGAAGACTATCTTATTATGATATGTGAGACTATAATTAGGAATAACATGCTCACCATCTGGAATAACACTGATTCTGATGTAGCTTGATGATTCATGATATACCCAATCAAATCCTGAGACAAGTGCCAATCCACACAACTGACCAAGGTTACTTTCTGTATTGACATTGCTACCACCTGATAATTTCACTTTCAATGTTCTTCCTGGAAAAAGAAAATCATTCTCATTATCATCACATCACATCACAATAACAATAATCTTCATCAAATGATCATCATAATTATAATAATAATAATCATCATTATTATAATCTCCATCATCATTACACCATAATCCTCATCCTCATCATTATCATCATCAGCACCATCATCATCATCAGCATCATCATCATCATCATCATCATCATCATCATCATCATCATCATCATCATCATCATCATCATCATCATCATCATCATCATCATCATCATCATCATCATCATCCCTGATTTATCAAAATGACACATGCCATCAAAAAGAATCAAAAGATGGACACAATATTTATCACCAATAATGTTGTCCAAGAAATAAAACTCAAAAAACAAGGCTGGTAGAGAGGGAGAAAATAGAAGTCTATATTGCTAACAGGTGGCAGTTAAATTTTTTCTGAATTCATTCAAGCGTTCCTATAATACCTATCACAAACTTAGAACTCAGTCCTATACATTACAGATGACAACATATTTATACAGGTGAAAAGTTATTCAGCCCAGCGTGGTGTCATCAGCTGGCTTGGCTGTAGCCAAGGACCTGGTGGAAGCATAACATTATAATAAACAGAATAGTGTGGTCCCAACACTTAAAAAGCCCCTGACTTTGACCACTGGTTTGGCCTGTGCCCTTGGAATTCTGAAATGTACCCCTGAAATTCTGAACAGTACTCTGTACCCTTGTCCCACCCATGGTGATGCCTTGACAGCTCAGTGAGAATCCATACTCTAACCTGATATAAGGCTTCCTACTAAATGGAATACACCACTACAAGTAAATGTGGTACTTAATGTTCTGCTGATAGTTCTTGGCTGCTGATAATTGGGCTTTTGTCTGACCCTAAAATAAGAAAATCTTACAGATCCACACTTTTATATACAGTGGGTCTGGTGTTTCCCTGGAATTACATAAGGGGTGTGGCAAAAACTAAAAACTATCAAGTTATTTGTTTAAGGAAAATAGCAAAGCTCAAGGCTATCAAAAATTGGCAAATCGTAATAAACATTACCCAAAAACATGCTACTTTTTGTTGGTTTTGACGATTTGCTTTAAATAAAGAGATATGCCCTATTCAATAAATTCATACTTTCCCAGTTTCCGGGACTATAATTATTACGAGGTAAACATCGATCAGTCTTTTATAGCAATTTGCCTGTCGCAATATCAACATACCATAGAAACAGTATTACGAAATACAGTTAAAAAAAACTTCTGCTGTAAATGCTTAAGTTTGTTTATACTTCCTTGATGGATCTGTCATCAAACTGTCCATCTGAATGAAACCAGTGATCGGAATGAGTCATATGCTATAATAGAGATACGGGAATAAGGCTGTGCACACGACAATGTTGCACGATATTTGTCCAAAACCCGTGCAGTAATATATTTCAATCTAATATCTTTCTTTCTCAAAGTCTCCTCTTTCTAATCATTTTCAAGTATCCCGAGAAATCGAGAAATTTAGTTATAAATGCTAACCTGATCATGATTCCATCGCACATGACTACCATCTACCATTTTTAAACTTGCAAACGAGGTTACCTCGAGATCGTAAAGTACGCCTACCGTAAATCCTCGAATTAGCCCCCCCCCCCTCGAATAAGCCCCCATGCTAGAACTTCAAATTGTTAATAAGCCCCCCCCTCGAATAAGCCCCCACCCCAAACGATGATGAAGACTTTGATAAAGAATAATGCCTAAATTTAGACTGTTCTTGTAGTAGTAAGGAGAAAAGGAGCTTTGACAATGAGCTTTTTATACGACATTTGTCAAATAATTTTATAAGCCCCCCTCGAATAAGCCCCACCCAAAAAGCATAAAAAATAAATAAGCCTCCAGGGGGCTAATTCGAGGATTTACGGTATGCCTTTTCCCAACCTCAGCTATCATTGCTTTCCCTCCATGCTTTCCACAATATCATATCGTGCATATGACACTATAGAAATAGCCTTCGCTCAGGACCTTGTACGGCATTTCACATAGAAGCCATATTTATCACGGTACTCATATTTATCAGAGCAATGTCTGTAGAAACGATGTAAATGTGACAATGTGAAAATAAAGTGTAGTCCCAGCAACGAGCAGCAAGGAGAACACAGCTGGAGATCTAGTGAACGTATGCTTGATGATTACAGGTCCCCAACCAGGCACATCATAGTAGGAGACTGGGGGGCTACATTCCCCCACTTTTTGCTAGCCGGTGATTTTATCAAATGTGTCTTTATCACGGAAATTGTAGCCCCCACTTTTTAATGCCGCGTAATCACCGCCGTGCCTGCCAACATCCTCAAAAGGGTAATATCTTTCCTGACGAGCAGTAGATGCAACGTAATGAAATGGAAAGCAACGCCTTCTACGGTGGTGATTAATGGTAATCATCATAATCATAATTTCCTTATGCGTTACTTTTTGCAATACGACTAGATTTTACGAGTAAGTTGGTGATGCGTCTGTTTCTTGTCGTTGCAGCAGTCTCTTGCAAATGATTTTAACGCATAGTTGAGTTAAAGACAATAAATATGACCGTTATTCGAACTTTATTGTCGAGATAGAATAAACCAGAGTTGATATCGTGGATATTGGAAGTAATGGCTCACTGGCATGGGTGAAGGGGGGGCTTTAAATTCAGGGCCTGCAAAATGTCTGCCCAAATCACTGATATTTTGCCTGAATTGGTGGTTGACCAGCCCTAGTAAGTTGCAGCTATTGTGGCGAAAAACTATGGCCCTTCCTGAAGAAATTGCCCGAATGAAGTAGAATCTGTGACCAACTGGGAAGGGCTGCAGGCCCCCCAGCCCCCGTCTCCTGCGCCTATGCTCACTGTTATTTTATGTACATAGAGTGCAAACTTGCAAAGCATCAGAGAAACTGTAATAGCTCAGCATTTGATTCAATTAATTTAAGATCAACGTGACTGTAGAAAATGTAATAAGAATGGTAAAGCCGGGTTTGGTATGTATTATTTACGCTGTCGAGACAACACCGCTGATCTAAATCGGAAAAGAAAGTGACTGTGGAAAAGTAACTCCAATTTATGTAAGAATCCGTTGTACAGCGTTGTATCACAGAACTATTATCTATTCTGTGGTTGTATGCATTTAAATATGAGCCGATTGGTAAATAGAGCGTTGGGTTTGCTGAAGGGCGTTTAAACCAAAGAAGTAGGCTGCATCACAGGTAGGAAGAAAGGCATCTCTGGTCCATTGGAGTCTTGCACAGGGGAGGAATTCTACACCTCCCGAAAACGAGTTTTTGTTCAGCGATAGCCGATTCATTTTCATTTTCATTTTCGGACACAAGTAGCACTCGCAGGACTATATCATCATTTCATTATATAATGGCTTATTTAATACTTGTGTATATGCATGAAGCGCATAGCATTTTTCTCAGGAATGCCGATTGAAATCTTGTTGTTAAACTGTGCAGATGCATCTTTGCTCTGCGAGTGCAACTTGACTTCAGAACGAAAACGATTCAATTATCGCTAAACAAAACTCGTCTTCGGCTGATGTGGAATTCCTGCCCTGTGCAAAACTAGGTCCATTGGGATGTATCTGGTAGCAAATTGAGTTTAGAAAAAGTAGCAAATTCAGCAAAGAACTCCCTATAAGTGCCTCTAGTCAAGGAGATTATTGGCTAGACATATGTTTGATTCATTAAAGGACACGATTGTATGGAAATAATAAGCCAGATCCCAAAGTTTACGACGTAAATTGCTTTCTGTTTTGTCAGCTTATGAAGAACTTCTCTACAATCTTCCAAAACCTGCATAAAATCACAGAGGTAACAAGGAAAACATGAAGACTTGGAACAAAACCCGGAAGAATAGAAGAAACGGTTTAGAGAGGCGCATATCTGTAATTATACCAACTGAACTCTTAAAGTATGAGAACAGTTGTTGTAACTGAAGGCAACTTTAGTATGTCTAGGAGACCAGGGCCCCCAGTTAGTTTAGTTCTTTAAAGAAGGTCCTGCATTCGGTGTCATTTTACTTATATTGCTGATTGCATTTTTGGCTGGTCGCCAAGAGTTTCTAGAATTTAGAAGCTGTAGAGCATTGCTTTGACCCGGAGAGCGAGAAGCTTTCTACTTGTTTTAGCACATTGATTTCTACACTGTTTCACTGTAGCAGGAGGGTCTCTGCGAATGCCCCATCCCTGAGAAATGGAGCATATATTCTCATATAATGTGGGACTAGGGGGACTTGCCCCACCAGATCTCACCAAAACCAACATTCTAATTTACCCAAATTCGAGGAGGAAAAGTTGGGAGGGGAGTTGTACATTTCATTGTACGTAAGTACATTGATGGGGTGTAAAGGCTATAGTCTGCTAAAGTTCTCCATTCCATGTTGGCTGGCGCAGCCGCTAATCTAGTTGGCAGCATTTTAGATCAATATAGAGAACAGACTTGAGACCACGAATCTTAATCCATTGTGAATAGCACTAGGGTGTTCAGGTGCTATTAGCACCAAAGAGCCCCAAATACTGTTTGACGTGTAGTCTGTTTTACTCGATAAAAGGATACAAGACATTGCAACACCGACACCTCTCTTGCAGCAGTTTGACACTCGTAAAGAATACCTACCCTTTTATTTTATCACATTCGAAGTCAGAAAAACTCCAAAGTGCAGACATAAGGTAACGGATATGTATTAACCATGCAGAATACGAAAGTTTGTATACCTATTCAAAGAACGACACACGTACACGTGAAGCTTAAATCTCGTGCACATACTAATTATGCAGGATGGGGATACCTTTGACAAATATTTATTGAAACTAGGAAATCGCTTTAGATACATCGTGAGCTTGAATAAGGCGCAAAAGATTTCAACTGATTTAAGGAAGGTGTTATCGTATGGACTTTGAATCCATAAGAAATTACAACATTTGTATGCATTGTGCAACAGTGACAGAAAAATTCTGAAAACAATATCTACTTTCTTACCTTCATAGTGCAACGATAGCATGTCATTTTTATCAACAACATCTGTCCATGCTTTCTCTACTCTCAGTTTTATCGCTGATCCCCATTTTGACTGAACTCTAGCTGCCAAAACATCCAACTTGCTTTTCGCTCTTGATGTCATGTACCTGTTGTCTCCATTAGATCCAAAGTCAATCATGGAATTATCACTTCTAATCAAAACCTTTCTGTATCTTGCTGTATTTCGCCTAATCACGTCTCTAATGCTGCCACACTGAAGCACCTCACTTCTTATTGGGTCTGAGACGCCTTTCGTTGGATAGAATTGACCTCTCGAAAGAGAGGACGGAGTTCCTTCGATGAGAGCAAAACAAGAAACAAACCATATGAAAATTTTTGTACCAGAATACATAGTGGCCAACTGTATTTTTTTCAACTGCGCTCCTTCTGAGTAGATCACTCGCCTAATTGACTAAGGGCTCTTTTTTACCCTACTCTTGTCAATCTTTACAGTTGGCTATACCTATTTCCGTGTTATGCTTTGTGTCAAAAATAATGGCGTTTTTCCTGCGCTGTGGGCCGTGTGAAGCTACGCAACGACCTGATATGTGCTCGGACAGATTGCAATGTGGAATTCTAGCTTTTTGTAGCCAACGATGTACACAGACGCTGGAACAATAAAAATGTTCTACGTAGATCCACCAAGATACTCTCCTTTTGAGAGAGAAACAGCCTGTTTTGCAAACTTTAAAATTTCGTCACTTCTTTATCTAACGACTTCTCCGAAGATTGTTTTCTTTGCAAATGAGAATTGCTTTGCAAACGACTGCCAGCAGTCCTTGCCTTCTTAACTGAACTCACCAAAGATGCGAAGTGTAGATCACTTCCTGGGTGCTTTGCTTAACATCAGTCGAAATATAGGTTGGTTTACAAACGAACTGACAAGTAACGTCATGAAAAACTATTCATTGGCTGGGAAAGCGATATTGACAGATAAGTGCCTAGCGAAGTATTGTAATCACCCTTCGAGAATTGTTAATATTGCAACACCTCTTGTGTGTGTGCCGACCAAAGTGCACTTACTTGGGGAGAGCATTTGGGTTGCTTGTTTGAAATATAACTCTTGAGTCACATGACTCTGGATCATCAACTTCGACTTGCGTCACAAAGTTAGCCAGATAAAAACGCATTACGGTATATGTCCCAATGAGCATTCCATGCAGCCTACGCCGGAGATATCCAGCATAGGGTATGCATTTCCTCGGCGTATTGGCGTGAGAATATGTTATTTTTAGCACAGGCATATGGGCATATGACAGTGAAGAGACCATATGACAGTGAAGGGGCCTATTTCTGTTTCCTTTGCGGGAAGGCGAGAGTGACCAAATATCATTTGGTCACTTCTGCCTTATGAGTGTCTGATGTGAACTTTACACGGAATGCACGGTAACATCTATATGATAATAAAACCATCGGAATAACCACTAAATTTGCAATACATGATAGCAACGAACAGACATCAGTGCCTAGGAAGGGTGCCATGGATGCGGATAAATGGCTACATAGTACATTATGTACAAAAATTTTCGTCCTGGCAAAATTTCAAACAATGGCATTGACAAAATTCTCTGCGACTCAATTTGAAATAAGATGAAAATTTTTCATGAAAAAATATATTTTTTTAAGAATTTCGATAATTTGATCATCATCATCATCATCACCACCACCACTACTACCACCACAACCACAACCACCGTCACCAGCACCACAATCACAACCAACATCATTAATCATCAATACCATCATCATCTTCACTTCTTAAACTGAGTTTATTTTCAATATCGTTCGGTAAAATAGCTTTTATTGTCTATTGTTGCCAACTTGAAAGCATTCTACATCTGCTTTTTCATAATTTAATTGTGCGATATCTTAAATCCCAGATGCTTTTCTTTTGACTTGTCTTGGCACAAAGGGAAAACACATATCGCCTTCATGATTTTATTGAAATGCTGTTCTGTATTGTGAAGCTGCCAGAAAGATGGCGCTACCCCAAAAATCTCCAAAAGTTGGTACCTCAATTGGTCTGACTACCATACTGAATACTTACAACACTATATATCCTGCCTCTTACTAGCATCACTGCTGTGTTGAAAATCCACGAAAATTCTGAAAATGTGTCCGACATTTCTTTCAAGACAGGTTTTTCGCCAAAAATTTATTCGATAAAAGCTTTGTAGCTAATGTGTGCTGTTTCAGGTTTTTTATGACAAATAAAGCAAAATCCAAACAAACAGCTGAGGTTAATGAATTAATCTAAAAACCAGCCTGCCACGTTGTTTTATGGATGTATGATGCTTAAGGTAAATCCTTTCGCGAAGAATCTTTATCTCCTTTGCAATTGCTACTCGACAATATATAATGCAAGTGTCTTACATAATGAAACTCGCTGTTGAAAAATCTATTTCTGCTATCAATGGCACATAATTAGCTAACTTTGTTGTCTTTTTGTACAGGCTTGCTTTTAATGAATAAAAGATCTCAAGCATTGTCCGAATCAACGTACCTGACAGAAGCAACTATGATTTTATTCAGACATAGTCATCCTGAGTTTATTCTCATATTTCAAGTTAAAAGCGGAAAATAGCCACCTTTTCCCCACAACTCCCGAGATGAGGAACAGACTGAAATTATGTATGGAGAAATAGGCATAGGAATGTACTATACAGAAGTTGTCGTCTTCAGGGTTTCTGAGTAAGGCAAAGGCGACGACATTGAAGTGAGCTCATTTATTCAAAAAGACATAACATAGGCGCCCACCACGATACAACTGAAAGCAGTGGAGAAGTACGTGGTTTCCTCTACGAAAGGAAACAGGTTTAGTGGTTCATGATATGTTGGCCAAATAGAAAAGTGCGAGAGGATAAAAATGAGATTCCTATACCCAAACTGAACAGAAAAGCAATAGAGTCAAATTGTCCAAGTTTGGTCAAATGCATTATGAATTTGGAATCATTTGATACAAATCAAATTTCAACCGTTGAAATACTTGTTGGAACACGTAGCATTTAAATAGTTTAATTACTTTTTGGAATAACGTAAAGTGCATCATCTTCTGACACATCCGCCATTTGCAACCTGAAACAGTCTGATACAGTTAAACAGTTTAAGCCCTGGCAAAACGACTGGGCATTTGCACTGAACATGCACTGGACAAATGTCCAGTGCAAAATGTTGCGTCGTTTTGCCACCTTGTCCAATCTTGTTCAGTCGTGTTCAGCGATGTTGAGAGTTGTTCAGTCGATTTTGAAGGCAGTCAAAAATGTTCAGTGGACAAAAATGTTCAGTGGACAATGTTCGCCCGTTTTGCCACACCACTGAACATTGTCCAGCTTGCGCAAGCGCATTGCAAATGCAACAGCTGTCAGCGGACCGTATTTTGGTGCCATTTCAATTCTCCATACCTGCTCAGACCAGACCTTATGGAAGGAGAGAAAATATTCTGTCCTCTAGAGTCAGTTTATTCACAATATTGTTGAACATACCTCTTTCTTCTCGTCGCTTTACCCATTTCCTCGTTTTTCCACGATTTTTTTTGGGTTCTTCATCGTCAACAGCCTCCATAATGCTCAAAACCAAAGCAATTTTTTCTCTTACGATCCATGATTGTCGATCTCAAAATTTTTGCGGCAGATTTTGTTTCCATTTTATATCCCCTTGGCGCTCTATGGTCGGTTAGCCCCAGGCTCCTAAAACTAGATTCCAGACCCCAAAATCGTGCGCTTCCTATCGCAGAGAAAATGTTCACTGGACAATGTTCAGTCGTTTTGCCACCTCCAAAATTTTTCATTTGTTCACACACTGGACACGGTTAGTAATGTCCAGTCGGTGTTCAGTGTAAATGTCCAGTCGTTTTGCCAGGCCTTTAGTAAAATGCACTGCAAAACTTGGAATCAACTGAAACACGTCAGACTTGAAGGATGTAAAAACTTGTTGGAACATGTCGCATTTCATGTGTATAAACTTACTGTGGAGCATGCATATAATGATTCCCAGTTGTACAGGATGCAAAATCTTATTATCTTACATCCACTAGAAATTACAATACAGATTATATTACCTTAAAAGCTACCACACTACAATGCTATGAGAAGGATACTTCGAACAGCAAGAGACTATGACTACCCCGGGGCCATTAGGCATGTAGATTAAAAAAGACAAGACAAGGAACTACAGTTAATCTCAAATTATATGCCACAAGAAATATCTGCAATCGTAACTATTTAGTCTTTTGACACATATACCAGCGCTACACTGAAACAGTCAGAAACATCAGTCTGTTGATGAGGAACGGGGTCGAGGCACCTTTAAAACAAACTCATCTTACAATGCCAGAGAGGTTTACAATTTAAGGGCCCAAGCACTAGTCGACTCCGCAGGACTTATCAAAAAGACTTTGAGAAACCTTTGTACTAATTATCCTAACCAATACCCCAATACCATTTAGATAAAAGCAGAGACATCTGAAGCGCAAAGGGAGATGGGACGAATTGCTCCAGAATCAAAACCTGAGAGGCCCACAAAAGCTATCATTCTTTGACGATGGCAATAACTTCTACACACTTTTCTAAGTAAGAATACAGTTTATAAGACTATTAAAGCTCAAATTCGCGGAAATTTAAGAGTAATTTAACAACAATGCAAGGCTCAAGCTTCAACAAGGGTTAGATATTTTGCTTTTTTGAGTTTTCTTTAGACGCCAAACCAAGTGCGAACTTCAATGCTACGGTCTTGGAGTCATCATGCTATGATGTGGCTTAGCAACTGAACAGAATTATTACAAAATCCAGGTCCAGAGCAAACACTTACCTGTCTCATATTGTGTATAAACAAATAGATAAGTGTGAGATAAAAGCTCGGCCAAATTTGGGAAGTTATGACGACTATGCAGAGTGACGTCATTATTTTCCCCCCGGTCTTATGCTCTTTTTCACATACCTGTCACCACTGCAAAGAATATTTTTGTTGCGATAGGTTTACCGCATAGTAGGTAAAAAAAGAAAAGTTGTGCAAGAGCTGTTATATAGACAAAACACAGAACCAAGTCACTTTCAGGAATGTCTATAAATTTTTCAGGCCTGAACTGTTTTATGACTTACACATGATTGCTCTGTGACGGAAGCAGATTGCTTAGGTCCCCGTTTATACGGTATCGGATTCATTTGAATCCGAGTTGTTTTCGTACCGTTTTTGCCTTCCATTTACACGAATACGATGATGAATACGGTGTGATTTCACTACGTTTATGAATGCGGTATGAAATGAATATGGTATCGGTACTGAGGGGAAAGGAGCTCAAAAAAAACCAATGGGAAAAAAATGGGATGGTCCTTCCTGCAAATGCTACGTTTGCAAATTTAATCACACCCTGTAATTTCTGTTCAATCACATCCTTTTTCTTTTAAAATTTAGCATTGAATGTATTTATTTCCTTAGTTATTTCCTTTCATTTGCGCGATATAGATTAGTTTCGATTTAGATTAGTTGTATATGTATATGATATATATATATATATATATATATATATATATATATATATATATATATATATATATATATATATATATATATATATATATATATATATATATATATATATATATATATATATATATATATATATATATATATATATATATATATATATATATATATATATATATATATATGTATATATAGCTAGAAGTGAATTCGAAATAAAATAAGTTAACAAGCAAAAAAAAAGCTAGAGGAAGGCAGAGACTAACTTTCATCTCAAGTTTTAGCTGCTGGAAGACGACAAATGAGCTTGACATACTTAGAGCTGCAAAGGATTGAAAATTATGGAAATCCATGGCCGCAAACGTTTTTGACAGAATCAGGCACCTAGAGAGAGAGAGAGAGATCATGTAAACACCCAAACCCGATACGATTTCATACCGGTTCGGTTACGAGGCCAGCAGAAATAACAGAAAGAGCAGCCTTGGTATCGATCCGGTAGTAAATAGTATCGGATTGATGCGTTTATACGATATCAGGGCATTTTTCCACAAACAGACTACTGTGGAAAAGCCCCCAGTAGGTCCTGGTAGTAACCTGCAAAATCAAAGAATTTCCCCGGTTGCTTGGGCCCACTTAACAACTTTCTCAAAGAGAGAGTGGTGCCCCTTACGGTTGTTCCAGGCTTTGAGCATGGTGCAAATGGGTGGAGCCCGAAGGAGAATTCTACAGGGCCTAACCCATTTCATACAAGAAGCATTTTATAGTGTAATATACCTAACTGCTTTGGCTCATTTTGCAATAAAGATTCTTAGATCATTTATTTTCATTTTCAAGACAACCCACTATTTGAATCTTCAAGAGCAATACCAGTGATCAAGACCGATCTTTTTAGGCCCCCTCTGCAACGGTTACTGCACGAGCACCAATTTTAAGCCACTCTATGGAGTATTTTATCTGACTGGATAACACTACTAAACAAAGTATGTGGAGCCAGGGGTGTAATCAAGAGATACCTTACATTACCTAAATCAGTGGTTCCCAAACTTTCTAAATTATTACATACGACGGTCCCTTACAGTATACTTTTTCAAGTCAGGGGTCCCCTGATGGGATAAATGTATTTTCCGATAGACGTGTTTTCACGAAAAGCAAGGTGATACATGCTACGCAATAAGTGAGACAAGCAACGGCAACCTCTCACTGTCACCTGTAACATTTCCTGGCCCCCCCAAGATCCTTTGCCGCCCCTTGAAAGATCGTGGACGTCAGTTTTGTCACAAGTACTAAATTACCATTTCCATTTGATGATTTGCGTGATATTTCATGTCTTTCATTATTTTCATGATTTTCTTTCAATCTATGAAGCTAAGGATGCCAAAGTTTAACGAGACAGATTGAAAAGTAGGAAAGGGACCCTAATATGTCATTCGAAACTGAGGCAGACTTGCCATTCGGATAATGAGGGCAGGAATGCATGTTAACGAGGGCCGAAACTCTTTATCAAAAAGAGGTATCATATGATATACGAAGGTGTCGAACTGTTAACTCTATAAACAGTTTGGAACAAATTCTCTGGCACTTACAGGAAGTCTACTAGGGAATACATTGAGCGATGAAATGAAAGCGTTTAACTCCATAAAAAGTTCAGGAAAGTGATACACCACATGGAAGGCCTAAATTGCAGGAGCCACATTGGCACTATCTAATGATTTGCCTTGCTTATTTGTCTTACTAATATATTCAGACTTAGTTGGTTTCAATTAGCATTCAATTACTAAGACTTTTTAAACAAAGTTTCAATGAATAAGGACGGGCATACATGATAATCAGGATAGGAACGTATGATAATGAGGTTGGGACTGCGTGATAATGAATTTGGAGAGCGGGAAAGATAAGGCTTTAAGTTAATGGGCTTGCCCCGGAGAGGCGTTCGACCAGCCTAGCCTCTCAATGCACCCATCTCTTAGAATTAATTAAAAGCAAAAGTTTAAAAACCAACACGAACAATTTCTCTTTGTTGAAATTTACTTAGACATTGTAGCAAAATAAGATTTAAACAAATGCTTCAGAGTACAACCTCAGCTGTTTATTCAAGATGACATCTTCACATGCACTGTTACATCTCCAACGCTGTCACGTGATACTGTTTCACAATACAGCCATATTTCGTATGTAACACCACTTCATGCACAAGCTTCATGAAGCTCATTATAATTTATTGAGCCCCTCTAGAATGACTACGTCTCTGTCAGCTAACTTTGCACCAGCAATTTTCCGCTTACGTATCCGCCTGCGCTTAATGACGAAAGCTACGATAGCAGCTACGGTAAGAATTGCAACGACGGCGATAATAACTGTCACAACAGCTGTGGAAGAACCGCTCGCATCATCATTTCTATCAGATTCATCAGGAAAGGCTGAGAAAGGAATTCAAAAAACACCAAATATAGACTTATGCGGCGAAAAAAGTAAAAGTACAGTGCACCAGTAAGAGGTTTCTGCTATAACAAACAATAAATTTTTATAAGCTACAGAGGAGCCACCATCATTCGAGATTACAACGTTCAAACTTCCTTCAAACATTTGAGGGGTCTTGTATATGTTGCAACGAGTGAAAGGTATGGAGCTAGATATATATAAATATATATTTAAGATTAAAATGTTTATGTATTTAAGCAAGAATATTTTCATATTATGATTAAATCAGGCATCCTGGAACGATGACTTTAGCTGTGAAGCTGGTCCTAGACACTCTTTTCAAGTGACAAAATACATCCAACGATTGTTCGATGAAATGACCAACAATCGAACACACGAACACGGGCATCGGGCAATCAACTCTCAACTCACCAGTGGCTATATTGCGGACATTGAATTTGTCTGATTTTAAATGGTCGTTAACGATCTCAGGATTAATCAACTTAATTGCCTCGGCTGCACTCAGCGTTCTGCTGCCATCAGTCTCTGTTACAACGGCCTCAATATCGATTCTGCAATATTTGAAACAGGGCTTCGTTATAATGAGATGCTTTTTCAAATGCATAGAGAAGCAAATCAACATAAAAGTAAGCCTGAAGTACGAACATAAATATGACCAACAAATTCCTAAACACGAACAGATAAATATGTTACTTACTCTACTGTAGGCACTGTGCTAACAGGCTTTGGTGTAACAGCAGTTCCATTCTTAATTTTGCACTCCTTCGCATCATCCACTGAGTTCAACAGAACATTACATAATTCTTCAGAGTGAGATAGAATATGTTTACTCCCATTTCCAGGGCACAAGATGAAATGCTCCACATCAACTAGATCATTATTCAAATCATCAATCGTGTCAATGCTTGTGACACGAGTGTTGCACGATGTGAAATTTATGCCAGTTGAAACTGACTGATTATTCTAGGACATAAATAGCAGAAGTTAACGACAAGAGACCATTAATTAAAGCAGTGGAATGCAGAAAAATCAAATTTATTTCAAAAGTACAAAATTTGTCAGTTAGGATTGACTCTGGTCAAGATGGTGATATCCTAATACTATAATACTGAATGGTATTGTCATGTTCGCATAGAAGGGATGAAACAAAGCCCCCTTTGTCGTTTCCTTATATTGAAGTTTCTGAATAAGCCCCCTCTTTGATATGCCCTCCCTATTAACTCTCTCTACAAGAAATGTTTCTCTACAAAGCCCTCTCTCATTAAAACCCTCTCCAAACTGTCCAAATTATGATATGCCCTTCGGGGACTTAATAGGAGTTTCAAGATATGCCAAATGTCAATTACAGTGTGTAGCAAAAATATGACAGGTAACTCGAAAGATAAGTTAGACAAACAATGAGAGATCATGATAAAGGACAATCACACATGCACTTCACAGTATTTCATGTATGCTACGGTTGCTCGTATCCAACACATATATGCATAAATTCATATATGTATATAAATAGATAAATGAATAAATATGTAAATATATATACAAATAACATATATGCATATATAACGGACAAAGCTGTGCGTTTCATTTCCAGCTATTTCTTTGTTTACTTTTAAAGTTCGAGCATATATTTGAAAGGAATTAGGAAAACAACAAAGCTTCGAGTACAATTCAATAGCTTAAATTCGCACAAATTTCAAAATAACTTTGAGTGCATTAGGCATCTATGTAACTGCTCTGTGGCACCTCCGATTTGACTCTGGTTGAGAACAGGATAATTATAGACGCAGGAATCGATAATAGTAAAACAACAAACAGGTTAACTTGATTTCTGGCTGTTGGCATGCTGTCTGGGTGAGATGGAAGGATTTCATTTTCTTTTCGCTTGGCCGGGAGTTTAACACCCATAAACTAAAGCAATTTAAAGGAATGAGATAACGATCTTCGCAGCTCTTTTGGTATTTCCACACCAAGCCATCTAATTTCCAATACCTCATTTTCGTAATCTAATTTCCAATACATCATTGTACTTTCAAATCTCGAATTGACAGTGCACAGCATATGAAAATGGAAGGTTTACCTATCCACAGAAGTTGCTTGGAGCTATCGATCCCTACCAACTCCTGCCAACTCCCCTATTTTTGTTCTTTCTTTCCATGTTCGTGCATATTTCTTTTCTGTAGGTTTCATTTTTGCTTGTAGTTAATGAGCTTGGGGAAATTGTTAGTACCGACTTTTGGTGGAGACTAGATGACCTTGTGCCTGTCTACACCAGGAACAGCACAGTATATAATACACATTACTAGTTGTATTTGTTTTTAATTGAAGCAAAACAAATATGCATATACATATATACATACATACGTACATATATATGATAGCTGACTCTACATCAGTATTGACTTTATTTTAAAGTTAACAGTCAGTCAATAACGTGTAATAAAACTCATCTTTCGTCATATATACATACATTTATGCAAACATACAATATAGACATATTTATATTTTAATACAGACATATATATATATATATATATATATATATATATATATATATATATATATATATATATATATATATATATATATATATATATATATATATATATATATATATATATATATATATATATATATATATATATATATATATATATATATATATATATAAATATATGCATGAATATAAACCAACTCCAAGCTGGCAACAAATCAACATATGGTGAAATGATATACTAACAGATCAAGGATCTGATCAATATTAGTAATTAAAAATCAACTCACCACTGGTTTCCAGTTTTGTAATGCAGAACTCAAGTCAGTTTCAATATCAAACTTTGTGAAATTCTTCCAATCATTTTCTCTCTTTATTATTGTTGTGAACATTTCGCTTTCGGCAACACAAGTATGGTTAGCACTTGTCGTATTCACAATTGGCAAGCATAATTCACCAACATGGCATGGGTCAGTTTGGCATATTGACTCCTCATACTGGCAATTTTGTCCTGTTCTACTGGCAGGGCATTTGCACCAATATGACCCATTTACATTCTGGCACATTCCAAATTTGCATATTCCTGTTCAATGTTATGTGATTCGTGACACCAGTGAAGTAAATCAAATGTTTGCCGACTATTTTAACTTATCCGTGATTTCATTTAAGCATCAATGAAACATCACAGACAGATACTGGTGGGAATACGTGGGGCATGTACAGTAAATGCTTGTAAAAGGCTAGGGAGCCACCAAAAGGGAATTATTGGGGCATTGAATGTAGGAGAGAAGACATTAGCTGCACCAATGATCGTGTAAGAAATTATGAATGCGGCCAAACAGAGACCTCAGAAGTTATGAAATATATTTTAAGTATGAATAAATCCCTGATTGCATGAAGGACTTTAGTAAGTAAGGCTTTAACGTGGGACTATTGCTTAAAGGCCAGGGTGTAAAAAAACGTCTGTAATCTTCCTCTTGACTGTGACTGTGCAGAGGAGGCTCGATGTTATACCTAATAAAGGTTGTGATGTACTAAAAGGAGGCTTGACCTACAAAAGAGCGTAATGCACTAACCCTATTCTGGATAATAACTGTCTCTGCTAACAACCTATCCCCAAAGCCCAACAAAAATTCAGTTACGACAAGAGTTGTCTAGTTATTGTATAAAATTAACGGGTATAGCTTAAATCACCTTTAATACTTTTACATTCATCAATATCTTCTAGGCAGTGCTTTCCTTTCCAGCCTCCTTTGCATGAGCAATGGTAACTGTTTGTCGTGATCTCGCATTTTCCACCGTTTCTGCATGGGTTTGGCTCACACTTTGTCACACTACAGAACTTCTTGTGGTCAAATTTAGTAATTGATACTTTCTTCTTTGTGATATTGTCTAGAACGTTCTACGGTAAATAGTGGGACAAAGCTAACATAGAACACCCCATTTGACAGTTAATGAATGACAAAAATCGACAAGCAATTTGCATGAATTAAAATAGATAGGTATAATCATGGAATAGGTCCATTTGAAGGCAGTTGCGAATGCAGAGATATTACCATACACCACATTATCTCTTGTATTCTTACCCTTTCCAATGTTCCCATCTCCCAAATACTCATACCTCTGGTCCGAACTTTGAAAAATTAATACGGCCTCTCCAATAACCCAGCATACTAGTTTGATGAAAGAAGGGGCCGAATGTTTTTTGAAGCACAAATATGTAGGGTCAAATTTTCAGTACAGAGCTGTCGATTCATGAAGAAGCACCACAATTTGATGAACATGGAAAACGGTGTTTATTCAGTTTGCCAGAAGTACAACAGGATATATCATTTGCCATGATCTGGAAGTAAAGTTCTGAATGAAACTGTCGATCAAGCTCTGTTATTGGTATTTTTCATTAAATTGCCCTACCAAAAAGCTCAACGTTTTGAGCAAAAAGCCATATCAAAAGCCACAGAAATTTTCCACAAAACATTTCAGTATGCTGAAACATTACTACCTTCTCTCTCGTACATCCGCCTCTCTAATAATTTTTGCATGAAATTAGGAAGCTGAATCAATAACCTGGCAACTGAAATGTGAGAGAGAAAGCGGTATATGGATAAATATGTATAAAATACATTTTTAAAATATTAGATATCTTACAGCAGGTTCAAGTAAATGTGAAAATTTATTAGTTTGAAACAACTAAGAAGGGCGGGTGGAAGCTCTCAATTTGCCGACAGATTGGCTTCTATTTTAGATGTTGCCCCTTTCTTCTCTTAAAAACTTTGGTGCAGAGGTGCTATTATTGTTTGGAGATCGCTGATGTTTATCCTGTATTCCTATAGGATGCATGGCTGCATATTTCGGCTCAATTTATAGACTCATCATTATCGTAATGTTTGGAAAACCGGGTAATCGCAGACATACCATTTACGCTATGAAAACTGACATACCAAATAAATTCAAAAATGGATAATGAAAGACAAATGGACAAACGTCGAAATGAAAACTAGAGATTACCTCGAATTTCTTTGGAAGGAAGAAATGACAGCTGCCATCCTTTTTTGGGTTGCTGATGACAACAGTCAGTAGCACTATCGATCCTCGTTCTCGGAAAGATAGAAGAATTACGTTATCAAGCTTAAACTTAAACGTCACGAGAAGACAGCTTTACATGAGCATCAGGGCTCAGGAAAAGTGTGGTGTGCATGTGAGCACATATCTGGGCACAAAATGTGCTTGCAAATTAAAACAGGATGTTATGCATAGTTAGATGAAGATAACTATGCAAGCATATCTTTCACTGGGTTCCCTGTCGCCATAAAATGCTATTACACTAACATATGTAAGTAGCAACAGTCAATAGGTCGTCGTTTGGGTCAATGGTTCCTACAGAAATTTGGAGTATATCATCCATCTGTGCTTGTGAGCCGCGCTCGAGTGCTCACGCACATTAATGAGCCCTGACTAAATTGCAAGTGGCCTTGAAGTTAGAAACTAAAGGTAGTTTTTAGTTGTCTTGGATCCATGCGATCATGTGATGATCAAGGAACTGGCATTAAGGTTTGATCACATACCTACAACGTTTAAAGTCACTTTCTTTGATTCTGCAGCACCAAGGGAATTTATTGCTTCACAATGGTATATCCCGGCATCATTCAAAATAGCATCCTTTAGAACCAGCTTATTCGTATCATATCCTGTACCGGCTCGATAAATGTCATCGTACTTTTTCCATTGATATCTAGGAGCTGGGTCACCTATTGCTTGACATGACAGCACTACCATTCTTCCAACTTCTACTGTTGTGTTCACTGGGTGCTCAAAAATGTATGGCCGTTCTAACAAAAAAGAAACACCAACCGTTAACTTAGCTAACAATCAAATTTTGCACTGTTCAATACCAGTCGAAAATTACGCTAAACATACCTGCGAGAGAATACTTTCATTAAAATAACACCATGCGATAGATGACTAACCGGGGGTGTAATGGAGGGAGACTTGGGGGCTAAACCCCCTTGTTGAAAGGAAGAAAGCTTTTGGGGAGCCTCAGCCCCCTCTCAATGTGCATATGCTGGTTTAGGTGGTTCCTGGCTTGGTAGTATGAACCAGCCCTTTACGATGGGTCGGTATATCTTTACATCAATTACGCATAACTTTTTCACAAACTTGGGAATATTTGTATTTGTACTGTTTAGAATGAAACATTAGGTGTGGTAATGGGTGTGATACATTGAATACACCTGGTATACACCTTGAATACACTTGTAAACTTTGGAACACCTTACCTTCCACTTCCTTTCCTGAATCCTACAACTTATCTTCCTTCAAATCTAACATCAACAAACTAGATCTCATCTCCCTATCTAATTAACTTTCCTTTCTCTTTCTTCCTTTGTCAGGGCTTTGTTATAGGCTCTATTGGCCTTTCCCTGACATTACATACTTAAAAACAAAATAGCCTCCTTTGTTAACTGTTTAGCACGGCACCACTGTGACTAACTAAATGGAAACAGTACAAACCTAAAAGCAAATAGGACACATAGATTGTGTATGAATTTTGAATCAGACAGAAACGAGGAATCAAATAAATAGAACTCAAGAGTCCATCACAAATGGTGTTTGATGGGCCTCAAACCCCCTTGAAAAGCACTTCATCGGCAAAATTTCCACCTTATCAGCAAATCCTATGATTTTTCGCTAAAAGGTGTGACTCGTCGGTAGCCAAAGTCAACTCCACATACATCCTAAGTACTATAGCACGAATAAGCGGGAACATTGCTTTAGCATACTGAAAGCTTCTTTCGTGCGACACTCGTCAGAGTATGAAACGTCGGATAGCGACCGAAAGGTGACACGAAATATATAGCCAGATGCGGGTACACGTGATATGATGAATAATGCGTCTATTTGGCTCTATGATTGGCCAATTAGCACCTATTCACCATTGTTTACTTGAAGAGTTCAATTGAAAAAACGAACTCTTTTTGTTTACACAAGATTGGGTTTTGAGTCTTGATGTAAACCGATTCCAAAACACCTAAATGAAAGGACGATCTTGCTTACCCAATGGTCCGAAAATCATCGTCTGTATATGTTTTGGCGCATTCTGGATTTGTAATAAGATGTTGTCCTATGGCCGAATCACTTTTCATTTTAGAAATAGAGTTTTTACACATACGAGGTGGCTATTCTCTTGTTGTTGTGTTTTTCGTCCTGATGCTCGTGGGGGCATGTTGTTTTATTCTGTCTGCTAGTCTCTGCGTGGTGCGCCCTACGTACCGAGCTTCACATCGGCACGAAAATTCGTAAACTAGTTTACTTCAGTTTACTTAATTCAGACTTTTCACATCCTAAGTAGGTATCAAGCATGTTGTCGGCGGTAATAGAAGCCTCTTGCAAAGTGTCGGTTGCGCAATCCGACAACCGCATCCAGTAAGTGGGTGCCACACCTATTTGTTAGCAAACTTTCATTTCACACCCTTCAAGAGGCATCATCTTTGTAATGGCTTGCTCTGAACATATGTATAAGCATTCAAGTATATTTCCAGTAACTTGCACATGAAAAATTCAGCTGGTACTGACGCCGCCTACACATTTTTTTTTATAAGAACATCGAACTTCGATGAAGCCTTGTAGTGTTCTTAACTTTTTTGGTTTGAAAGCCTAAAATGTTCTTAACATGTTCTTAATTTCCTTGTTTTTAAAATGCGCTCTGATTTCTCAAAACAGCGATAATTGCTCTGGAAAAGGGCCGCGGGTCAAACTTTAGCACATATGCCTGTGAATTCACCTTGCGGGTTCACATAATATTAATTTAAAAAGAAAAACAAGAGGTTCTTAAATTTGTTGCTTTTTCCTTGTCTTTTCTCTGTATTTTACTCTTTTCATCTTATGTTTTTTGAAAGAAATTTATGAAGCCTTGTCATGTTCTTAGCATGTTCTTAACTTTTTGGCATTTGAAGCCTTATGTTCTTATATGGTTTGTTCTTATATAAAAAAAACGTGTATTTAAATAGTGGCCCCGAGCCACATGCGACCCTGAAGACATCTCCAAGTGGCCCAAAAGATTGTTAACTCGTTCTTACATTCCATTTTGAAATTTCTGAGTTTTCATGGAATGAAGTGAAGCTCAAAAGTATTCATTATTTTAGAATTAGAGTTTGTGCTGGCATGAAGTTGTTAACCGCTGCAAATGAGCGACTCAGCTCAAAATCTTGATATTGAATTGTGACATGGCCAAAAATAAAGGTGGGCCTGGCTCACTATTTGGAGCACTAAATTAACACTGTGGATCTATTCGTGGAAAACGTGCAGTGTTGTAAATAGGGCATGCCTGTTTGTTAAAGTAGGCCATTATATCTAACATTAATTAACATATGTGTCAGTCATGTGTGTTGATATTTACTAATTTTTAGATAACTTTGAGCCTTGTCATTTTATCTTTTAATAGGACTGACAGACTGTGATTTCTGTCATGCCTTTCGTGTACTTCAAAGGAAAGACCACACCCATGTTTATAAAGGTGTTGAACTGTACCAATTTCTTACTTCAGGCTCTAAGATATGGGCTGAGTGAACATCAATTTGAATAGCCCTGTTGTAGGATATCATGTAATAAATTACAAATAATGGAAAACAGCTGTAAAATTGAATCTGAATAAAATGAATTACTTCCAGTCTCATAAGTTCCATACATAGCAAAGATTTACCTTTCACAACTAACGTCGCTTTTGTTGCTGCTTTTGAAGTACCCGCTCCATTGCGTGCCAAGCATTCATATGTCCCTCCATGTTTTCTAGATACTTTATCAATCACCAAGGCACCATTGTTTTTTAGTACAGCAATGGTATCCCTGTCTTTAGTCCATCTATACGATATTATGTCATTGCCTTCAGCTCTGCAGTCAAGCTGTAATACAATTACGTATATTACATCAGATGTTAAAAGCTAAACATCTAAGCCTATAAGAATAAAGAAGAAAGATCACTAAATTGCTACTTTTCATATCAAAACTATAATATCTTATATTATATTACATTATATTATATTACATTATATTATATTATAGTACATTATATTATATTATATTATATTATATTATATTATATTATATTATAGTACATTATATTATATTATATTATATTATATTATGTTACGGTATGTTATGTTATGTTATATTGTAACATATTATATAGTATTTATATTGTATGATGTAATATTATGCTGTATTACATTTTATTATATTACATTAAACTTGATTAATCTATATTATACAGTAATATATTATATTATATCATATTATACTATACTACGTTAAATTATATTTTATTATATTGTATTATATTATATTATGTTATTCTACAAAAATGCTTAATTACAGAATACAAATCATAAAGTAAAGTACATACAGAAAATGATTCGCCGGCAATTCTTTTATATGAACCATTAGGGGAAGTTTTAAAGTAGCAAAGCGTCGTGGTAGAAAGCTTTCCGTCGTCCGTAAGTTGAAAAGACATCTTGTGACAGGAAACTCTGAAAATTGCAATCAAAGGAACAATTAGTAATAACAGTTTGTACAATTGACACAAATCAGCTGGCAATGAAATGAAGGATCATCACTTCAGGAGCGATAAACATCCTACAAAGAATATCGGGTATAAATTTGATAGTATTGTTTATATTGAGATTTACAGAAACAAAAGTTATTTCATAGCAATTACCATGAAAGCTTGTTAATTATTCTACAACCTTACATTTGAGCAAAATATTTGGCGAGAAATAAAACAATTTCTGATAAAAATAGCATATTGATTGACATTAACATCTAAAACAATATTGAATACTCTGAACAAAAGGATCAATAGTAGTTAACAACAAGTTAATGAACATTAGATAGGAAGTAAATATTTTAATAGTATCAATGGATTGATAGTCTGTATTAAGAAAAGCAAAGTTCACGAACATCACTAGTACTTTTAAGGCTTATCCATTAAATTATGTTAAAGCTGTCAATCTGGGACTTAATAGCTCTCAGTGGTCTGGACACTAGCTTATTGTTATTGACATTAACTTGCTTTTTACCAGTATAATCCAAGTTTTTTAGTATTATTCAGCTCTCGTTTTCAAGTTTTCGATATACATTCTCGTTTTACGATCTGATCACCTATACGTTCTTAACATACATTCACGTTAGCAGGCTACTCTATATATTATCAAGTTCTGTTTATATAATGTATCTCGGTGTGCCACTTTTCTAGACTTCGCAAGAACACTTTTCTTACTTGTTTTTTATTAGAACGATTGCAGTTGATGACATAATAGGCGTTCCCTCATCATGTGCTTCAATTCTAACTTCACGTTGTTCTTCTCCATTCTTGATAGTCTGAGAAGCAGAAATCGGTTTCAGATTTACAGACCATAATCATCATCAGCATCATAAGTATCATCATCATCATTATCATCATCATAATCATCATTATCATCTTCATCATCTTCATTATCTTCATCATTATTAGCATCAAGAGCATTATTTATCAACTACATAATCATCATTCATCATTTATATAATCATCATTGTAATAATGGTTATCATGATTCATAATCATAAATCAAATATTAAACTCTGAAGCTCCCAAGCAAACAGTATGCAAATATATCATAATTAACGCTAATGTATGTTAATGCAAAACAGAGTGTGATAAAATAGTGTCAGATATGATCAAATTTCCTTATATGGCTCAATTACGATGGTTGGGACAAAATTCGAAAAAGAGATAAATGAAGTGTAATACTACAACAGTAAAATTAGTGGCTCCAATTTGGGGTGAGGATAGAATATAAAAATTGGTTCCTTTAACAGCCAAAATTTTGTAAACACAATTTTAGCGACAGTTGCTAGAATCATTGATGAAAACAATGTTGGCACTGCTATGCACAAACTACTCACCCTCTCCCAGTTAAGCAAACGAAACTTCACTATTCCTCCTTTGCCCAGGTCAGGATCTGTTGCAGTCACATTCAACAGCTCCTTAGCCATCATGTCTTCAAAATCATAGTAGAAGACATCTTGTGAGAAAATAGGCGCATTGTCATTTTTGTCAGTGACGTGGATATGAACTTCAGCCAAAGAATAATCATACTTGCTCTGGTCTCTGCTTCTTTCACCTAGATGCCAAAGGAAGGTAGACGGTGAAAAGCATTTTTCTCACGTTATTTGAGACAACAAACTCTGCGGTTTTTCATGCACTGTATATAATTAGGAAGTAGTACTCGGACACAAAAACAGAATGATTCATTCATCGTAATGAAAAATTGAATGAAGATCAACCTTGTGACAGTATTTCTTGACGAAAGGTCTTGTTTGGGGGAAATGCAAAATGATAGTGCAGTTACTCTGAGTAATTTGGTAAAAGGCACTGCTACAATCTACCAACTTACTCAGAGTAACTAAGGTCATCTCCAATGAGATATCTTGAATAACAATTCTAAGCGTTACTACTGTCCCAATGTATGCGTATCTAACATGTCTAATCGGGTAAGTTACTGATCTAGCAAACTCATATTGAGCATGTTTTGCTATTTATACGGTAGAGAACTCTAGGGCTATGAATAAATGAGTGATAACATTATCATCATCAGCTTCATTATCATATCATATGACGCAACCATTGTGGGTCGATGCAAATGTCTACCCACTGTATATAGTCTTTTTCACTGATACAGCTTTCATTTCATTCATTTCATTCATTTTTACATCTTTTAGGAGGGTTACCCTTCAGCAAAGCTGGTTTTCAAGGGGCTCTCCTTTAAAAAGAAAAAAATATGTATACAGCTAAAATACAATAATAAAATATGGCAAAAAAATACAGAAAAAGTTTTACAAAACTAATACTTAAACTTAAAAGAAAAATAAATGGTGCTATGCGAGCATGGCTTTTAGCTTCACTTTAAAAGTTGCAAAGGTATGAGCTGTTCTACAGTCATCAGGCAGTGAGTCCCAAATTGTAGCCCCCCTGTATGCAAAGCTGTTTTGCCCAAATTTCGTTTTCATTCTTGGGGGCCTTAGATTTAAATTGGAATTTCGAAGCATTCTGTTCGTCACTACAGATATTCTATTGAAAAGACTGGACAAGTAAACAGGCGCTTGGCCATTTATTGCTTTATTGCTTCTATACTGCATAAGCTGTAAAAGGATTCTGAGTTACATTGGTATACTATATTATCCGGCAAGCCAGTCTAAGAGGGGGCAATCGAAATGCTGAAAGGAAAGAAAAGATTGCAGGAAGCTGTGGCAGAATATCAACTAAAGATTGACTCAAATTCGACAATCGAGAAAAGATGGCAATGAACGATTGGATTTTATGCTAGTGTTGTAGCTCCTTTAAAAGACACAGAAGTTTTGCTACTGACATTCTTATTAGAGATCTAGGTCCTGCATAATCATTACCCATGTTAATACATGTAAAAGAAAACCTTACCAATATTTGTATAATTTGACTGTTTGATTCCACAATCTACTTTTCCAGCTCTCACTTTTAGCAAGTATTTATCTGAATATTCTCTGTCAACTACTCCAAAGACCTTGATCGAACCTACACAGAAGAAGATCTCAGCTGACAATAAACGCTGAACAGAAACTTTCGTGAGAACCTATTTGCCAAAAAATATCGAGTGAACACTAGGTAGAGAAATTCTTGAAGCGATGAAAGTAGAATATGTCATATTAGCATTAAATTAGGTGAAAGGACACAAGAATCAAAAGTAACTTGCTTGTTTCTGATAATGAACATAGGAAATATTATCCATTACGATCGATACATTATAACCTCTAAAAGAATATTACAAAGTCATTCCTAATATAATAATGATGTGGATATTGTGAACAGAAGCTTCAATTTCTGCTTGTTTCGGACACCAAATCGTATCAAGTGATAGAACTCTCTTTGCATCGGATCACACCCGTGATAAGGCCTCGCATACACAGCATCGGATTCAAATGAATCTGATATGTTTTCGTGCTGTATTAGTATTATGCTTGCTGCTTTGACCTATTCTAAGAGCATATAAAACATCGACCAAGCATTTTCTCACTGATCATACTCCTCTCCATTGAATTAAAGAGGGTGGGGGGGGGGGGCTGTGCTGCAAGCTACTTCGATCGGTCACATCCATGAAAACATCAATATGTCCTCAACCTGGTCAGATTTATATAACCACAACGTTCCAAACCTGTTAAATATATTAAACGGTAAGAAGAACAACTTCGTGTTACTGCGTGACCTTCAGGTTTCTCCTCCACAGTGCCCCGATTACAGTCCTCTTGTAATTGATAAGATAATTATACTTAAGGGGTTCCACCACTCGAAAACCTAAATTCCCCATCCTTAAAGATTCAACAATGAAACTTGGCACATAAGGGTATTTAACTATGCTAATTTCAAATTTGTTAGCAAAATCAGTCTATTTTTAGTCGTTTCCATGGTAACAGCTAAACAATGACAGAAAAGTGATATGCATTAGTACATGCAAATTTTTTCCATGAAATGGCCTTCAGTTGATGTAGATAGATAAAAAGCATCAGGAGTGATTGGGAAATGGGATATAGCTTCTAGCTTTCAAATAAATGTAAATTATATGACTATATGAAATTTTACTTCCAGAATTGTGCTTTTTCGGTTCACACAGGGAGAATTAAAGGCCTCCTCTTCAAATCCAGCAACATTTATGACAAAATAGATGCCTGTATCCCACACAGCATTATGTAAGCTTCAAAATGATATATTGGAAGTTATACTGTGGTGATGTTATCAGTGAAATTTGCATTCACTAAATATGCTTAGTAGATGGAAATGTTGAACAGAGAAAAACAAGCTCGGAAGTCCGTTTTCAAACGCGAGTAAGTGCCTTTTTTCAACTTAATCTGGAAGACTTAAATATCAAAGAGTAGAACCTCAATCAATTTGTAAATAGAATGAACGGTCTAGTGTGCAATGACTTGAGAGATAATAACAGCTCAGTAAAGCAAAATCAAACAAAATCAAACTGCCTGTTGAGAAATATAAACCGAAATAAATTGAAGCGGACACTTGGGTATTTAAACTCTATATAACTTGACCTCGGAAATCTGATTCATTGCAAATGAACAAAGTTTCCTGGTGAACAGGACAAATGGGACTACCAAAATGCTGAACGTGATTTTGAAATCAGGAAAAATTTTTTGAACTAAACGAATAGATTCCTTGAACATCCTTTTATAATCGTCCCCATTTTTGATGTGAACATCTGCAACATGTATTCCCGCAAAGTCTTAAGTAAAGTATATTTTTGATTCGTACTCTTATATATATAGGTGCCGCATCCTCATTCGTCATCTTTGTGCCGCGTCATCTTTGTTTCGACGCGGCACAACGCGCCAATTACGACGCGGCACCAAGACGACGCGGCACCAAGACGACGCAGCAAAAAGACGACGCGCTAATGACGACGCGCCACAAAGACGACGCGCCAATGACGACGTGGCAAAAAGAAGACGTGCAAATGACGACGCGCCACAAAGACGACATGCCAATGACGACGCAGCAAAAAGACGACGTGCTAATGACGACGCGGCAGAAAGATGACGCACTAATGACGACGCGGTATAAAGACGACGTGCCCATGATGACGCGGCAAAAAGATGATGTAATAATGATAATGCAGCACAAAGATAACATGGCAAAAAGATGACCTGCAATGACAATATGGCACAAAGACGATGCGCCAATGATAATTTCATTCTTGGGGGCCTTAGATTTAAATTGGAATTTCGAAGCATTCTGTTCGTCACTGCAGATATTCTATTGAAAAGACTGGACAAGTAGGCAGGCGCTTGGCCATTTATTGCTTTATAAACCATGCCCGCAGACTCTTGACGAATCATTTCAGCTATAATAGGCAATCTTAATTGTCTCAGGATCGGTTTAGCAGGTGCATCATATGGGCTATCCGTTATAATTCTTATGGCTCTCTTTTGTAACTTTTCTAGAGTACAGCGGGTAGTGACTCCACATGCTTCCCAAACAGAGCAGTAGAACCTAAAGTGAAGTTCCACAAGCCCCTGATATAGTATCTTTAGCGTATGCTTAGGGGGGAATTGTTTGGAATGTCTAATCATTGCTATAGCCCGAGTCACTTTCGATGCAACTGCTTTTATATGGTTTTTCCATTTAAGCTTATTATCGATGTGAACCCCTAGATACTTGACAGAAGGCTTTTGCTTAATTTGTTCCCCCGATATCACAAAATTTGCTCTTAAAGTTTCTGCAGTAATTTTATCATTTATAGTGTGTCTAGTGCCTATGAGCATTGATGTTGTTTTGGCTACGTTTAAAGACAACTTATTACCGTGTAGCCATACCTTAAGATTTTCCAATTCAGCGTTCATGGTACTGGTTATGTCTTTGACATCCTTTGCAGAATATGCAAGACTAGTATTGTCCGCATACATTGTAACCTTAGAGCAATTCAATGCGCATGGCAAGTCATTAATATAAAGAAGGAATAGGAGAGGGCCAAAGCTTTTCAAAATTAGATGTTATTCCATTGACTTAACAGCACTGCCGCCTATTCCCTAAATAGGATGAGAACCATTTGTGTTCAGTATTCTTAATTCCATAGTGGCTGAGCTTTTCGAGTAGGATATCGTGGTCAACCGTGTCAAACGCCTTCTTCAGGTCATATATACTCTACATATAGCGTGGGACTCTTGGTCATGATATTTTTGTTTTTCCATGGGTTTGATTCTTCCTGGGGCACAATATATATATATATATATATATATATATATATATATATATATATATATATATATATATATATATATATATATATATATATATATATATATATGTATATATATATATATATATATATATATATATATATATATATATATATATATATATATATATATATATATATATATATATATATATATATATATATATGAGTACTGATGAAGATTCTGATCGAAACGTTTACTTAAAGGATAGTATATTTGTGGTTTATTCTATTTATGTAATTTATATACGTTGTGGATGCGGCTTAGGTTTAGTTTGTATATATATATATATATATATATATATATATATATATATCTATATATATATAAATATTGATATTAGAATAAAACGAGAGAGACTAATTTATGCGACTCAATATATATATATATATATATATATATATATATATACCATCAGTAGCTAGCAAGTAACCAGGATTTCTCCTTTTTCGGTGCAGACAGAAAGGTTGATATAATGCTCAGAAAAACCAGGAGAAAATTAAAATTTGCCACTGCCTGGGATCGAACCAGGGTCTCTCGCATTCCGGGCAAGCGTCGTAACCACTAGACCACAGTGTTTATATATATATATATATATAAACAAACTGATCGTAGCGAAGTTAATTAGCAATTATGGTATTTAAAATTCTTCATATCGAAAATTAAACATCAATTTTGAAATCTACGGTGTCTAATTGGCTAAAGTGATGAATCTTCAAAAATTTAAAATTTTCGCACTTTAATGGTATAGTAGCACCTTAAAAAGATAAGGAAAATCTGACATACCAGTAACAGGATCTATTGTAAACCCTCCTTGATCATCTTCTGATTTGATAGCATATTGTAATTCTGCATTTTTACCGACGTCTCTGTCACTGGCTGTCACATTGACAACAATAGTATCACGTGCAAGATTCTCTTCAATCGTAACATTGTATACTTTTGGATGAAATACTGGACAGTTGTCATCAACATCTAGTACGTTAATTGTCAGTTCTGCCGTTGATGAAAGTGGAACAGTGCCCCCATCAGTTGCAACTACACTCAGTTTATATTGCGCTCTTTCTTCTCGATCAAGAACCTTCAATGTCTTCACCTATTGAACACCAAACACAAATGTAATAGGCCAGCACTCTGGACAGGGATTAAGAAAGTCTCTCTACAAAATCAAGAAAACCCCGAATCAGCCCAATGTATGCGACACCTTGCAGTAACAAGCAGTGTCGTAGTATGTCCTTTTATCTAGGGGGGGGGGAGTGCGAAGCAAGAATTAATCAAAGTAGCCCTAGCAAATTTGGTACTATGCCGACTAAAGCGCTAGCAGTCTATGCATTCAAACATAAGAGTTGTAAAACATGAATAAGGCTATACTCTTGACCAGCTAGCACAGGATACGTATTCATTGCTTTAAAATGCCCTTCCAAAGACTGAAACTCCATTGAGCATGCCATGTCTATGTAAGTTGTTCGTACTGACGAATGCTGCTGAATTTACACTTACCCATCAAGTTTCATAGGGCCTTCACATGAGAAATATGAGACCGGTTTGAAGCTCTCGCCGGCCTGAGCTCAGTTCGGTGTGTGATCAAATTCCTTAGAGCAGGGGTGGGCAAACTTTTGAGTGCAAGGGCCATATTTACAAAATCTAAGTCTTTCTAGGACCGTATAGTATGTTGCCAAATATTCCTCAAGACACAGAGTGGTATATAAGCAGCTATTGAAGTAATGTTAAGTAATATTAAACAGCAGAAACTTCCTTAGAGTGTTCACATGAGCAAAGTGAGCTGAAACTAACGCCTAACCCCTGGAAACCAGTGCAAAGGGATTGCTGATAATCCACCAAAAAGAAAAGATATTGCTCAATAACTGTTACATGTTAAGGTTGCGTTAATAACTGTTAATAGCTATTACACACAAAGATTCAATAACTAAACTCCTATTTTCACAGGTCACTATTGTATGCATAAATAAAACTGTACAATAATGATGTATGAGGAAGAGGCTAAACAAATATGTAAAAATAATCAGGTAGGTAACAGAAAATCATACAAAATCTCACCTCTCCTGATATTGGATCAATTGTAAAGATCTCATTAAGTTCCAAGCTGTAAGTAATTTGTCCATTTATTCCATCATCCTTATCACTAGCGACAACTGTGCACACTAAAGACCCCACTGGTTTATTTTCATAAATCTGACAAATCAGAGTACTGTTATCAAATTCAGGTTTGTTGTCGTTAACATCTATGACAATGACAGATACCCGTGTTGAGTTGTATTGTGATGGTTTACCATTGTCATGTGCAATTACTTCTAACTCATATCTTCTCAAAGTTTCATCATCCAATTGCTTCTTTAATGACAAAACACCTAAGAATGGAATAAGCTCAGTCGGTCATATCAATCTGCTACTCCCTGTGTATCTAACCTAATTGTGAAGCCAGAGCATTGCTACAATATGGATATCTCTCCAATAAGGTTTGGGCGACTTATATCCCTACATAAAGAATTTTGCATGCAAACGCGATTGATAAAATATATCATTTAATACTATATCGTACATTTCAAAATATCATAAATAGGAACGAATTTTGATACAGCCCATAGTACTTCACAGCAACACAATGTAAAAGGAAGCAAATTCCGTAGAAGATTCTCTAGTAGTGTTCTAAAAATCATAGGAAGTTTGATACAATATTGCTTACATAATATTTCGATTCAAAGATGAATTGATACCATGGCATGGAATGGGATAAATCACTAACAGCGTGATTTGTAGCTACACGTCATAAAAACCGTTATTTTCACCTGTAGTACTATCAATGCCAAAAACACCTCCTGTATTGCCAGCACCAAGGCTGTAAACAATCTCTGCATTGCTTCCGATGTCCGAATCACTTGCAGACACTTGCAACACTTCAACTCCGACAACAGCTCCTTCCGAAATCGTCCCATTACCACCATTGTCACTATAACTTGTAACAGAATTGTTTCGCCTATCGAAATCTAAAGGGAAATATAGCATATATCTGAAGAACAACTGGTTACGAATTGTAGAACACGTGGTATAGTGCTAACTGTGTGTAATGGAATGTAATCTAATAAGGAAAGTAACAACGTTCAACTAGAAGAAACACTGTGTCACCTGAAAGACAAGTAATGTGAAATCTGGATGAAATTCATAATTAGGAGAGAAGAGCATATCATTGAGGAGATGCAACCTACCTAGCTACAAAATACCTAGCGATTTCTTCATAAGCAACTCAATTCGATTTGAAAAATTATCAAGCAAGTTCAGCTCTGCATAGATGTTAGCATAAGCAACTACAAAAATAATACTTAGCAATAATTAAAAACATTTCACTATTTACAGAGTCAATTTCAAACCCAAAAGAGCGAATCTATAACGATCTTCGTAAAAGAGTCTGTGATGGATTCTTTGTCTACATTAATAAATAATGCATACTAAAAATATTATTCCCTTTCTTAATTTTCCTTCCTGTTGTATTATTGATGAAATAAGTTTAAAAATTCAAGCAACAATTAAGCAACGTAAGATCCAAATTTTAACAGAAAGATAAGAAACCTCAGATCTGATCAAAAACCTAAATTGCTTATAAAACGTCTCGTGTACGGATAATCACTTTTCCACTTTCCCTGAGATTTTAGGCCCAATTGGCGATTTGTAAGCAAAGAAACATTGGTCTTTGGACACAACTGTAAAGTGATATCCCAAAATATATTGGCATAACCTCTAATAAGTCATAGCAAGAAAGCAATGGTAACAAAGGAAAACCAGTTTGCAATCAATGCTCAGAGAGTCTCTATATTTTCACCTTTATCTTCGTATCCTCTACTCTCACATGAAATGCTCAAGGTTCTTTCTTTTCTAACAGTTCTTTTTCTAGGTAAATACTGTAGGTCATGAGGACCATGACATATAGTGTCCATGTTTTAGTTCATTAATAACACCACCTCAAGTCGCCGTATACAGATAGGGCTAAAAGAATTGCATTGTCAAGAAGCATTTTGCTATTTCTATGGCTTTCCATACACTCAACTTATCTAAGGTTCCTATCTAAGGTCCAGCATCTCTCTAACTAGAGGTACATCTTCCACTAGCTATTGCTTCTATTCATTGCGAGCCCAAGATAAACAGAATCATTTATACGCGTACTCAAAAACACTCAGTTGAGAAAAGGACATGTTAACACAACACATAATAGTCATGAAACTGACTCACCGGTAGCTTGTGCCCTTGTGTCTCTAATTCCAGATCCATGAGTTTCATTAACACGTACTGTATATTTTGAAACTGGGAAACGGGGAGCATTATCGTTAATATCATTTGCTGTAACCAGCACTGTGACACTGTCTGTTAAAGGAGGGCTGGCACAGTCCTCTACCACAACACGAAGTTCGTAGACTTCTTTCGTTTCACGATCGATTGCACTCTTTGTAGTTATCATTCCTGATGTCTGATGTATTGAAAAGTATGATCTATCTGAGGAGGTACTTGAAAATGTAAGTTGGCATGGCGACGTATCTGGATCAATTGCAGACAACTGTAGTAGTTCAAGCCCTATTGTATTTCCTTCATCGATACTCAATCGGCAACCAGATGAACAATTACCAGTAAACATCGGAGCTTCATTCACATCAACTATATTGATGATTAGATCGGTCATGTTGGACTTTTGTGGATTTCCACCATCCTCAACTCGAATTTTTAATGAGTAACTAGAACAGAGTGCATATGACGTCAGCAAAACAAAGTCGGCAGTTCTGTTTTTAATCAAATCATCTCTCTATAGCAAAGCCGCCAAATGTTTGAGAGCTCTGATCAGGTCTATTTTCTCCCAACTTCATTGACCAATCACCATACAAAGATCTGACCATACATGCGTTCCACAGCCAAATTAGGTACATTTTGCTTGGTGATTGGTCAATTAGTTCAGGAGAAAATAGAGATGATAAGAGCTCTCAAACATTTGGCGCCAATGCTTTCCTATATTTAATGCTTGTTACTATCAGAGAGTACACTGATCAAATGCAAAGCCATACATTCCGATATCTTTCTGAAAATAGCCTTTTCATAGATTGAATATTGTCACTACTATACATGTACATATTGGAATCTGATGAATTACAGCATTCAGTCTGAAATTGTTAGGTCCACTGAAATAACATCCTCAAAATAACATAATTTAATTATGACTGAATTGCTAGTAGCAGAAACAAACTAAAAGCTCTTCCGAAAAGGAGGATGCATGTTTAATCTCTACCAGCTACCTCGTACCATACACGCATCCCTGCACTCTAAGTGAATTTCAACTTTTGTACCTAAAAGAAACTGCACTAACAGTAGAACTGATGTGATACTTAACTAGGAATCCTCAATGTAAGCAACCAAGTAAGACGTAGTTGGGACATGACAAAGCTAGATCAAATTATATCAAACTACTTATACGAGTATCCTCAAAATTCCTCCTCATTCGTGATGACATCTTCATGGCTGCTGAAGTTGCCTGTTTGATACATAAAATATAGCAACGATATAGAACACTTTCTGCAACAATATGGCTTATAATCAAACAACATTGACAACGGTTAATAACCAAACCTTGTCCTTATCTTGTAATCCAATATGCTGGCCACACTTACTCCTCCGGTGTTTGGATCCAAACTAAAATTCCCTTTGCCTATACCAGAAATGATACTGTAGCGGAGCTCTCCGTTAGTTCCACTATCCCTATCTGTCGCGGATACTATTCCGATTTGATATGCTATAGGCTCGCTCTCGTTGACTGAGAATTCATAAAGTTTTTGGTCAAATATCGGGTCATTATCGTTAACATCACCAACATCCACAAACAGTTCGGTTCTTCCTCTATGGTTTGCCACATTGACATCTTGAGCGATGATAACCAATGTATAATTTGCAATAAGTTCACGATCTAGCTTCCGAGTTGTTCTGACTTCTCCAGTGACGCTATCTATAGCAAAGTGTCCAGCACTGTTTCCAGCTTTTATTTTGTACTCAAAGCTACGATATAGCACAAACAATATACGACAAACAGAATTCTGCAACGGATGAAATGAAACACGTGACTGAATTCATGGTTCATCACAGATGCAAAAGCCTATAACTTTGCTTTTAACTATTTCCCAAGAGTTTTAATCGATGACGTTAGCAGATGTGGTTGAAGAGAGCTATACCAAATTACATATCTATGATGTGAGGCTTACATGGATTGCACCCTGGGAAACATTGAAGTTATTAAAGAGAAATTGTAAGTAGCATCTGCAGTGGGAACTTGATGACTGTGTGTCTTTTCTCGCTGCAGGTGCTACAATAAAATATAATCGTAGTTTTGTCGTTTGTATGTTTGTTGTTTTTTTAGTTGTAGAAAAAAATACATATCTATGGTGACACTGATGTCCTTCGTGATAATTGCACTTAGTAGCAGTAGTACTTTTGTGGCATAGTGCAAAGTAACTCATTAGAATAAATGAACCACTAATCAAGCATTTATATTCAATAATTAATAGCAAAGGCAATTTAATCATTAATCATCAGGCTATCCGAATCATCAATCAGTCTTACTACAACTATTCTTCAATAGCTCAAAACGTAATTTAAATACCAACTCATATCGTAGGATACATACGTTCCGCTTTTATCTGATTTGACAATAGCAACAATTTGGTCAGCAGGTCCATTTTCAATGATTGTCTTTTGATACTTTTCATGTTCGAAAAGGGAGTCCCAGATACTGAGTAAAAAAGTGTTCTGATCTTCTTGGCCTTGCACTGAGATATACAACAACTAAATACAAAATTAATCATATTTACCAATGGTAAACAATGTCTACATGATTGATTTGCTTGATACAAAAATTTACTCTGAACAAAAATACAGGCTTCAATGTTCGGTAATGTACCAAATGAATTAATTCGTAGGTTAACGAGAATACATTAGAAAAAGGATTTTTGGCATAAGAAGTAAAATTTCACGATCTTCTAAGTCACGTACGGATAGATGATGTGAATGAATGAACTAATTAAAACCGAAAATTAACTGTTCTGCAACATAGCCACATCGATTGATAAACCATGGCTGGTGTAGTATTATACTTCTAAGCCATACCTTTGAGGAAGAAGAGATGTTTACTGATACCGCGCGTAGAGAACCGTCTCCAGTGCTTTTTAAAGTTCCTGTCGAATCCAATGGTCCTGGATTTTTGTTTGATGTGGAAATGTACAAGTAACTTTTACCTAAAATGAATTATAGTATAATCAAATGTAGTATATCGTAGCAAGATACAACAAAGCATAGTATACTAAAGCATGATATAATCTGGTATAATATAACATTACAGAATATGGCATTGCATAGCATAGCATAATATATGATACTATATGGAATGATAGAATATAATCCAGCACAATACACTAAATATAATATTACACCGTACCATACCATATAATGCAATGTAACACAATAAAATATACCATACCATAACATAATATGATATGAGATGAATACGGCATCATATAAACAACCGAATACCATATTTCATATCGGACAGACACTGAAGCCAATACAGATCATAGAAAGAACGGCCTTTTGAATCTGATATCCTGTAAACGGGGGTCTAAGATTAGCGACCGTTGCATTGCTGTAAGACTAGTGAATGATACGATGACCTACCAGCTATATCTTCAACTTCAACTGTTAATTGGGTTGTTGCTGGTTGAAAAGTGCTCTTAAAATATTTGAAAGATCCGCCATCAACCTGAGTCTTCGCTCTGTCATGTTGACTAATTTGTGCACCCTCTGCAAGTGAAATCGATATGGACTTCATAGAACAGAAAAAATCATGGATCAAACCAAACAGGCCGAGAAGCACATGGAAGGTGGGAGGATACAAGAGTTGAAGGGTACCTTGGCCACACCATAGAGTGCAATAACCACACCCCCCAGATGTACATAAAGCTTGTGGTACATTGATATATTTATTGTAAATAGAGAGGGACACGAAGGTAAAGGATGGTATAGAGTGTAAAGAAACTTCATTTGTTTAACAACAAATAAAGAGAGGCACCCTGATTTTGCCTCCAGGTTAGGGATACATTATAACATGTTGAGAATACGTTTTCAGCACTTCCAACAATTGATTCAGAGAGAATTATCTCCAAAACTTCGCCAGTTCCTGCAAAAAGTCACTAGCAGCAAAGCCTCAGATTCCTCCAATTTCTTGTCATTCCGTTTCATTTACCTTGGACATGCCGCTGTTATCAGCATCAGCAGCAAGAAAAATTTACCCGATACATTGATCTGCTCACCTACATTTAATTACACTAACCTGTTCATCATCTTTCGACAAAACAAAAAAGCTCCAATTGAGAGATTCTTCGCAGAAAACAGCTTAATATCATAACCACAGGTAGCCAATCTCTTGCAGAATTGCATACTACAACTTTGTCAAAGCTGTCCTATTCCTCAAATGAAAACTGATGCATCCCTTGGTATAAACGAAGGACAGATCCAAAACTATTCTAGATAGATCCATGGACCCTACATCCTGTAGCATCGCCACGGTGCTGATAAAGAGCTCCTAATCAAGTGCACCCTCAAAGCACTCTTTCCATTTGGGGCAAAGTAAATCCATCACATCAGAATATCCCTACCCAATGTACTTTCATTACCTTAATGTGTAAATGTACTGTTTATGAATCTCTGAGCAACAAAGAATATTAATAACATGTTTTGCATGATCTACTGTCTGAATGACATCTTTTCACTATGCAACTCACTAAAACAGTTAAAAGAACGTGAAAGGCAAATGACGCAGAAACAATTTATCGATGAATGAGGACACCTTACCATTACATGATGTTGTACTCATCTGATCAACAAATCCAGATAAATCCTGAAAACCATGATAGAAAAGATAATCACTGTCAGGATCACTTGCAACGGCAGCCAGTTCAGCATCATTCAAGCTGCTTCCAATTCCAATAACAAACATGCTTATTCCTGCAGCTTTGACTTCATCTGAAACTGCTATAACTTCATCGGCATCATCTGAATAGCCATCAGTTATAAGGATACCAACCTGCAAGGAAGAAGGAGATTGTCAACTATTTTTACACTGACTCATATATGAACCTCCTGTATGAACTTTTCACATTGAAATCTACACTGTCAAATACTGAATGTGCCTGTTGTAGCTAGAGTCATTAAATTGAACTTCACGATCAAACATTCATTGCCAGAAAATGCTGATTCGGAGCCAACTCTGTTAAACGGAATGACTGAATGGATTTGAAACCTTGATAAATGTGTTTAAATTAACCAAACTGACAAGTGAAAAATCATCTCTGCGCAAGAATTTAATCATATGTAAGTTCACCAACGCACAAATCCATTATAAATACGCCAAAACTTTGTCCATGATTTAGTTACTTCACACAGCATACTAATAGACTAAGTAAATACTAAATCTTAAAGAACACCTTTGGTGTAGATTTGTCATCTCTCATTCCATTAGCAACGGAGAAAACAACGTCTTTCATCTCTCTGAGGGCACTGCCAGTTGCTGTTGATCCGCCTTCAAATGGCACATTATCAATAGCAGACTTAATCTCCGGTTTTGAGCCGTATCTATTTAGCAGGAACTGAACTGTTGGCTAAAAAAATGCAACATTTCTAAATTCTGCAAGCATACACATGCAAGGAAATATTGAGCTCAGAAATATAAACTGAAGATATTCAACAAATAAAATAGCTGAACGACACTGTTGGCTTACATAAGGTGCTACCTAACTGTGACCCTACATAATAATGATACTTAGATGATTAAATATTTATACAAAACTTCTAAGCTTACACTGGATGAGTAGGAAATTAAGGCTATCCTTGTTTGGTCAAAACCAACATTATAGAACTTCAAAATATCGCCAAGGAATGTCTTTACTTTAGCAAAATCCACACTTCCAACACTCCCAGAGCCATCAATGACAAATGCCAGATCAATCTCTGTCTGGCACACTGTGGAAGAAAAACAATTGAGAGAAAGACACCTCTTGATAACACCAATGATATCAAAATACATTTAACATATGTATTTCAAAAATTCTTCTTTCTAGTTGAGTTATTTATATAAAGTTACCAAAACTTAAAAGAAAATCTCATTATCGTATGCGATACCACCATTAGGAGTAATGAGCTCACCATCTGGAATAACACTGATTCTGATGTAACTTGATGATTCATGATACACCCAATCAAATCCTGAGACAAGTGCCAGTCCACACAATTGACCAAGATTACTTTCTGTATTGACATTGCTACCACCTGATAACTTCACTTTCAAGGTTCTTCCTGAAAAACATACAGTGAAACCATGTTATCACCAAATCCCTGTTTGACTGAACTGACATATACAGGAAATGATAGAACAAAAAGATAAATATAACACGTAACTAAGATAGGTATAGGTATTACAAAGTGGTATTAAAAATATATGCTACAATTAAATATTCCCTTTGTTTTAACTCCTCACCATATACAGGCAATAAATCAATTTAATGAGAGCTCTCTACAAAGGTTGGCAATCAGAATATCAATTTTTGACCAACTCTGAATTCATACTTATTAATGGCAGACATTAATATCATTTATATATTAATATCATTTATTTATTAATATCATTTGCCCTCACATTGCAACTGCACAAGTGCCAAAGGTCATTGAAACTCAACATTATTCAAAACGGAAAACAACATTTGAAATGGTGTAACTGCATATATGGATGCACCACTAATGTCTTATAAACAAGCAACAAATGATCAAATGTAATAAATATGAATGAGAAACATTATTACTACTTTTTTATTATTCCCAGCATTTACAAAGGAGTTGAAAGTGAATAACATGGGAGGGGGGTTATATGAGCCAAAGATTCCTCAGAGATTCTGCATTCTATAACTCCGCTTCTTAGTAAAGCCAAAAGTAGACAATAGTACAAGTGACTTACCTACAATTGGGGGGGGGGGGGTGCAAGGACCAGAGATTTTATAGCCCAAAAATACAAAACCTGTCTAAAATATTAGATTTTGCAACATTGCTAAAACTGTTTATGGAAACCACTTAGGAAAACTTATTTTTGCCCTGAAATTACTCCCTACTGCAACCCTGAGGGCAAAGTACAAATTTTGAAAAGAGGGAATAGAGCTTGGGTTAATAGTTTTCAAATTTAGAAATGAAAGAAATATGACAGTAAGTTTTATTATTGTTTACTCTCAAGTGTAATGATGATTATACTGAGGTGTGATTAGAAACAGCACAATAAATTGTTTTAACATTTTTCAGTAAAATGCCTTTTTATCCTTTGAGTCCTTCTGGGGAAAAGATCAGGGGTTAGATCCTCAGATTTCATCCATAGTAGGGTGGCTGGTATATGGCAATGATACACATGTTATACGCTCCATGCTTCAATTACTATAACATTTAAGCAGTATCAAACTAACTATCAGTAAGCAGAAAGGCATATGTCAAGAGGAACTGTTGAGCAAAACAGCTCGACATTGTTCACAGCCTATTAGCAATAGGTACAAATGTTGATACATTATTCCTTCCAATTGTAACCAAACAGCTTCCAAGAGGCAAACCTGAGCAAAAGTCAATTTACTTATTAAAGAAACTCTTGTTTTAAAGGAGAGAATGGCTTCATTCTCAGTTTTTCACAGTAATTCTCATGAGAACAACACTTTGATTTCAGTTGCTTTTCCTTGTGTCTAAATACATTAGGTATTCCCTAGGCTGTAGAATTAAAGAAAGAAAATTCCTGTAACAAAGAAACAATCTTCCCAGGAAAGACGTTCACTAAAAACTATCTATAGGATCTGCAAAGATCCTCAGGTGAAAACTATGTAAAGGAAATTTAATCTCTTCACAGGAAAAATATATCTATCTTTGACTATTTGCAAACAGGGTTCATACAAGATTTTTCGAATGAAATTCCCTGACTTTTCCAGGACATTTCATTACAATCAGATGATTTCCCTTGACCATTTATGGCACTGAACAGCGTTGCTAGAAACCATCTTCAAAGATAAATGGTAAAAATGTGAAGGATCAAACTCTTGGAACTCAGTTGTTTGTAACGCTAGTTTGATTGGATTATCAGAGAGCTTCTTTCGTATCACTAGGAGTTCCTTGGGCACAGCTTTGGAGAATTCCCCACAGCAAGAACAAATATCTTATTTCCCAGTGACTCCCTAATAAGTAAGAAAAACCCTGACTATTCCAGGCTTTCCCTGACTTTTGCCAAAATTAACCAATTTCTCAGATTTTCCAGGTCCTGTACGAACCCTGGCAAAGTCATTCCAAGTCGTGTGGTCTTTTGCATGATAACATAAAATACGAGAATTACAAAACAAGAAAGGGATGGGGTTGATACCAAACCATATAATGCTATATAACTGAATCAAACCCAACATGCACCCTTCATGATATGCCATAAGTATTCCTTAATAAAAAATGTTTCTTGTAACTAACATGCATAATTTTCAAAAATTGCTTTTAATGTTTTTGATGCCTCTGTCTCTTGTAAAGGCCAAAATGGGAATGGAAGATTAACACAGCAAGCACCAATTTCTTTTGACTAAGTAAAACAATTATATGGAACCAATGTTTTGATATACAAAAGACTAAGATTGCAGTTTGCGCGTACTGATTTTCGTCTCAAGCTTTATGTCTTCTTGAAGTTCTGTAAATCTGGTGGTGTAGAAGAGGGGGAGCCTAGGGGGCTGAGCCCCCTAGCTACAGACAAAGGGAGGGCAGCCACCTGCCCCAGAAGGTATCTTGTTAGTGAAACTATTTACGCCAATATAGATATCATTATCAAATTAATAACTTTTCTACTTTTCCAGCGGAATCCTTCTACTTTAACCACGCCACAAAATCAAAAGTTCTAAGACACATTTGTTGCTGGACTACATTATCAGTTTCTTATATAAATATTTCTTTCGAATTCATAGGTCTTATTCTGTATGCATATGGAAAGAGTCCCACTAGCTCTCAATTTACTCAGGCCCGTAGCCAAGGGGGGGCAAGGTCCCCCTGGACTTGTGAAATTCGACTCTGTGCCTCCCCTCAAAACATGAATTATATAAATATATGTATTATATATATTGGCTGTGCCCCCCTTGTAAATTCAAGCTGACTACGGGCCTGAATTTACTTCTACACCACTGAGTACATTTCAAGCAAGTAAGAAATTGCTCCACAAAACAGCTAGAATAGTTAAACGCAGTTCTGCAACACATTCCCTAAGTGCAATTTGGCATTGTGGAATATGAACAACTCTTTATCTAAGGTCCTAACTTATCAAGCTCAAAAGCTTACAGATTAGATTTCACCAATGGCACGATGTATGGCAATTCTCACCTGAAAGTCAAGAAATACTTTTTATCTACACCTAAGCTCTCCAGGTTGTACTCAGGGCTTCTTTTGATTCCCTCCGCAAGTGTTTCTAATAAGTATCTCATCTTCTTTGAAACAGTGCTATCTTTAGTTGTACATGGCATATGTGGAGAAGTAAAGCATGTTTACTACTGCTGCGATGAGCGCACATGGTTAGGCCGGAAGTACTTTGTTCATGCCTATACGTGATTGGACCTGTTCCAGTTCGATAATAATCCCATTGGAATTGAGAGCGAGTCGTAATTCATTTTCATTGGATAATGATGGTTTTTCAAAATTCACTTGTGCTCGCGCCAACATCGAAGCGTAGCAATCTCTTACTATCACTGGATAATGTATAGAAGTTCAAAAGTCATTAGTGGTCCCGCCAAAACTGCTCAAATTATCAACTGGAGGCACAGTCCCTGTGCCCTAAGTTACCATCGTTTACAGACCACGGTCTACCATAATGAGCCAAATATGGGGCGTAAGACAGGTCGAAATTTCTCAAATCCAAAATATTTGTTTTGAATCTCATGTCTTCCGATCTCCATTCATTTAGTTTAAACTCTGCCTATTTAGTGTCAACTCTGTTGATTTCTTTTAAACTTAATTTACTGTATTTAGCCTAAACTCTTGGTACTTGTCTCTACTATATTTATTTCCTTTAAACTTTCTCAGTATGTTCAACTTTTTTACCATGCTCAACACCTCCACACAACCATGCGAAGATCGTTGAAACAATGATGAGGGGGACTTTGAGAAGTGTTGAGATTGGTAAAAAAGTTGAGCATGGTGCAAAATGTTTAGTATGTTAAAAAGTTGAGGATGGGGAAAAGTTGAATATGGTGAAAAAGATGAGCATCTTGACAAAGCTGAGAGTGTTGAAAAGTTGAGCATAGTAACAATGTTGAGCATGGTAAAAAAAATTGAGTGTGGCGATGAACGTTGAGCATGTTAAACAAGTGGCGCATGCAGAAAATGTTAGGCACATACTCAACATTCGGTACCATCCCCAAGTATACAACGATGACACAGTTTAGACAAAATAAATGGAGCCTAGAAGAAACATATGAGACTCACAGCAAATATTTTGGAGATAAGCGTTTTCACATGTTGGACTCTCCATAGCCAAAGAAATTGCTAACCGGTATATCAGTTGGCTCCAAAGCTGTAACATATGCGAAAGACCGTCACAAAGCTTGTCTGAGTACTTCAAGTTCCTAAGCGTTGTAACTTTTGTCTTCCTCACCGTTGACACAGTATTATGATGTTTAATAATTAAAGACTGAATATGTACAGTCACATGTAGTGATGGAGAATCATATTTATCTTTAGAGCTCAAAACGTTTCGATATGAATGATGAAGATTTATATCGAAACGATTAGACCTCTAATGAGGGAATATACCTTCTGTCTAGAAAACTAGCAAGGGTGCAAAACAGAGTTGTCAAAGTCAAAGCTTAAATACAAAAGGGCCACAAATGAAATTTCAACGCAGCAAATCAAGTTGACTGCCTTGGTACTTATTTATTAGGGTTTCTTGACAGGAAGTGTGTTTTAAATGAGACCAATATGGAGCGGTTTTCTGGCAATATAAATATTATGCTTATGGCAACTTAGCGTAATTTGACGTGTCAGCAACTTGATTATTAATGCGCGGAATCTTATGCAATTTGCTCAATACAAAGTGGAACTAGAACATCCATAAAAAGTGTCAGCACGACTTCTATAACGATGTTCCATCCTTACCTTCATAATGCAACGATAGCATATCATCTTTGTCAACAACATCCGTCCATGCTTTCTCTACTCTCAGTTTTATCTCTGATCCCCATTTTGATTGAACTTTACTAGCCAAAACGTCTAACTTGCTTTTCGCTCTTGATGTCATATACCTGTTATCTCCATTAAACCCAAAGTCAATCATGAAATTTGTATTGTTGACCAAAACCTTCTTGTATCTTATTGTATTTCTTCTGATCACATCTCTTATACTGCCACATTGAAGTATCTCACTTTTTACTGGATCTGAGACGTCTTTCGTAGGATAGAATTGACCTCTTGATAGAGATGATGGAACTCTTTCGATGAGAGCAAAACAATAAGCAAACCAAAAGAAAAATCTTTTAGCAAAAAACATAATGATTAAACAGTACCTTCCCTGACCAACGTCCTTTGCGTATATCATTCATTCGATAATGAAAGACTCTTTTATATAGTCCAGCACTCACTATTGTTGCTGATATCTCTTTCCGTATTATGCATGTCAAAGGTGAGATCAGAGAATAAGTCGCCCATTAATACTCTCTTTTTGAGATATGAACCAGTACAATTGAGGTTCAGGCTGCCTGTTCTTAAATTCGTCAATATTTTGAGGCTGAATTGCTTACACTATTTTCTTAAATTATTGGGGTGTAGGCAGTTTAGACATAGGACAATATGGAAGACAACATTGGATGTTTTATGAAACAGGTATTGCTCTTAAATAAAATTTGCAGAAGATGAAAGAAACATAATGTATAATCCTTGCCAGAAGTCTTGGTACATATTAGCACTAGTCTCACCAGGGGCAACTACTCTAGACTGCCGAATAATCTTCCCCCGATTGTTAATTTTTGAAATTTTTTCCAACCCTCAATGCTGGATGCTCGCTCACTGTCCACCCAGCAGCAAATGGGTACCTGGTGGCAACACTGGGTAAGTTAAAGGCGGCGAGGAAAGGAACTGGCCACCCTACCTCACTATGCCGGCGGCTCAGGATAAGTGTCCCTCTAACGGGCACTCCCCCAACGTATGGAATTGTACATGGGATTCACCTTTACCTTTTACTCTATTTACAATTCCACTCGATTGCTGGTCCATAGATGTGACTTGCATCAGACCCACATTTATTTCATGGCCCACATTGCAATGTAATGCCAGCTGCAATTGGACCTGAACTACCCTAGGTAACATCATTTGTAGTAATAGCATAGTAAGAATCAACCTCATTCAGTTACATGTTTTGTTTTTATAAGAAACAACCTCTCTCCCTTCATCGTGGATGTTTCTTAGTGTTTTGTCATGTCCAGGCATAAATGTTTCTTAAGTGTTTCTTAAAAGTCTTTAAATCTCGTATAGAAGCAAGGCAACTGTGAGACAAGAAATTGATTCTTTAGTTAAAACACTGGAGGGAAGGGTGTTGTTTGTATTTTGTTTCCAGTTCAATGAAAAGCTTCCTTGCAAAAACAGATTTTTCAAGGCTACTATTGAAACTCAGCTTGCCTGCATGTCTTAAATGTTTCTCATCTTTTGGCTGATTTTGAGCCTAATGCTTCTTATACACTTGTTTATCCAATATCTGGCATCTCTAAGACTTTACAGCTCAGGTGAAATAAATTCCATTGCTTCATATGGCAAACATATTCCTCAGCGGAAAAAACTCCTCATGGTTCAATTGAACAGTAAACAATTACTGATATACAACTACAAAAATAAAATCGATAGATAGCAAAGCTCATTACCAATATCAATTAGCATACATAGTAAGCAAATTAAGGATATATTAAGGATATTATTTTTCTATCAGATCGTATGAGATGCAGAGATTATTCCAAATAAAGGTTATACTCATTATTTCATAGATGTGTGGGTTTCTAAGCCTTTCTAATTTTAGGATCAGTTGCAATGGTTGCCAACAAGACTGTATATCCCTGGCAAAAGGTCGAATAGCTAAGCCAATATCATTCCAAATTCACTTTCCTTTATTGTTACACTCAGGAATTTACCTTCTATGCAGAGACCTAGAATTTTCAGGTTGGATCAATTACTTCAACAAAATCCTTCTAGAGGCCGATAAAAATTCATCCGTTCACTATATATACAAAACCCACAAACCAAGGCTCGTTGTGATTTACTGTGAGAATAAAAGCTATAGGTAGATCGCCTCCATTGGATGTGTTCATTTGGATTCGCGCCATTACATTTTATGAACAGAGAACAAGGTCAGCCTGGAACATGTTCAACGCACGATATCCGAGACAAACAGTAAGGCTTTGTGACGCTGTCTATTACCACTGTAGGATGTAATTTGCTATTGTGGACGTATTCAGTAATTAGAATATATGGACGGATGTTGTAAACAAAATTAAGACTTTGCAAACTGCAACAAAAATAGCCTTGCATGAGACCAAAGTACACATCCGCTTGGAAACGGAAGAATATTCACAAACAGTCAAACCGTAGCAAATAGCTGCCCTCAATCACGTGTGTCTCTAAATTAACGTTCTATGGCTATTAGAAGTTCTAGCGCTCAGGATAGGTTACCCTTGGCACTGCAATTGCAAACGGAAAGGACTCTTTTGCTAATACTACATGCGATTATCATAAATCCCACCTTGAGGTATGGTAGGTTTGTAATGCATTCAGTTTACATGAAAGTTACTGCACAGATTAAAACAACAATAGTTTTTGATTGGAAAACATTTTATTTCAGTCTAGCACACCTTTTATTATGAGGAACCTGGCTCAAGCCCCAGTTCCAAAAGTTCCTTATTTTTGGACCTCCAATGGTCAAATTGTAGTACTAAAAGTTCCTTAATAGTTCCTTGATTTTCGCTCAACAATTAGTGCCATACATATGGTGCAGACACAAGTAAACATTGAAGTTCTGAATTTCGCTTTTAATTTTGGCTATAACTTAAGAAGAATGAAACATGAAACACTTGACACAAGCATAGCAAACAATCTATGCTGGTTTTGGCTGCAAATGAATGGAGCCGGCTTCCCAATTCTTGATTGTTTGGTCTTATGAAAATTTTTAAATTGAAAAGTTCCTTAGGGAATTGTCCATTAGTAGTATAAGTTCTTTAAATATTTTGGCATTCCACATTTAGGTTCCTTATAAAGTGGCTCATTAATAAACATGTAATTCATTGGTGTAACGAATTGATTTTGGCTATGACTTTTCGGATTGATTTAGTATTAGTCAAATAAATCCGAATGCAGAAATTTAGATTGTTCTACAACGCAGGGGAAGATAACCATTGGAGAGGGGCGTGGGATGGATAGCACTTGTATCGCACGGGTGGATTTGTATCTTATAGCATAATATTGGCGCTGGCATACTCATTAGGAATGACTTTTTGACGCAATAGCTGAATAAGTCCAAAGTGAACAGATCATGACGGATTGACGTGTTTACATGATACCGTATTCACTTCGTGCCCTATTCATAAGCAGCTTGAAACCATAGAAAAATTGCTTATTTTAGTTTTCTCTAAGATACAAAACGAGTGTGAGCTTCAGTCATAATACTATGAGACAACTCAGCAATTCTTTGGGGAGTGTCAATTACATACTTTTCATAGTAAGAATATAGTCTATACGAGTATTAGTGCTCATAAGCACTAAAATTTAAGATTAATTTCAGAACATACTTAGGCTCCAGATCAAGGAAATGTAAGAATATTGAGGCTCAGCGAAAATTAGGTATTCTTATAAAAAGTATCTATTCGCTATCGTCTTGGTGCAAACGGAAGGCCAATATGGCATGAAAACATATCGGATTCAATCAAATTTGTTATCGCATAAACGGGCCATAGTCCGTCTCTGGGTTGGACTCTCATATTTAGTGGGGAATAACCACTTGTTCCTTTATCTCCCTCAACGAAGAGCACTTGCAAAAATCGAGTAGTACTCACTGAATTGTTTTATGAAGGGGTTGATGTAGGAATGCCTTGTACCGACTGCATGATCTTCAACACTTCTTGATGAGATCAACTATAATATTGTTGTGAGATCATATACAAATTCATAAAATAAGTTCTGTAAGAAGTGGCGAAGTACACGGTTCCCCTTCAAAAGGAAGCGAGGCCGTAGACCTATAGGGCGTTTATAATAAACAGCTGCGAAGCATTTCATTCGTTTGTAAAGAATTCATCTTACAATGCCAGGTAGGTTTACAATTCTAGCATCTAACGGCAGCTGGTTCGGTAAGACTTATCAAAAGGGCATAACGATGTTTATCATAAATCCTGGAATTGGCCTCCCTCTCGAGAAGTCCCTTCTCCAATAAACCCAAACACAGAGGATGGTGAAGACTTTGATATATGCTGATACTTAAAATTAATACTATTTCTTTAATATTATGGAGATATGGACTTTTGAAAATGACTTTTTCATGTAGCATTTGTCAAATAATTGTATAAGTCTCACTAGAATAAGCCCTCTCACCCAAAAATGTGGGTATTCTCATCGAAAAAGTATCAAAATTAATTATGCGCCAAAGTTTACGAGGATTCAAGTTATATGCCAACTATCATAATCAATGCTATTTAGATAAGAGCAGAACCTCCCTGCTGAAACTAAGCAGGCATCTTCCCTGGATATATTCAAAACACTCTTACGTCATTGGAAACCGGGAGAGATTTGCCATGCTGATACTGAGGATGGGAGTGCATAGTAATGATCATCCCTTGAAACGGCGTTTGATCAACACTTTCAATGTATCAGCCATCTAGAACACTTTCAAAGCTGGCACATAAAAAATTCGCTCTCATGGAGTTTGCTTAGGCATGTTAGCAAAAAATATTTAATTAACCACTTCAAGGTACAACCTCAGTTTTCTAATCTAGATGAAATCTTCACAAGCTCTGTGACATCTCGAAAGCTGTCAAGTTGTTGTTTCACTAAACAACCATATTTGGTAAGTAATCCCACTTCATGCTTTCTCATTATGAACCTCACAATTTATTGAGACTCTCCAGAGCGACTCCATCAGTCTTTACCAACTTTGCACGAGCAATTCTCCTCTTGAGCATCCGCTTACGCTTGAAAATGAAAGCTACGATAGCAGCTACTGCAAGAATCGCAACGACAGCGAAAATAACTGCAAGAACAGCTCTTGAAGAACTTTCCTCAGCAAAATTTGTTCCAGTTTCATCAGGAAAGGCTACGAAAGGGAATCAAAAAGACAACTATAGAATAATGCTGCAATAAGTTAAAAATATAGCATAACAGTAAGACATTTTTGCTTGTCATGATAATATCGAATTTCTGCAGCACATTAAGTATATTTGATATAGTAAAAGAAGACAATGAAACATATTGAGATAGCTTTGGCCATTGTGAGCTTAGATATAATGAGATAATGAAGCCATTTTCTAAGTATACTTACAATGATATCAGTCGAGAGACAAAGGATTTTGAGTGTGAGGCTGGGGGGGGGGGGAGAAAAAATATTTGCCGACAGATTGAAAAAGCACGATAATTGCCGACGAGTCATCACATTCATGTTACTATTCCCGACAAGCCAAGAAGTTAGCGACGGTTTCTCAAATAGTGGGGATGTGACACCCGCAGCACCACCATGATGTCATGGTAATAAATAGAGGAATATTCGTCATTCGTGGTCAGTTGTTTTCTGGCTTAATCTGACAGTGTGCAATACGGAGTCTTCGTCAATATTGGAATGAGTGAAAGGTATTGTAAGAGAATTTTACAAGAGAAAAAAGGAATACAAATGACGGACTTAGAGCTTGTTGCTTTAACCCTTAATGGTCAAACAAAATTTTTCATATTTTCTAACACTTGACCTCCCAGTCTTTGCAGAGGAAAAAGCAAAACTGGTAGGGACAAATATGAAAACTCCTAACTACACTGCTCAAAATGTCCAAGCTTCGAACACGGTCATCGAACAATCAACTCTCAACTCACCAGTGGCTATATTGCGGACATTGAATTTGTCTGATTTTAAATGGTCGTTAACTATCTCAGGATTAATCAACTTAATTGCCTCGGCTGCACTCAGCGTTCTGCTGCCATCAGTTTCTGTTACAACGGCCTCAATATCGATTCTGCAATATTTGAAACAAGGCTTCGTTATAATGAGATGCTTTTTGAAATGCATAGAGAAGCAAATCAACATGAAAGTAAGCCTGAAGTACGAACATAAATATGACCAACAAATTCCTAAAAACGAACAGATAAATATGTTACTTACTCTACTGCAGGCACTATGCTAACAGGCTTTGGTGTAACAGCAGTTCCATTTTCAATTTTGCACTCCTTCACGTCATCCACTGAGTTCAACAGAACATTACACAATTCTTCAGAGTGAGATAGAATATGTTTACTCCCATTTCCAGGGCATAAGATGAAATGCTCCACATCAACTAGATCATTATTCAAATCATCAATCGTGTCAATGCTTGTGACACGAGTATTGCACGATGTGAAATTTATGCCAGTTGAAACTGACTGATTATTCTAGGACATAAATAGCAGAAGTTAACGACAAGAGACTATCAATTAAAGCAGTGGAATGCAGAAAAATCAAATTCAGTCCAGGAGCACAAAATTCACCGGGTAAGATAGACTGGTCAAGATGATGGTATCCTCATAAGCCTATGATACTGAGTGGTATTGCCATGTTTGCACAAAAGAAATAAAGCTCCCTTCGTAAATTTCTTTTATTGACTTCTCTAAACAAGTCCCTTCTTTCACATGCCCTACTAGTAAATCTCTAACAAAAACTTATTTCGTTATGTTTCTTTTCTGACCTGTCATTTATGATGACATTTCTTTATTATACTTTTGAATTACATATATTCTTAACATGGTATCTAATTATAGCCGTAACTGCAGTATTTAAGTGAATGACCCCTTGTAAATCACCTCAGGTTGAGAGGCAATCCTCCTTAAATAAATAAAAATGAAATGAAATGTCACTACAAAGCCCCTTCTTCTCTCTCTTTTTAGCCCTCTCTAGAAGGATGGAATTGTGGTAAGCTCAAAGCAGATTTATTAGGAATATTACGATATTCCCAAATGGCAATTATGAGGCAAGACAGAAATATGACCCACAATTAGAAAATTAAGTGTTTAATGCATTTAATCCATTTATATATGTAATGAAAAATTAATAAGTTTTATACTTTGAAATCAAACATATGACTAATAGCTATAATTCAGATATAACATACCACTGGTTTCCAGTTTTGTAATGCAGAACTCAAGTCAGTTTCAATATCAAACTTTGTGAAATTCTTCCAATCATTTTCTTTCTTTACTTTCATTATTGTTGTGAACTTTTGGTTCTTTGCAACACAAGTGTGGTTATCACTTGTCGTATTCACAATTGGCAAGCATAATTCATCAGCATGGCATGGGTTAGTTCGGCATATTAACTCCGCATACTGGCAATTTCGTCCTGCCCTACCGGCAGGGCATTTGCACCAATATGATCCTTTTATATTCCGGCACATTCCAACTTTGCATATTCCTATTCAATGTTATGTGATTCGTGACATCGGTGAAGTAAATAAAATTGTTGCTGACTACTTTAACTTTTCTGTAATTCTATTTGGGCACCAATGGTATCCCAAATAAATATGGTTGGAAAACAAACAGGACATATATTTGAATGCATATAAAGGGTTAGGTAGCCATCAAATGGGAATTACCTGGGTAGTGAATGCAGAAAGAGTGAGAAATGTAGCTGCAAGTATGATTGTGAAGAAAATTATGAATGTCGCGAGAAGCCTGACCGTAAGTCCTCGAAAAAGCCCCACTCAAATGGCCCCCATGCTAGAACTGTAAATAATTTCCCCCATCGAATATACCTCCACCCCAGATGATGATGAACGCTTTGATGAAAACAAATGCTTAAATTCCGACTGGTCTTTTAATATTATGGAGAAAAGGGGGTTTGGAAAACAGCGTTTTTGTGACATATGCCAAATAATTTTATAAGCCCCCCTCGAATAAGCGCTGCTTCAAATAAACCCCACCCAATAGTATCAAAAGCAAATAAGTCCCCAAGGGGCTTATTCGAGAATTTACGGCACATGATATTCAACAATGTCGCCGAGAGCTGGTTAGGGTCTAAGTTTCCAGAATCATAGAACTGAGAGGAACCCGAAAATTGGCATTATTCATTATTAGTTCAAATTTATTTATCGTTGGCTAATTGCGCAGCTACCAAGCTAATTCAGGCCAACACGACTATATCCAAATAAGACGAAGAAAACGAATGCATACATGTACGGAATTGTCGTAGAAGCTATGAACTGTCTTCAAAGTATCAATATACTCCATTGGTACCGTCTGGAAAAGTTAACAAAGGAGAGAGCTGTATTGCAGACAATTTTATGGATCACCACCATGACCAATAGCTGCTTTCTTGTATTTCATAAGCAGCTTTCTTGACGGCTTCTACTTGTGTTACTCTTTAAGGACTAGCCCAGCTTTCCCTTCTTCAGCCATCCTGTATTCTAGGCATATCTGTCCAGCTTTTTCTCGAAAATGATTATCTTAATTCACACCTATTGATAATTTTTACTATACCGTAACTAAACAGCTGGAGAGTTTGATTAAAACCGGTAGTACAGGAGATTTGCCCAAAAAATAGGAGATTTGGAACGTATGGTGTAATGAAGACGTGTGTAATCTTCCTTGCGACACAGAATTTCCAAAGTAGGTTCATTGTATTATCTAATAAAGTTTGTAATGTAATATAGTGAGTCTCAAGAAAAAGCATACAACTAGAGGTGCATAAATGAATGCACACAATTGATGAATATAGCTTACCTTGAACACTTTTACATTCATCAATATCCTCTAGGCAATGCTTGCCTTTCCAGCCTCCTTTACATGAGCAATGGTAACTGTTTGTCGTGATCTCACAGTTTCCACCATTTCTACATGGGTTTGGCTCACATTTTGTCACATTACAGAATCTCTTGTGGTCAAATTTAGTAATAGATACTTTCTTCTTTGTGACATTGTCTAGAACGCTCTAAGGCAAAAAGAAGGGCAATACTAACAAAGAACATATGACTTGACAGTTTATGACAGACAAAACTTGACAAGAAATGCAGTCTAACACTAAAACTAGGACTAAATATAAAACTGCGCGCAGTCATATGATAGCATATTTTGAACAAAAGTGATATTGAATATTGTTCTCAAGATTTTCTGTTGCGGTACAGCCGATATTCTCTAAAATGGATATTACTGAGATGAACTAAACATACTAAAGATTAATTGTGAATTTTCATGCTCAGGTGAACAGGGCTTTTTCATCTGAGCATAGCCATGACTAGAAGGCTTTGATGCAGGATTATTCAAATATAACTCCTGAAAAGCTAGAAAATTGCAGATAAGCCATTCATGCTACAAAAGCTGAGATAGCAAAAGTATTCAAGAAAGGCAAATGGAAAGTCAATTAGGCAAACGTCGAAATCAAAAGTTGAGATTACTTCGAGTTTCTGCGGAGCGAAAAAATGACAGCTGCCATCCTTTTTTGGATTGTTGATGAAAATAGTCAACAATACTATCGTTTCTCGATCTAGAAAAGATAGAATGATTTCATTATCAGGCTAACAATAACAACAAACTTAAACTCCAGGAACAGATAGATGTTTCCATAAACATACATGTGGCTTCATATAAAAACCTATAAATTAGCTATTCCAATCATAACAACAGTCACTTTGGATCCATGTGATAGTGAGACGATAGAGAGATCTGAGCACATACCTACAACGTTTAAAGTCACTTTCTTTGATTCTGCAGCACCAAGAGAATTAATTGCTTCACAATGGTATATCCCGGCATCATTCAATATAACATCTTTTAGAACCAGCCTATTTGTATCATATCCTGTACCGGCTCGATAAATGTCACCGTACATTTTCCATTGATATCTAGGCGCTGGGTCACCTGTTGCTTGACATGACAGCACTACCATTCCTCCAACTTCTATTGTCGTATTCACAGGGTGCTCAAAAACATTTGGTGGTTCTGACAGGAAAAAACACCAGCCGGTAACTTGACTAAATATCAAGCTTTGGAATATTTAACACTGTGTGATGATACGCAAAACAAGGTATACTTGTCGTAAAAAACGTTCATTAAAACAATACCACATGGAATGTGACTGACTAAATATATATATTACAAACGTAAAACCTGCTATAGAGATAGGATGCACAAACTTTAAATATATTTCGAATGAGACAAAAACGAGCAATCAAGTGAAAATGACCTATATACAAGGATTCAAGTAGCCTGTGCATTATAAAGTGAGCTTGTAGTAACGTAGATATGATAAAATAGAGAACTCTAGCAAATACTCATACCTTTCACAACTAACGTCGCTTTTGTTGCTGCTTTTGAAGTACCCGCTCCATTGCGTGCCAAGCATTCATATGTCCCTCCATGTTTTCTAGATACTTTATCAATCACCAAGGCACCATTGTTTTTTAATACAGCAATGGTATCCCTGTCTTTAGTCCATCTATACGATATTATGTCATTGCCTTCAGCTCTGCAATCAAGCTGTAATACAATTACGTATATTACATCAGATGTTAAAGCTAAACATCTAAGCTTACAAGAATAAAGCAGAAAGATCACTTTTCATATCAAAGTGTGTAACATAATGGTTCTTTGTTAACATGCATTTGTTAAGGTCTCATTTTTCAACGCTTGAAACTACGACTCTAGAAACTGTTTGCGAAATAAAACTCAAATCTTTTCACACAAAATTTATCGAAGTTCAGAATCATAACACTCCTTCTGTCAAACTTTTATATCAACTCCTCTGCATCCAATAAGAACCAGTCAACCATACTAAACGGAACAATAGACACGACGCCACATCATGTATATATAATGCCCCTGGGAAACATGTAATAAAGACAAAAATAATGCCAATAAACAGACATTGACGACCACTCCATAACAGCACATGGAACATAGTGTAACAAAGCTACAATATTTTATATCATATTATATTACATTATATTATATTATATTAGATTATATTATATTATATTATATTATATTATATTATATTATATTATATTATATTATATTATATTATATTATATTATATTTTATTATATTTTATTATATTAAAGTATGTTATATTATGTTATATTATATGATGTAATGTTATGTTGTAATGCATAATATTTTATTACATTAAACTTATTAAACTATATTATATTACACTATATTATATTATAATGCATGAATATATATTGTATATTGCTATAATACAAGCATTTTTATCACAGAATGCAAATTATTAAGTAAACATACAGAAAATGATTCGCCGGCAATTCTTTCATATGAACCATTAGGGGAAGTCTTAAAGTAGCAAAGCGTCGTGGTAGAAAGCTTTCCGTCGTCCGTAAGTTGGAAAGACATCTTGTGACAGGAAACTCTGAAAATTGTAATCAAAAGAATAATTAGTAATAAAAAGCTGTACAATTAATACAAATCTGTTGGTAATGGAAGGAAGAAACATCACTTCAGGTGCGATAAGCACCATGCAAAGAATGTAGGGTATCAAACTTACTAAAAGTAGCTGGTATTGTTGAAATTGAGTTTTGCAGAACTTATGGTTAGTTACTATCAAAGCTTCTTATTTCTATCGCAGTGAACTTGAGCAAAATTTTTGCCGAGGAATAAGACAAGTCTAAAAACTAGCAGATTCATTGATACTTACCTTAAAAACAATATTGCTAGACTATATTAAGAAAACCACAATTGAACGAGGTCACTAGTAATTTAGATACTCAACCAACAACACACATCTAAAACACTTTTCTTACTTGTTTTTTATTATAAGTTCTGTTTATATAATGTATCTCGGTGTGCCACTTTTCTAGACTTCGCAAGAACACTTTTCTTACTTGTTTTTTATTAGAACGATTGCAGTTGATGACATAATAGGCGTTCCCTCATCATGTGCTTCAATTCTCACTTCACGTTGTTCTTCTCCATTCTTGATAGTCTGAGAAGCAGAAATCGGTTTCAGATTTACAGACCATAATCATCATCAGCACTATAATGATCATCATCGTCATCATCATCAAGAGCGCTATTTAGCAACTACATAATCATCATTCATCATTTATATAATCATCACTGCAATAATGGTTATCATAATTCATAATCATAAATCAAATATTAAACTCTGAAGCTGCCTAGCAAACAGTATGCAAATATATCATAATTAACGCTAATGTATGTTAATGCAAAACAGAGTGTGATAAAATAGTGTCAGATATGATCAAATTTCCTTATATGGCTCAATTACGATGGTTGGGACAAAATTCGAAAAAGAGATTAATGAAGTGTAATACTATAACAGTAAAATTAATGGCTCCAATTTGGGATGAGGATAGAATATAAAAATTGGTTCCTTCAACAGCCAAAATTTCACAAACAAAATTTCAGCGACAGTTGCTAGAATCATTGATGAAAACAATGTTGGCACTGCTATGCACAAACTACTCACCCTCTCCCAGCTAAGCAAACGAAACTTCACTATTCCTCCTTTGCCCAGGTCAGGATCTGTTGCAGTCACATTCAATAGCTCCTTAGTCATCGTTTCTTCAAAATCATAGTAGAAGATATCTTGAGAGAAAGAAGGCGCATTGTCAGAGACATGGATATGAACTTTAGCCAGAGAATGAATGTAGGTTTTTTGATCACTGTCTCTTTGATGACTCTTAGACTATACACAGTATATACAGTAGGCTCCCGAGTATTCGAATAGGCAGTTACTCAAAGCTTACCTTTTTCGAAGTACCTTTTATTTCTCTTCGTTTTTCCTTAACAAAACCTTACGATTTCCCTCAGTTATTCATGTCTGCACTTACTCGAAGTGATTTTTCCACCCCTCGGCCAAAAACCCCTCAGTACTCGAATTTTGCGAAAAGTCCTCATTGCCGTGTTAGAAAAAGCAGGAGAAATAATAAAGTAAATGCTATGTTTTCTCATTAAAATTCACTTTTGGAAAAATCTTATGAAATTCCAAATTTTACAGTTCATTTTGAAGCTTATTTTATTAGGAATTCTCATTCCTTTATTGAAAGTGCAGGACGAAGAAAGGAGCAAGACGAGGGGTTTTTCAGAAAACTTTAGCATTGTTAATATTGTGTAATATTTCAAAACAATGAAAAAGGGTCCCGGTTTGTTATGAATGCTTGTTCGTCCTTATTCACGTCTTGCTCTATAAAATAGGCCAATTGTAGCTGAATCTCAGCTCTTCGAGCACCCGGTTATTGGAACCAACTTTAAATTTCCCTTCAAGGTTCGAATAACCGGGAGTTTACTGTAATATACTACTAAGAATTGCATTCCGATCTTTATGGCTTTCCATGCATGCAGCCTTCCTACGATTACATACATGATTAATTTTTTAAGCCTTACATGAGGAAATGAAATGCAAAAAGCCATTTCTTTTTTAGCAGTTACCCTTAACTGCTCACTCCAAAATTAGTTACTTAAAACTATTTTAATTAGAAAGCGGTTTCCAAAAAAGTACTTAAATTACTATTCGAAATACTGTAATTTGTAAGTTAAACACAATTACATATCCAGGGCTGACAAAACACTATAACAATGAAATGAACTCACCGGTAGCTTGTGTCCTTGTGATACTAGTTCCAGATACCTGATCTTCATTAACATATGCAGTATGGTTTGAGGCTGAGAAACGAGGAGCGTTATCATTGATATCATTTGCTGTAACGAACACTGTAACACTGTCTGTTAAAGGAGGGCTAGCACAGTCTCTTACAACAACACGAAGTTCGTAGACTTCTTTCGTTTCACGATCGATTGTACTCTTTGTAGTTATCATTCCCGATGTCTGATGTATTGAAAAGTATGACCCATCTGAGGAGGTAATTGAAAATTTAAGCTGGCATGCAGAATTATCTGGACTAGTAGCAGACAATTGTTTCACTTGACGTCCTGTTGTATTTCCTTCATCGATGGTCAAACTGCAACCAGATGAACAATCACCAGTGAACATCGGAGCCTCATTCACACTCACCACGTTGATGATCAGCTCGGCCATGTCGGATTTCTGTGGACTTCCACCATCTTCAACTCGAATTTTTAATGAGTACCTAGAACAGAGTGCATATGACTTCAGCAAACTAAAGTCATGAACTCTTCTCTTTCCCAAATTCTTCTTCTCTTACTATGCTTGATAATATCTAAGAGTACACAGATTAATGCTAGGTAATGCCATGTCAACATTTTTCCTGAATATAGCCTTTGTTACGGGTTGAATGTTGATAGCCAGTAACCGTCACTTATGCACGCAATTACAATATTCACAAAACTAAACTCCTCAAGGTATCAATATTCACTTGCGAATGGATTGCTGGTAACAGAAATAAACTAAGAGCTCTTCTCTGCATAGGAGGCTATTCTTTACCAGCTATCTTGTATCATTACTCTCAGTACAGTTCATCTTTTTTACCTTCTGGCAGAAGCTGCACTAACTATAGAGCTGATGTGATTCTAACTAGGAAGACTGAATGTAAAGCGAAAGCAGAAGTAAACTAGTTAACAAGAAGTGATTAACGTAGTTACCAAATTAAATTGATCTCATACGCCACTTTATATCCAATCGCAAAATACATAGATGAAAAACACACCCCTCAAACTATGCACTAGAGGAAGTCGTAATAGGGATATAAAATAGTAAGCTCCCTAGATTCTCAGCATTCCTCCTCATACCTGGTAACTTCTTCATAGCTCTCAACGTTTACTGTTAGTTACAAAACAATATGGTAATAATATGGAAAACTTTCTATAACAATATGGCTTAAAACCAAACAGCATTGACAACAGTCAATAACAAACCTTCTTTTTATATTGTAGTCCAGTGAGCCAGCCACACTTACTCTTCCACTGTCTGGATCCAAACTAAAATCCCCTTTGCCTATACCAGAAACGATACTGTAGCGAAGCTTCCCATTAATTCCAAAATCCTTATCGGTTGCAGACACAAATCCAAGCTGATGCGTCACAGCGTCGCTCTTGTTGATTGAGAATTCATAAAGTCTTTGTTCAAATATCGGGCTGTTATCATTAATATCACCAATATCTACAAACAGTTCGGTTCTTCCCTTATGATGTGCCACATTGACATCTTGAGCGATGATAACCAATGTATAATTTGCAATAACTTCACGATCTAGCTTCCGAGTTGTTCTGACTTCTCCAGTGACGCTATCTATAGCAAAGTGCCCAGCACTGTTTCCAGCTCTTATTTTGTACTCAAAGCTACGACATAGCAGGAACACTTCATGACAAAGAACAATTCTTCCACGGATGCAATCTTTGCTTATCAGATGCAAAAAACCTACACTATTGCTTTCAATTATTTCTTAAGAGTATCGATGGCATTAGCAGATGTGCTTAAGCCTGGACTCCATATACCCGTAAAGTGCCTGCGATTGCTTTTTGCCATCTGCCATCTTCCATACTCCCGGCATCGCAGGCAATTAAGTTTTTTAAGGTACCACCGGCAGCTGTTTGATGTGCCGTTAAGCTACCGCAGTATCGCGGTTACGGCATACCGTAACAACCAGAGGAAAGTTGAATTTGTTCAACTTTCTTCCAGCAGTTAAGGTAGCTTCCCGGTAGCTAACGGTAGATCAATTGCACTTCAAACAGCGGCCCGCGGCACCGTAAGAAAACGTTTGCAATAAAGCTGAATTGCCCGCGATGCCGGGCGCAATGAAGATGGCACTTGGCATAAAGCAATTGCAGGCAGTCACGGGCACCTTACGGCTATACGGAAACAAGGCTTTACAGAGAGCTATACCATATTGCATATCTAAGTTACCAATGATGGTGTGGTGATAATTGCAGTTGGTTTTAAAGACGCTTGTTTTACTTCCTGTTCTTAACTAGCATGATGCGAGGTAACCCAAGAGAATGAACAGATTATGGTAGTTGAATCGCTAATCACAAATTCCTAATCAATAATAAATAGCAAAGACAATTGAATCATTAATCATCAGGCTACCCGAATCATCCATCAGTTCATAATGTAATTTAAATACCAACTCATATCGGTGGATACATACGTTCCATTTTTATCTGATTTGACAATAGCAACAATTTGGTCAGCAGGTCCATTTTCAATGATTGTCTTTTGATACTTTTCACTTTCGAAAAGGGAATCCCAAATGGTGAGCAGGAACGTGTTCTGATCCTCCTGGCCTTGCACTGAGATATACACCAACTAAATACAAAATTAACCATATTTATCAATGGTAAACAATACCAACATCATTGATCTATTTTCGCACTCTGAATCCAAGATACCTGTTGTACAGTGTTTTACACGAACTAATTTACTGACTAGCAACAATACATTACAAAAAAGATGTTTTGCATAAGAGATAGAATTTCGTGATCTTTTAAGTCCCATACTGATAGATGGTGTAAATGATTGAGTGACTCTAAAGCCGACGAAAATGAACTGTTCTACAAAATAGCTACATTGATTGATAGGCCATGGCTGGTGTTCTGTTATGTTTCTGAGTCATACCTTTGATGAAGAAGAGACATTTACTGATACCGAGCGTACAGAACTGTCTCCAGTGCTTTTTAAAGTTCCTGTCAGGTCCAATGGTCCTGGGTTTTTATTTGAAGTAGAAACGTACAAATAACTTGTGCCTAAAATGCAATATATTATAATATAATGTAGCATAACATAACATAGCAAAATATACTATAACATAGTCTGTTATAGTATAAAATAACATGATATGATATATGATGAAATGATATAATACAAGAACTTGTTAGATAATGCAATATAACACAACATTATATAATATAGTGCAATATGACAAGCACTCTCATTTGAAGAGAATTTGTACAAATACTATGGGCGCTGACTATCAGAAGAAACCTGTAGACTGTAGATAAAGGATGGAACATACAGAAAGGCATTTCATCATCGAATACCTAGTATACTTCGATAGGAACATTATGGCCTACAAGGTTATGAGGAAGCTTTGTCTTCATAGCTTTGTAGATAAATACAAGCCATAAAAAAGCAACTGAAAACGTATTTGAAGAGCAAGTCATGAAATAAACACGATCCCTGGAAGATCAGCTCCATGTCAAATACGTTTTTAACAATCATTCTATTTACTTCTATTTACTCTTAGATGACTAGATTGTTTACCGTTTTATGCTCAAAGGTTTTGTTTCCTGTACAAAGAATTTGAAAGGAAATGGAAATGAAAATATGAAATGAAATTATACAAAGTTGACAGTATAAAGATGCATCAAAAAAGACATGCTGCAATAAGCAACTTTCACTTGTCACAGGACCATTACGGAATGCTATTTCTGATTGGTTGATCTCAACTGGAGGGCAAGAAGCGGAAGAAAAATATGGCTTAGTGAAGTCTGTGCTATTGACTATGGATGGACCGAGGCAAAATCATTTGCAAAGCAACTCTATTGCATTGAAATCAAGCTATTTCCATTAAGAAGAAACAAGAACGATAAGTAACTTCACGACGTAAGAGACGATAAATGTACCTCATTGAAGTAGTGGCAGCAGGCAATGATGCCCGTGGAGGCTCCAAATCACTTGGTGAATCACGGTATCATTTGATTAATGATAATGTGACAAGTGAAAGTTGCTTATTACGAGCAGAAAATTTCGCGTTTTTGCGCAGAGTAGAAAATGATATAATGCTTTACCAGTTATATCTTCAATTTCAATTGTTATTAGGGTTGTTGCTGGATCAAAAGTGCTCTTAAAATATTTGAAAGATCCGCCATCAACGTGAGCCTCCGCACTGTCATAGTGATTTATCTGTGCACCCTCTGCAATTCAAACCGATATGGATTTCATAAAACGGACAAGATCATGGAGTAAACCAGAGCAATGTAAGCATCATATGGAAGTTGGAGGAATACAGGATAACAACATTTTGAGGGCAATCTTTCAACATTTGCAAAAATTGAGGGACAATTATCGCAAACACTTCCCGGGTATCTACGTCCACAAAAGCTTCCGATTCCTCCAATTTCTTGTCATTCCGTTTCATTTACCTTGGGCATGCCGCTGTCATCAGTAGTAGCAGCACGACAAATTTATCAAATACATTGATCTGCTCACCTACATTACATTAAACTTTACAGGACAAATCAGAAATCATGCTAGGTTGAGCCATGGGCCCTAATACCTTCGCTACAACCATAATGCTGACAAAGATCTCCTAAGTAAGTGCACCCCCGATGCACTCATTCCATTTTGAACAAAGTAACTGCATCACATCAGAACAGCCCTTCTTAGTAGCTTCATTCCCTCTATGTAACTGACTCGGGAACCACAGCGCTGTTCTCATCTTAAAACCCGATGTAACTGACTGTAACAGCAAAAAATGTGAAAGGCAAATGACGCAGAAACAATTTATCGATAAATGAGGACACCTTACCATTGCATGATGTTGTACTCATCTGATCAACAAATCCAGACAAATCCTGAAAACCATGATAGAAAAGATAATCACTGTCAGGATCACTTGCAACGGCAGCCAGTTCAGCGTCATTCAAACTGCTTCCGATTCCAATAACAAACATGCTTATTCCTGCAGCTTTGATTTCATCTGAAACTGCTATAACTTCATCGGCATCACCTGAATAGCCATCAGTTATAAGGATACCAACCTGCATAGATGAAGGAAATTGTCAACTATTATTACACTGACTCATATATGAACCTCCTGTATGAACTTTTCACATTGAAATCTACACTGTCAAATACTGAATGTACCTGTTGTAGCTAGAGTCATTAAAAACAATTCCACGATCAAACATTCATTGCCAGAAAATGCTGATTCAGAGCCAACACAGTTAAACTGAATGACTGAATGGATTTGAAACCTTGATAAATGTGTTTAAATTAATCAAACTGACAAGTGTACAAGAAATTCCTCACATGTAAGTTCACCAATGCAAATTGATTCTGAATGTGCCAAAAACTTTGTCCATGATTTAGTTACTCCACACGGCATACTAATATGCCAAGTAAAGTAAATTCAAAGTATGTATGTGTTAAAGAATACCTTTGGTATAGATTTGTTAGCTCTCATTCCATTAGCAACGGAGAAAACAACGTCTTTCATCTCTCTGAGGGCACTGCCAGTTGCTGTTGATCCGCCTTGAAATGGCACTGCATCAATGGCAGATTTAATCTCTGATTTTGAGCCATATCTATTTAGCAGGAACTGAACTATTGACTAAAAAAGTAACATTGCTATTTTCTACAAGCTTTGGGGTCGGTCAGCTGATCTTTTCAGGTCGATTAAAGTAAAGTGGCAGTGAAGACTACTACACATAAATACCTACAGAAAACTTATATCAAATCTTAACTTTGTAGATAAGAACTGTGGTGTGATATTTTTACCGATTTCACAATGGGATACAAAAATATTTCGACAAAATGACCCGTGTATACAGCGTTTGAACATGCTGGAAATTCTAGCCCACCCCTGTACCCAGAGTTAGAAATGAGGAAATATAGAGGAAATATAGAGCTCAGGAGCATATACTGAAGGTATTCAAAAAATAACAACCAAAAGAAAAATACTATGTAATTACTTATTGATCTAAAGATATGTAATATATATATACATACATATACATACAAATATACATATGGATATATATATTTACATATGGATATATATATTTACATATGGATATATATATATATATATATATATATATATATATATATATATATATATATTATATATATATATATATATATTTATATATATATATATATATATATATATATATATATATATATATATATATATATATATATATATGGATATATATATATATATATATATATATATATATATATATATATATATATATATCCATATATATATATATATATATATATATATATATATATATATATATATATATATATAACATAACGAGTCAAAAATATACTTTACTTAAATTATAGACATTTCGATAAATATTTTCATCAGCATGATCAGTACTGGTGAAGATATTTATCGAACCGTCTATAATTTAAGTAAAGTGGCAGTGAAGACTACACATAAATACCTACACAAAACTTATATCAAATCTTAACTTTGTAGATAAGAACTGTGGTGTAATTACACATATGTATGTTAATGATTGCATACATATGTCATAAAAAGTTGTACTCACGTGAAAATCGAGTTAATTATTAATTTGATGACACCGTTTTGTTTATCATTTTGAGAACGAGGAACGGTAGTATCACTAACTGTTGTAATCAACAACCCAAAAAAGGATGGTAGCTGCCATTTTTTCATACCGCAGAAATTTGAGGTAAACAATTCTAGCTGTTTGCTTGATTGCGATCCTTCAGTTATCATTCTTGAATGTCTCCTTTGCAACATTGGTATTGGAAATAGTCATTAATCATGGCGCATTTTTTGTCATTCCAACATCGTTTCAAGTGAAATATGAAATTAAGGAGTGAATGGCACATGCGTATATTTACACACACACACACACACACACACACACACACACACACACACACACACACACACACACACACACACACACACACACACACACACACACACACACACACACACACACACACACACACACACACACACACACACACACACACACACACACACACACACACACACACACACACACTTGCACACACCTACATACATACGCACATACACACATACACACATAAACCCACACGTATCTTGTTGATTAGGAAGACCTGCATGTTCGCCGGTTAATTCATGTGCGTACACCTCCCATTCAAAATGGTCAAGGTGCGTCCACTGAGCATATGTATATATAATTTCAAACAGTCATATGAATCTACCAGTAAATGTACAGAAAGAATTGTATATTATGTCATACAAGTTGCAGGGTATAACATCAACCGGATATTTATAAAAAAACCTCTAAACTTACATTGGATGAGTAGGAAATTAAGGCTATCCTTGTTTGGTCAAAACCAACATTGTAGAACTCCAAAATATCACCAAGAAATGTTTTTACTTTATCAAAGTCCACACTTCCAACACTTCCAGAACTATCAATGACAAATGCCAGGTCAATCTCTGTCTGACATACTGTGGATGAACAGAGATTTAGAGGAAAATACATTTTGAAGATATCAATGCCATTAACATTGGATTTATCTTATATATTTGGAAAAGTTTTTTTGTAGTTGATAACTTACCTACATAATGCTACTAAAAATTAGAAAGATATTTAATTATGATATGTAGTACTATAATTAGGAAAAACCAACTCACCATCTGGAATAACACTGATTCTGATGTAACTTGATGATTCATGATACACCCAATCAAATCCTGAGACATGTGCCAATCCACACAACTGACCAAGGTTACTTTCTGTATTGACATTGCTACCACCTGATAACTTCACTTTCAATGTTCTTCCTGAAAACATACAATGAAACCATGCTATCACAATTATTCCTGTTTGGCTGAAGTGACATATACAGGAAATGGTACAACAAAAAGATAAATATGACATACTACTAAAATAGGTATAGGTATTACAAAGCTATTACATACTTGCTAATGGCAGATACATAATGTGTCTTTATATTTTAACTGTACAAGTGCCAAAATTTATCAAAGCTCAACATCATTCATAACTGAAAACATTACCTGAAAGCAAAGAAACACTTTGTATCTATATCGAAGCTTTCTGCTAATACTCAGGGCCTCTCATGATTCTCTACGCAAGTTTTTCACACAAGTATCTCATCTTTCTTAAGATACTGTTATATTTAGTAGTACAGTGCGTATGTAGTGCAGTAAACTGTGTTTACTACTATTGAGATGAGAGCAACTGGCTAGGCCGGAAGTACTTATTGCATACTTAATAGTGATTGGACCTTTCAAATTTAAGGATAATCCCGCGAGAAATGAGCTCAAGTCGTACTTCATTTTCATTGGATGATCACAGCCAGTGTAGTACTCATAGTACACAACCAGCTCAAAATCAGCTAATGCTCCCGCCTGAATTGCAAGTAGCTAGTTGTTGAAAACCTGAAGCTGTTATGTATCAACCAGTAACGGGTAGTCTATCAAGCTTGAGTGATGTCTGAATGTCTCAGTTCATGTGAATATGGCACAGGAAAATAAGCTCAATTCATTCCAGAATCGTGCAATGAAAATAATTGCCAAAAGTTCCACATGTGAAGTCATATCAACAATAAATGCCATCAAAAGGAGAGCCTGTAGTTAGTACACAACAGGCACACAATGTCCTGTAGAATAATGTCGGCCATGCTTTAGCAAATGCTTTTTCGTCTCACGAACATTGCAAGAACACGCGGAACAATAAACATAGTGTATGCTTTCCACGACCAAGACCAGAATACACAAGGAAAGACTTCTGCTACATGGATGAAAAGATTTTCAACGAACTGCCACTCTCTGCAAGTATGTCTGACAATGTATTTGCTTTTAGGAAGATTATAGCAATTTATATACAAATATATCTCTAGACGTGTAATTGTAATCTACAATTTCTTTTCAATTATCATTCTTAATACAGAACAAACATTGAATATCAGCAATCCTATAATTGTTGAAGTTATTATCCTGTATAATAATTTGTCAATATTATTATTATTACTGTTATAATTATTATTTTTTATTATAATTATTACTAGTTCAATCAACAGTTTAAATAGTTACTCTGCTATTTTACTTACAGGTGTTGGGGCATATTTTTATTCAAACTGGTGGACTTCGAATGCAAAATCTTTCATATCCAACAGGGTTGATAGGGTCAGGAAAAATCAGGGATCAGGAAAGAACTGTGTTTTTAAGGACAGTTAGGCAAAGTTAGAAAAAGTCAGGAAATTTGATTGAAACTTGAAGAAAGTCAGGAAAAAGCCAGGAATTTTTATCATCCATGCAAATGAATTCTTTGGTACCCATAGACAACTACAGATTGCATAGTTTGAGACATTTTTGTTCCAGTTGAACAGAGGGGCTCCTTTTCCTACCCAAAATTAAAAAAATGAGCTCAATTACTTCGTTTTAAAAGATGGGTCAGTCGCTCGCATCATTTGTAACAACAATTGGTCAGGGAAAATATTCTGTATTTCTGATATGTAGTCAGGAGAAACACCTTTTTCAAAAAAATCAGGAAAAGTTAAGAAAAATACTAGACAGGATGTGTATGAACCCTGTCCAAGAGAGCTTGATCACAGTTGTAATGAATAACCTGATAATATTGGTTATATATCCATCTGACATGTGAAGACAGGTTTAAGAATTCTTAGGTTCCTTCCAGAGGCATTCAGTTAGTATACTGCAACTGTAGTGTCAAAAGGGGTCTCGAAGTATTCGCTTAAAGATAACACCAAAATATGTACCAGTGACAGTGAAAATTTTCTATTTCATGCGGGGGACTTTGATCATGACAAGAATTTAACTGCGATTGGCGAAGCTGGTAGCTATCGAATGAGTTGTCTGATTTGGTACAATTCTCGCTCTCGGTATTCAGGTATATATGCGTGTAAGTATGCATGTATACATGTAAATATATTCTAATATATTGTCTAATTTAGCTTCATTATGATGCAGTGCTGAAAAGCTTTCTTCACGTTAGCATTTACCACTAAGTATAGTTTCAGTTTGATTGCACAATTTGCAATAGGAAAGTGGTTTATAAGAAAGCAGTATTCTACTGCTCAAAAACTTAAGAAAGTTCAGTACTGGATTTTTGAGGCCTAACAGAGTTGATAAGTCATATACCTTTAAAATTCCAATATTCACGCAAGACAGTCATCGCTTTTAATCAATTTTTATGGATTTCTTGTGACAACATATGCAGCAGAGCTTTATGATTCTATATTGCCTGACTGTCTATAGTTCTGTAACACTATAAAAGTACGGCAGTTTTAACATTCCTGCTAAGGACATATTAACAAGGTATCAGCACTAAAGTTACGAAAAAGCTAAGTTTCAATACTGGGTGAAGAAACCTTCTTATAACAAAGCAGTAGTGTGCTATTCGAAGTTGCTTTCAGAAGAGTTTTATGTGGGGACGTATTTGTTGTAAAGCCACCTCTCAAACTCTAAACGCTCCAATTCCGCATAGTTTATAAAAGCTGTTGCATAAACCAGTTAGGATGCAAAGCAGAGTTTTCACGGTTAACCTATAACTAGAAATGACCACAAGTAGGAACTTTCGATGCTAAAGATCAAGTAAGCAACCTCGGCACTTGCTTCTTAGGGTTGTTAGCAGGAAGTGTACATTGAATGAGGTAGAATTGGTATGGCTACAGCTATGGCAATTCAACATGATTTGATTTGTCAGCAACTTGATTATTCAAACGTGTAAGTTTATGCAATTTGGACAACACAAAGTTGAATTAGAGCCAGGGACGCCTACGCTGGGGGGACAGGGGGGCAGCTGCCCCTCCTGCCCTTTCCAAGGACTTAATTATTTCAGTGAATAAATGGTTATAATGTGCCCTCAATAGGAACCTTGCCCCCCCCTGCTCTAGGTGTGGGCAGGCGTGCCTGATTAGAACATCCATAAAAAGTGTCAGCACGACTTCTATAACGATGTTCCACCCTTACCTTCATAATGCAACGATAGCATATCATATTTGTCAACAACATCCGTCCATGCTTTCTCTACTCTCAGTTTTATCTTTGATCCCCATTTTGATTGAACTTTACTAGCCAAAACGTCTAACTTGCTTTTCGCTCTTGATGTCATATACCTGTTATCTCCATTAGATCCAAAGTCAATCATGGAATTTGTATTGTTGACCAAAACCTTCTGGTATCTTATTGTATTTCTTCTGATCACATCTCTTATACTGCCACACTGAAGTGTCTCACTTTTTACTGGATCTGAGACGTCTTTCGTAGGATAGAATTGACCTCTTGATAGAGATGATGGAACTCCTTCGATAAGAGCAAAACAATAAACAAACCAAATAAAGGCTCTTGTAGCAGAATACATAATGATTAATCAGTACCTTCCCTGACCAATGTCCTTTGCATATATCATTCGTTGGATAACGAAAGACTCTTTTATATAGTCCAGCACTCACTATTGTTGCTGATACCCGTTTCCGCATTATGCATATCAGAGCTGTGATAAGAAAATATATCTTCCTTAGATAGCTTCCACATTAAACCGACAAGGTAGGAAGATATTTACAGCCAATCAGCTCCTTACTCTCAAATGATGGAGAAACCAAACAGATATCGTAGGTGACTATTGAATCCTGTCAAAATGTCAAAATGACTGCCAACAAAACTCTGAGCTAAGAGAGATTATGTAATGGAGTCAGATTCAATGCATGCAGAGAATTCTCATTATAAAGTTATCATACGTTGTCTCATATAGAGAAGTCGCTCTACGTTTTCACTGCTAGCATGTTAAAAATATCCCTCTAAAACTAAAGCTTGCTTAAATCGGCTAAATGTCCACGTGGTAGAATTTCGACACATTAGCCACACAATATGACATCCACAAAAGTTAAAACATTTCTATGTTGAATAACGATCTTTTGACCTTAACGCAGATATACACCACAGGTTAGGACATAGAATTTTACGTTCCCTTTTACCTATCTAAGCTGTTGCAGCAATATACTTTGATGATTCCAAGTACATGACATGTACAGCATCGAGCGTGTCTTGTAACTGGAATTTTCATCAAAGTAAATAACAAAAACAACTAGATACATAGAGTACAGGATACATGTCAGGGAAGGATTACTAGACTCTGACTGGCCCTTGGAAGGTTAACTTGAGATTAAATAGTTAACTACTTTCTGTAATTTATTCTCATTCGTCGAATAAAGTTGTGTTGCTATTATTCTGAAGCTATTTTTATTCACAGACGTAGAAAATACAATTAAAATTATGCAGAATTGATTGGAGCTGTTTTGTCTCACCGATCCACAATATTTTCTGCTGCTAATGTGATCCCATGACAAAATAACTTTCCAGCCCTCCACTAACTGATAGCACCTAGGGTTAATATATTGTAACTATATATTATATATATATATATATATATATATATATATATATATATATATATATATATATATATATATATATATATATATATATATATATATATATATATATATATATATATATATATATATATATATATATATATATATTGTAAGCATTGTAACTATGATCTTACTACATATGATTTTATATAATGTAGTTCAGTCCAAATTGCAGCTGGCATTAAGTTAGAATGGTTGTCAACAAGATCTTATAGGCCTAACTGAAGATCGAATAGCTGTGCTAATATCATTTCAAATTAGCCTCCTTCTATTGTTACCCTCAGGAATTTACCGTCTATGAAGAGACCTCCTAGAAGGCTCAACTTCCGAACTGGATAAATTCTTCCAATCAAAAATGTTCACAATGCGCATAAAAATTCATCTCTTCCATTTGATAATTTGCTACAATTTAGGACTTCCTTTTAACATTAAAAATATACCTATAGATTCCGCAAGCAGAGGCTCGTTATATATTTGCCGTACAAATAAAACCTTTCCGTTGGTCACTTCTTCTGGGCTAGCTTAGCTCTTGGAATCGAGCCATTACAAATTTATCAACAACGAATAAGGTCAGCGCCTGGAACGTATTCAACACACGATGCCAAAGACATACAGCAATGCTTTGTGACGCTTTCTGTTACTACTGTAGCATTTCTGTTGCTATTGTGACGTATTCAGTCGTTAGAACATACGGATGTTTTATACAAGGGAACGACTTTGTAAACTGCACGCAAAAAAGCGACATACAAACGACCAATGAACACGTCAGTTTTAAAGCGGAAGAATGCTAAAGAAAAGTCAACCGCACACCTCGTTCTATGACAGTAGCAAAGAGATGTCCTTAATCATGTCATCAAATTCAAGTGATACACTTATTAGAAGCTCTGTTGTTCAAGAGAGGCTGCCCTTGGTACTGCAGGTGCGATCTCCAAAAACTGATTCCTGATAAATGTACCCCAAATCTCTCAGCTGCATCTACGTCGAGTCTAAAAATAATTAATGAAGTGGCCCATTTATAGCCAGTCTAGGCATTCACATTTTGTTTGGGGAAATGCCTCGATCTCGCTGGATTTTACATTTTCTTGTCAACATAATATGTCCTCTGTCCGCCAAGATGATCTAAGTCTTTGCTGCCAACATTCAGAACGATAACAAAGCTACCAAATCCAATCATGCAATTCTGGTGCAAAACTATGAAGAAATATTCTGACGCCAATTTCCCAAAGCAATAAGAAGAAAAGGGAAGTACGAGGAATTGTAAAACTATTCAATGTGTGAGAAAAAGTAGAAAGTTATTTCGTAAATCCACCCTTACCAGCGCAGAGATGTAACATAAAAAGCCTAGACAGCAGCGACACCTGAAATCATTACTGTTCATGGTCACTCTATCTGAACTCTTATTGAATTAGATATAAGTATACACGCTTTTTTATAAGGAAGTTCTCCTGTACTGAAATTTTGATAGCTTTTTCATGATGTTAGTATCAAAACTTATTAAAGGCTTTCTTAGCAAAATAGCCGAAAATTCGTAACACTACAATGTGTTATACAGACAAGCAGACTATTAAATATTAAATAAAAGTGATGACTGTCTTGCGTGAATATTGGAATTTTAAAGGTATATGACTTATCAACTTTCTTAGGTCTCACAAATCAAGTACTGAACTTTCTTAAGTTTTTGAGCAGCCGACTACTTCCTTCTTATAGACCAATTTCTTATACAAAAACGTGTTTTCTATACTAAGGTATAGGTGACACATAGGTAACATTAAGCGAAGCAAAATAATCGATGCAATAGACAAGAAAATTACAGCCGTACATTTATGATAACATAATCAGTTAAATGCATAATGTCTGCGAAGTTTGGTTTCAGTATGATAAATTGATTGTATCACGACAGCTATGGTCAATTGTTTAAAGTTCAGCGAGATGCACAATAATTTGTAAAAGGGAAAGATGTTGCTACTGTAAAAAAGCAGATTAAAGCCTAATGATGCCTGGCTACTTAAAAACGCTGAAAATTATTAACGATTTGCATGTTATGCCGTTAAAACTGACTTTCCAGCCACAGTGCATTCTTGCATATCTGCCCTATATGTCGTTGCATTAAAAGCAACGGAATTATCATTTTTGATCAGGTATGGTAATTGTATAGGCCGATGTGGCACTTCGTTATGGATTCCATAAAGATACAGCTTCGATGAAAAGGCCGTATGAAGTCTTGAGAGATAAAGGCGCTCATGATAAAAAATTAAAGTAACTGAGACCGAAAAGGGGAAAGAGACCCTATAAAAATATGTCAAAAGTACTTTGTTTTCATGATGGTATCAAAACCACCAACAAATACACAAAAAATATACAGCTAAACCTAAATAACGAGGAACCTTGAGCTTCCAAGTTCATTCATTACAGGTCTACAATAGTACGAGTCCGTTTATACCTTTTCTCCCATCTGTGCTTGCGTTCAATTTTTCATTTATACACCTATCAGGTGTTCATTTTCCGTTTCAGCCTCAAATCCAGTTCAATTTTTCATGGAACTCGCACTCCAAAACAACAACCATGATTTAACATTCCTACTCGACTATGTAGTAACACTTGCGCACATCAGCCGCAGCGTTCTTTAAGTGTGTTTCTCTCTTTCTGCCCTCTCTTAACATGGAAGGGAATCTAACAAATTCTGTAAACTGAAATCAATACTACAAGATATGAAATACAGAGAATTAAAGACGTAACGTGTACCTTGTCTCTCTGTCGATGGCTCCGGCCGTTCTAATTCTGCATTTACTGGCATCAATACCGAATGCGTTCACTCCCAGACCGTATAAGTAAAACTCGCATTTGTTCTGTTTCCTAAAGAAAACGCTAAGATCCAGACAAACCTACACAAATCGCAATACTTACCCAGTAGCCGGTCGAAGTGCATCATTGAAAAAATGCCGAACTATGCCCTTCCGGCTGCATGAGACCTATGAGTTACACGTTTTTTTTATAAGAAACCAGTTTATAAGCAACCTAGTACTAGACACGCAAAAAATTAAGAAACTTTTAGAACTACAACGAAAGAGCTAAGAAACTTTAGAAATTTCTGTGCTATTTCAAAGTTTGGGGTTTGGGAAATATATTTCCTTCACGGGTGTAACTAGTGTCAACTAAAAGATGTGAGAATGATCCTTTGGTTGAGAGGAAGATATGGGAATTTTTGCGACAAATGGCACATTGGAGCCATTACCTAGTTCAACGCAAAACTGAACCAATAAAGTACCCTTTTCGAGGACCAAAGTGAAGATTATATAAAGTTTACTGAAATTAACGGTGTGGACATGAGGTTGATTTAGATTTAGAGCCGCACTAACGTCTTTTGTTTGCTATCATGCAAATAGCTTGCTATATCCACGTGTTTTATATCGTTGTCAATACAATCTTTGTTCATTAAATTAAGAAACTTTTAAGAAACTTTTAGAACTAAAATGTGGCCAAAAATTAAGAAACTTTTAGTACTAGGCCTTGAGCTAGATTTCTTATAAAAAAAACGTGTACTGAATCAACACAAATCTAGCTGTTCTCTCTGCACTTCGCAGTAAATCGGACTACTACAGTACATCATGCCAACATTCATCATTCGAGGTCATTCTACTATAACGCATTTGGAAAGAAATTTGTTCTCCGATATATGCCATATCAAGTATATGTTAAATCCATTCATAAATATGGCCATATCTAACAGCAATCATCAATCTCACATCTGGTTTTTAAAGGATTAAAATATTGCTTTCATAACTCTCACCCGCAGTGTGAAAACATGATAACATAATTTTAAATGCTTCGCAGAACAGCATAGCCGCCAAATGTTTGAAATCTCAGATCAGGCTTATTTTCTCCCAACCTAATTGACCAATCAGCAAAGAAATGGGCCTAAATCTAGCTGTGGAACGCGTGTGCGATCAGGATACTGCATGATGATTGGTCAGCTAGGTCGGTAGAAAATATACGTGGCTGGAGTTCACAAACATTTGGCGGTTATGCTTCGCAGGACTAAAATGTACGTAACGAATTGAGTTTGATTCATGTTGTGTTGTATTTCATGTTACTTTAATTATCATGTTGCATGTTTCAGTCTTGCGTTCATGTGGAGTCCTGTTGTGCGTAGTAAACACCCTTTCCGGGCAATGTGTTGTCCTGTAAACGTGTAATGTAATCTTGGCGTGCCATGTATTGTAGCGTTCAATTGATGTCATATGTTGTGAGTGTTTAATTCAAAGTGATCAGTCTTTGCATTGCATTATAACAGAAAACATCAAGGGTCGTTCTCTATTGTTAATTCTTCGTTAGGCCTAGCTATAAAGTACTGTTTCAAGTATGGCGATTGCTCACAATCATAACAAGAACCCAAAACAGTACATGTATACTCCAACAACAATGGCAACATAATAACAATAAATAGCCAAACAGATAAATAAATCAATGAACGAATATAGAGATGCATATTATATATTTAAGCGATACTCCGACAGTTTCAGCAAACCACTACGGAGCTTGTTAACATTTAATGGAATTTAGGAAATAAGGGCCACTCGTTCCTGACTGTGATTAACAATTCGTTATCAGACACTGTATAAATTTGTCAAGCTAAATAGGAAATGCCTGCTTAAATCTACTTTAGAAACTTTGCATTTGATAGCTGTCCTTCAAGCTATTGAGCTCAGAATGGTAAAATCTAAGAAGTTCAATAGAAAAGTAAGGAAAAACTCAATTAGACGGGTGATTGGATATCCAATTAGGTTTGCCATGGTCAATACCTTGACGGAAATGCAAATTAAAACACTTTTGTAAAGAAGTAACTTGAATTGCCCTATAGATTTTCTCAAAAATTGCACCACTGAAATCAAAATCTCCAAACAAAATTCTTTAAACAAGTGGCTCAGTTAGTACAACCTCAGGTGTTCCATCACCAAGATTAAGAGGCGAGATCTGAAAGTGTTCTATAATATCCATCAGTTTGTCACCTGACACTCCTTCATTATTACCATATTTAGCAAGAAATCCTCCTGGTGTTAGTTTGATTGGCAAATGTATTACGTCATCATTTGACTTGATTCCAAGAAAAAGATCGTCTTCTTGCTTGTAAGCGAGGTAAACACCAGGTTTATTACTTTTATTCAAAGTGGCTGCAACCTCTTTTTTACTCATCTGACCCTTGTAGCACGGCAAAGACTCATACTACAAAGGAAATCACTAGTGTTGAAAACCAACCAATTCTCATTACAAGACCTCAATCAAATATTGATATCAAATTAGGATTTCAGACAATCTTAGGCACACTGCTTTGATAACTACACAACTCTTCTCCTGCATTCCTTTGCCTCTATGTAAGCAGAGCAACCAAAAAAGATTTTAGTATAGGTCGTGTGCCTCTTAAACAAACGACTTCTGTCTTCTAAACTTCTAAGCGAAAACTGAAGAAAGATGAAGGAAAATAATCATTACCTGCTCAACTTTCGTCTGTTTTTGTTTATTCTTCTTAACTTGACCAGAAACATCGATCATAAATGACTCTTCATGTGGATAATAGCTGTCACGGTCACCAGTTAAACCAGGATTATCCACACCCATTTGTTCCTAAAACAATCATAGGGATTTGATCAATGTCTACCAAGAGAGGTTTCTTACACAATATTTGACATTATTAGTGTATTATTCACCTGTTTTAGTTGCGACCTTCTCTTCTGTAAGAGTGTTGAAATATACTGTAGTATCATTCATTTATTGACAAAGGCAATCTAACTTGAAAGTAACAAGTTGTAAAAGAATCGCACAGAATCAATGACAGAATCATTGAGAATCACTTAGAATCAAAGGGAATAAAAATACATTTGTTAAAATGTTCATCTTGATATCTGAACGGAGCAGATCATCTTTGTTTCGTCCACGTAATGCGAATCTGTCCAACATTGTCATCTTCGCACCAGTATCGTCCTTCCTACGTCTACACACAACAATGTAAGCCACAACAGCAGCTATAAATATGAACGCAGCTACACCAATAACAGCTGCGATTGTGGCTGTTGAAGAGCTCTTTTCTTCATCATCTTTACGAGATGTATCAGCATAGGCTGAGAGTGGAATAAAAATATACGCAAATATAGAATAATGTAGCTACCATAAAGCAAAAACAGACAAAACAAAATATTAAAATAGTCATAAAGTGATTGAGTACAAATTTATTAGTATATTGAAGACATTTTCCCTTTCTCACAAATATTCATACAAAGAAATTGACTTATTTATCTCTTACACTAGCTTTCTTTCGTATTTTTAGGTGAAAAAATACCACTCAAAGGCCCCTGAGTCCTCTTTTCTATCAATATTTGATTCGACGGTGCAGTATTGAAACATGTGATAGGTTAAGGGGGTAAATCACTGGACAAAGTTTGCACGAGAGACCAAATATAACGGGTAATTGAGGAGAGTAAACCACACTGAGATGTATTTCAAAAGAACTATAAAATAAGGGGATAAAGACCAAAATGATTCGATAAAACTGTACTGAATTATGCGTTCATACATGTATGCAAAAAATTATAGTGTAGGATGTATGCAATTGTATGCATGTTGTGGTATGTGTATATGTGTATGTAGATTTATGTATAGTTGTATGTATGTTGTCTAATGTGTGTTGTTTTATGTATGAAGTTATATATATAGTTGTGTGTACGTAGTTGAATGCATGTAGTTGTGCGTATATAGTTGTATGTATGTTGTCTGGTGTGTGTTGTTTTATGTATGAAGTTTTATGTATAGTTGTGTGCATGTAGTTGAATGTATGTAGTTGTACGTATATAGTTGTGTGTATGTTGTCTAACGTGTGTTGTTTTATGTATGTAGTTTTATGTATAGTTGTGTGTATGTAGTTGAATGAATGTAGTTGTACGTATATAGTTGTATGTATGTTGTCTGATGTCTGTTGTTTTATGTATGAAGTTTCATGTATGTATTGGTATGTATGTAGCCATATGTATGTTGTTAAATTTATGTAGGTACTTTGAAGTCAACTCTGCTCACCCATGGCGACTTTGCTAACATTATAATTTGCTGACTTCAAACCCTCTTTAACTTTCTCTTGATTAATCACACTGATTGCCTCGTTCGCACTCAGCATTCTGATGCCATCATTTTCTCTAACAACAACCTCGATATCAATTCTAGGAAATAGAAAATCATGCTTGAAAATGGAAAAAGATATGCTCTATACATTTTAACACAATTGATTTATTATTAGCTTCAAAAAGCAGTCACATTAAGAGACACGAACAGAAAAACATTTCACTTACTCTAATGCAGGCGTAATGCTAACAGGTTTCGGCGTAACAGCAATTCCATTTTCAATTTTGCACTCCTTAGCACCATCTATTGAACTTAACAGAACGCTACAGAGGTCTTTAGATTTAGATGGAATGTCTTTGCTCCCATTTCCAGGGCATAAGATGAAATACTCGACATCAACTAGATCATTATTCAAATCATTGAGGTTTGTGACTCGAATGTTGCATGATCTGAAATCAGTACTGGTTGAGAATGTCCGAGTGGTCTAGAACGGTTAATCACAAGGGTATATATTTCAGATAAGATTGATAATAATATCAGCATTGATAATAAAATCTATAGACAATAAAATTCTCAATCATAATCTAATTCTTGAATTCTTATTGGCTAATGCAGTATGGGGAATTTATACGTGATCAGAGCCAACGGCCAATCAAAGATTTGGAATAATGTTTTATACAAAGGGAAAATTTAAGCCATTGAAAAGAGATGAAAACATTCAATATATCAGAAGTGTGATTGGCATTTTCTTATTTCTATCTGAATTGAGCAAAATTGTTTTCTTCCATCAAGCAAGTCAGGTTCATTCTAAAATAGCCTCAAACATGATACCTATCGGTATGTTCCTGAAAAGTTACACTACAAAATAATTCAAAGCTAACAGAGAATGATATGCAGTATGCAGTAAAATCACAATTATAAATACCACAACTTCAGACATTAACTTACCAATTGCTTCCAATTTTTCAGAGCATAATTCAAATCAGTTTCAATATCAAACTTTTTATAGCTTTTCCAATCACTTTCTTTCTTTACTTTCATTCTTGTTGTAAACTTTTGGCTTTTAAGAACACAGGTGTAATTGGTACTCAACGTTTGCAAATTTGGTAGGCATGTTTCATCTGCTTGGCATGGACTAGTTCGGCATATTGACGTCTCATACTGACAATGTCGACCAGTCCTACCGGCCGGGCATTTGCACCAATGTGACCCATTTACATTCTGGCATTGTCCAGTTAGGCAAGATCCTGCAAAATATAACAAGGCTCATAAAATCTGCAATGAATATCATAAACTTTCGAGGGTTTCATTCAACTTTTCAGCAATTGTGACTAGAATAGAATATGGCCCCTAATAAATATGGGGTAAAAATAAGTGGGATAGATTCTGTGGCCAAATAGATAAGAAGGATTGACCTGACAATAAACGGGACATAAAAAAGTGATGAAATGGGAACCAAGTATGTAATCTCATTCCCTATTTTTGTTCTTTTATTTACGTACTATGTACAAGATAATTTGCAGCACATGTCGTTCACAGTGGGAAAACGATCACCTTGAGTCTTTGCCCAGTGAAAGGGACACAGTCAATAGTATATACTAACTGTGTATTAGTTTTGAATCCATAAAAGAGAAGTGTGTATCCATCGAACTACGGAACTAGCTGGAGATTTGATTGTATGGAAACTAATTTATGTATATCGCAATCACAAATCATCAAAATCACTGATCATCGTGATCAAAAAAAATTTAAGGACTATCATTGCAGAACAAATACAAGAAAAGGGCAAACGGTGTGAAGCTATGCTTGCATTTCGTACAACGAGTGGATCGCATTATCAAAGAAATATCCACAAGAAAACTCAACTGTTTGAATTTGAAAATTGATGAACATAATGCAACGCTGCGCTTTCAGGTTGGCCTTTATATCACATTTTATCAGATAAATTAATTCTGACTCGCCCACTTCAGTGGTAGTTAATCAAATGTAACGATGCTGAATAACCACATGGACTAAGATGAAACCCACCACCTGGCCTAATTTCATTACAAAGAACGTGGAACGTGTGGTATAATGTATATGGAATCAAAAGGAATAAAACAAAAACCGTTACGAACAGATATTACAAATGGCGACACAAGAAAAGGAGTGGGAGATGCGTTTATTGCATTAATAGAAATAATACCGCTTGGTGTATGACTGGGGTAGAAATTTATTCCCTGATAAGAAAAGAAGCGTGGAATCTGAGAACATGAAGGAAACTGCGTCTGCAAATCAACGATCAAAGTGATCATTGTACAAGATAGAGCACCCACTTTTTCTTTTATCACCAACAATATAGCGAGTCTGTACGTAATTGACAGCAGGTTTGTATATTAAATGAAACATTAGGAATTCTGCCAAGTACCGCGATAAGAAAATCGCTTATTGACAGCAGAGGTCTATGGATTTTGATACATGACAATCCATGCTTGAAATAGCAAGAAAAAAGAGAAGAAAAACTGTCTATGATTTATCAGCAAACAACATAATCTCTTCTCGAGCAGGAGAGCTTTCTCTACTATGGTAACGTAGCCAATAAAAGTTGAATGAACATGTATGAAACCTTGCTTGAGAAACGTATTGTCCAAGGAAGGCTTAATGTTTAAGATAGGGTATGATGCAATATAGACTGGCATCCACTATGGCGATGACTGCGATAAAAAGGTGTGATTTGATCTATTGTTGCCCAGAGGGAGCTATTATATTTCTTAATATGATGGGGTTTGTTAGAGCGAAGTACTTATTGGAACTGGCCTAAAAAATTATCTGACATTTGATTTTCAAAACTCCTTTTCTCCATAATATCAAAAGGACAATCTAAATGCAAGCATCGATCTTTAATAGTCGTCATCATCCTCTGTAAATCAGTTTATTACTGAATTTCTTGTATACCTTGTTGAAAAAATAATTAAATGGGGGGGTGGGCTCATTCAAGGGCGTTTACTAACAATTTGAAGTTCAAACATGGGGCTTTCGAGGGGGCCAATTCAAGGATATACGGTACAAAAGTTCTAGCAGCCCCACAGTCTTTTGATAATGCCCTAAAATCTTTTGACCGAGCCATACCATCTTTTGACAGAGTCCCAAAAACCTTTGAAAGAGCCCTAAAGCCTCTTGACACAGCCATAAGACTTTCTTTGACAGGGCCATAAAATCCTTTGACAGAGCTATACAATGTTTCGACAGGACATAAATTCAGATACATATGTTGCCTAAGGAGGCGAAGCTCAGAAATGTTAATGTACGACGCTAATTGTGTCCTCTTTCCTGATCGGAATGGCGAGGCTCTAGATCTGTAATCTCGTTTCGAAAATTCTGTAAGCAATATGAGCCTATTGGTCATTAGAGAGTAATTTGATGAGAAGAGCTTTTGTTATGTCAAGAGCAAACCGGAAAATGAAACAAGGTGAATTACCATGTAAGAATAAAATGCATTTATAACAGTAGATCTTTAGTTTCCCCAACCATTCATCATAAATTGATCTTTCTTTGAAAGGGAAACCTCTTGAAATTTAAAGCTGTTAATATCATTTACCATGAAAGCGAGTATTTTGGACTTAACCAAGTAATCAGCTTCATAGCTGCTCGAAATACCCTAGTTGAGAAAGGTGGTATAGTACTAAATTTTACACAAGGCAGGCACTCTCTAGTGCAGCCCTCCGCAACTGGCGGGGTGTGCCACAGCGCATTTGATCACACGTAATGGCTCGCAACAGGTGTATATTTTAACTGTACCAACACACTAAAATCGAGCAACTATACATTGTATGTGTATGTTTTGTAACTGTACAACCTGAATACAATAGTCCTTAGCAAGGGCATACGTTTACAAGGAGTCTGGTGCCTAGCTTTTGTGCATAATGCCTAGCTACATTCTTCTCATCTTATAAGAAACTGGCTCAAAAGAAACTAGCCTACAACTGGAGAACTCCTTTTTCAACAGTTTTTGAGAGTCTTAATTTGTTTGATTTTGGTTAAGACAAGATTGCAATTTCTGATTCTGATATCCATGGGCTTCTTTGAGACGATTAATGTTTATATTGATCCACAATGCTTGACTTTTAAACAATGCCGCAATTTTAGGTCCCTACAATAAGACAACCAATCAAGAAACATTTAGTACCAGGTGCCAATCAAAGTTTCTTTATAAAAGGATGTGTATTCGAAAAGGGTGGCAAGTACGAAGCAAAAATACATCCAGTGATAGTCATTATATGAGTTCGTTCCTAAACAAACAAGGTATGTGTGCCATAAGTGAGAAAGCAGGTGAGAGCAACAAAGTAAAGAATGTAAGCAATTCGGAACTAAGTAAATAAGCAAGTGAGTTAGTTGTAAGCAAATGGTAAGCAAATGTGTAGCACAAGGGATTGAATTTTGTATAGTGTGATTATGAATTGCGACGAAAAAGAAAACAAAAAATACTGGAGGAATAGTAAAAAATCTCAATTCTATGTACACATTTGGAGAAATAGGACCGTAAATGGCTGTTAGAAGCATCGTACCATTAGCACTTCTGCATTCATTAACATCATCCAAGCAATGCAGTCCCCTCCAGCCATCCTTACATGAACAATGGTAGCTCTTATCTGCAATCTCACATTTCCCATCATTTTCACAGGGGTTTGGCTCACATTTTGTAACATTGCACAATTTCTTGCTGTCAAATTTAGTAACAGATACTTTCTTCTTTGTGATGGTATTTAGAACAGTCTATGGTGATAATAGTAGTTCAGAGTTAGCACTAGAATACTCAATTCCATACTCGATATTAGACAACATATTACAGAACATGTTGACGTAGACAGCACTAGACGGTCACTAGTGTATCTGTATATGTATACGTATAAATATATATATATATATATTTATATAAATATATATATATATATATATATATATATATATATATATATATATATATATATATATATATATATATATATATGTATATATATATGTATATATATATATATATATAACTCAAAAAGCTACAAACACACCAAGGAATGTCAAAAAACTATAAAACTCAACAAAAATGCTTCGACTTCCTAAATAATCGACTTTCACCTTCCTTATAATAAATACCTATATATATATATATATATATATATATATATATATATATATACATTTTTATATAAATAAACATTGATATACGTGTGTGTGTGTGTGTGTGTGTGTGTGTGTGTGTGTGTGTGTGTGTGTGTGTGTGTGTGTGTGTGTGTGTGTGTGTGTGTGTGTGTGTGTGTGTGTGTGTGTGTGTGTGTGTGTGTGTGTGTGTGTGTGTGTGTGTGTGTGTGTGTGTGTGTGTGTGTGTGTGTGTGTGTGTGTGTGTGTGAAATATACGCATGTGCCATTCACTCCTTAATTTCATATTTCACTTGAAACGATGGTGGAATGACAAAAAATGCGCCATGATTAATGACTATTTCCAATACCAATGTTGCAAAGGAAACATTCAAGAATGATAACTGAAGGATCGCAATCAAGCAAACAGCTAGAATTGTTTACCTCAAATTTCTGCGGTATGAAAAAATGGCAGCTACCATCCTTTTTTGGGTTGTTGATTACAACAGTTAGTGATACTACCGTTCCTCGTTCTCAAAATGATAAACAAAAAGATGTCATCAAATTAATAATTAACTCAATTTTCATGTGAGTACAACTTTTTATGACATATGTATGCAATCATTAACAAGAAACTGCTAATTGGTAACTCCATAACAGCTATATCGGATTCATAAATTAATTCGACAACCAAGAATTTGCGATAAAGAGATTTTGTACATACCTACAACTTTCAAAGTTGCTTTGTTTGACTGTGCAGCACCGATGGAACTTATTGCTTCGCAGTAATAAACACCAGCGTCATTTAAGATCACGTCCTTTAGAACCAGCCTATTTGTATCATATCCTATACCGGCTTGGTAAATTTCACCATTCTTTCTCCATTGGAATCTAGGCATTGGATCCCCTGTTGCTTGACATGACAACGCCACAGATCCTCCTGTCTCTGTGGTGGCATTCACTGGGTGCCCAATAATACTTGGTAGTTCTAACAGGAAAAATCGTGAAGATAAGTTAGACAAAACTAAGAAACATTAAGAACCACAGGCTGGCTGAGCAACAAAAGCAAACCTGAAAAACTGCATTTGTAAGAAAATTCCTTAACAAACTGGGAAGAAATACAAATAAAATACATATATAAGACCTATTAAGGCTGGATTTTACAAAATATTAAGAAAAATTAACATTGAAAGCTGAAAGTTTGCTTCTTATAATAGAAATAAATGTGTAGGTATGTATTATAAATAAGCCTACAAAAAGATTCCGAAATTACATACACATAAACCATTGCATTGGTACCAACTTATTATATGATACAATAGCCATATATAACAATGCTGTACCTTTGACAACTAATGTCGCTTTTGTTGGTGCTGATACAGTACCCGCTCCATTTCGTGCCAAGCATTCATATGTCCCTTTATCATCCTTAGTTACTTTATCAATCTTCAACACGCCATTGCTTTTGAATGCAGCGATGCTGTTCCCATCTCTAGTCCATCGATACGATATTTGATCATTGCCTTCAGCTCTGCAGTCAAGCTGTAATCCAAATATCATACAATAAATGAACATCAAGACAACTGATGACTACTTATATAAAGGAAAAGAGAAGCATGACAATCGATTGGAAATAAATATAAATGAATCAAAATATTTGCATATTGTTGCTAAGTCTTATAATCATCAATACATGCTGCAATACTAAAACTAAAATAAATATTATAATAAAATCAATATTTGCATTGCATGATTTATCCATCAAGTTAGAAACTGCTGTTATTAATATGCTCCTTGTGACCTATGCCATAATTTTAGTTCCCTAAACATATGATAGAAAAATTACTCTCACAAAAGTAATAACAAACATAAATAAAAAGTACATTTAGTTGTTTACATTCAAAGTTCCTAATATTGTTTTGGGGAACTTAAAAAGTAAGAGAACATACTTTGTTTATACAATCCTACACCTCTCTATACGAGGTAGTTCATAGTTGGCTATTTGTCATTTCTAAGTGAGAAATAAACAAAACGTGTACACCAAACAGTGATTGAACGTTTCATAAATTAGGATTGGCCTAAGATAGAATACATAATAGCTGCATCTGTTCGCTATGCTCAAAGTTTCTTGATTATGTATTTGACTATTGTTTTCAAAAATAATCGAGAACCGCATTGATTTTGAGAAACAACTTAATAAGTTATTTTAAAAACAGCTATACATCTATTCGGAGCTTTGAATGTAAGCAAGTAAATCTACTTGTTTAAATGACGGCCATGAACATACAGAGAATGACTGTCCAGCAACTTTCTGGTGTGAACCATTTGGGGATTTGTTGAAAGAGCAAAGCGTTGTGGTGGACAGCACTCCATATTCCGAAAGTTGGAAAGACATCATATTACAAGACACCCTGAAAAATTGATCAAAAAGAGTAAAATGTTATAGGAAGAGCAAACAAGATGAGAGAAGGCTAAAAATCCAACTTCGTGACGCTTCGTAATACATCTGTCCTTGAGGCTTACATAAGAACACTAAGAATGACGTGCACAAAGTTAGCTCAAAGTGAACTTATTCAGCTATACAAAGCTTCAATCAGCTTTTTAGAATCTGTGATAACTTCTGTCAAAAGGAGTACAATTCTTTAACATCTTGCGCTAGATCAAGAAACAGGCAACAAAGAAAATATTGCTAAATAAAACACAAAATATATTCAGTTTTCAACGCAAAAGTAGAATAGTTTTTAATGATTCTAGCATTTCTGTCGTCTCAAATAGAACATTAATCAATCGAAGTTTTATCACTAAACCAGTGTGCACACAGGCTACAAAAATCTCCACTAACTTATTTCTTATTATAACGGTTGCAGTAGACGACATGATAGGTGTTCCTTTATCACGTGCTTCAACAATAACTTCACGTCTTTCTTCTCCAGCCGTATCAGCCTGGGATGCAAAAATAAATATTAAATTAAGCTCGAGACAAAGAAAAGAAGACGAATGTCAACCAATGTTATTTTCAAATACAGAATAGGTATAACTGTGCAAACCGGCACTTTAACCGTTGTTAAAAATTACGATGGAATTACACTGTAATTACCACTTACCCTCTTGGAGCTGCGCATTCTGAATGTCACTTTTCCTCCTTCGCCCAGGTCAGGATCCCTTGCAGTCACATTCATTAGCTCCTTAGCCAGTGTATTTTCAAAATCGTAATAGAAGACTTTCTTAGAGAAAATAGGCGCATTGTCATTTTTGTCAGTGACTTGAATGTGAACCTCTGCTAAAGAATGATTGTAGGTGTTCTGGCTGCTACCTCCTTCACCTGGATGCCAACGAAAGGTAGCGGGTGAGAGCAAATAGTAAGTTTTCATGTATTCAAAATAATAATACAACAACAACAACAATCACAATTGTACAAATTAAGACAATAACAATGCGATAAAGGAGGGGTGACTTACACACTCACTGGAATCCTCATTAACAATCATTCACTTTAATAGAAACATCTCCAATGGCCAAGCAACGAATGACCCAAATAGCGAGAGAGATGGACCAAAAGCTTAAAAACTACCCAAAATGTAAGCATTCAACAAGACAAGAAAATTCTATAGATCCACTTCTTTGCAACTATTTTCATATCTGAATGCAACTATTTCTATATCACAAAAGAGAGACTTGCCAATATTTGTATCATTTGATTGCTTGATTCCACAATCCACTTTTCCAGCTCTCACTTTTAACAAATACTTGTCAGAATACTCTCTGTCGACTACTCCAAAGATCTTGATTGAACCTACAGACAAGAAAATCTCAGTTGAAAACAAACATCCACCAAGAAAATCCATTGGACAGATTTTTAGTTAGCATTGAACTGCGGCTACAAATGCATCAAAAAATAACCATGGTTAAATTTACATCATATTTTTCAAAGACACGAGGACTTAACACTTATAGCAACTAATGGAATCACAGACATAGTCCAAAAGAGAAGAACATTTAACCAGAATATCACGATTAAGCAATGAACATCAGCATAGATATAAAAAAGGGGGTTTCAAGTTGTCTCTATAATGGATATATAGCTTGACGCATCGGTTTAAACGGCGATTTATGGGCAAAACCGAATATATCAATGGAATTCTTAGTACAAGTGTGTTTTTTAATTAAGAAACTTGGATCGGCTATTAGTACAAATAGTCTCTTACCTTGGCTCTAAACATTCAGTCGTTCTAGTACTAAACGTTTTTACTTGGCTTCTTAATTTTTGGAACTTTAAATCGCCTTATTGTTAGGAAATTGAGCAATTCTGCATGAGTACTAAGCGTTGTTCGTCACGAAAAAGCTCAAGTAGATCAAAATCAGATTGCAATCTTTTTGAAAGAAAAATCAAAGAAATTGAGATTTACAAAAACTGTTGACTAAAAAGTTCACACTCAGTTATCCATACTATTCTAGTTTCATCAGTCGGAAAGCTCAGCTTTATTGCTTTATTATAAAGTTAAGAATGAAAACAACGACGAATATATTCTTACAGATTTATACATATTGGTTTCACATTTAGGTATAAAACCCCATATTTTTCCTTTTAAATTAACTGAGGATGGGGCAAACTCATCCCAAAACGTTCTACAGTATATGTCATTAACAACGGTTTACTCAATAATACAATATTAGTAATTGACGTGTCGATGACAATTCAAAACTTATGAACCTGGCACTGGAGTTCTTAAAAACCTGTTTCGTCTAAAATAAAGTACGCGCTCAGCGTATTCCACCATATCCTAGAGCCAAGACTTAAATTCATGAGCTCCAGCGAAACTACAAAAACAACTATAGGTACAAATATACAAACACAAAATTAGGAGTAAAAGGATGAATGGGCCTCTCCTATGGAGCCTCTCCTCCACAGAGCCCAGTTAGATCATTTTAAGGCAATAGGAAAAATCTGAAATACCAGTAATAGAATCTATGGTAAACCCTCCTTGATCATCTCCTGATTTGATAGCATATTGTAATTCTGCATTTTTACCGACGTCTCTGTCACTGGCTGTCACATTGACAACAATAGTATCACGTGCAAGATTCTCTTCAATCGTAACACTGTATACTTTTGGATGAAATACTGGACAGTTGTCATCAACATCTAGTACGTTAATTGTCAGTTCTGCCGTTGATGAAAGTGGAACAGTGCCCCTATCAGTTGCAACAACACTCAACCTATATTGGGCTTTTTCTTCTCGATCAAGAACCTTCAATGTCTTCACCTATTGAATAGCAAATAAGGCATCACAGTTTTTAAACGTGTTCAAAGGATAGCAGATATATTTCTCAAATGGATTCAAACTAGCGAACATCATCCTGAGTAAATGAAGTGTTTTCTGATATTTGATTAGAGAGACAGAAGATTTTTTGCAACAAGATATCTAAAACACAGAACATCTCACCTCTCCTGTTGCCGTATCAATTGTAAATGCATCATTGGACTTCAAGCTGTAAGTGATTTGTCCATTTACTCCAACATCCTTATCACTAGCGACAACTATGCACACCGAAGATCCCACTGGCCTATTTTCATAGATCTGGCCAATCAGAGTACTATTATCAAACTCAGGTTTATTGTCGTTAATGTCTAAGACAACAATAGATGCCTTTGTTGAGTTGGATAGTGATGGTTCCCCATTGTCACGTGCAATTACTTCTAACTCATATCTACTCAAAGTTTCACGATCCAATTCCTTCTGCACTGACACTACACCTGAGATCAACACAACAAGCATTAATTATGCCAATCAGTAATTCATGAATCGATTATAATTACTCATGTCATGCGCTTCTAGACACTTCAGATTCTTGTATGCAGCACATCCCACTTGCTACATCATTGACTATACATACTAAACATATTTTTGATTCATTCTCTTATATATTTATATACTATGCGAATATGGATCTGATTCAGTGATATATCTATATATTATATATACATATACATATACATACATATACATATACATATATATATATATATATATATATATATATATATATATATATATATATATATATATATATATATATATATATATATATATACACATATTTATATATATCTATACATTTATATATTTGCATACAGCTATAAGACGTAAATCTACCTGTAGTATTATCAATACCAAACACATATCCTTCACTAATACTGCCAATGCTGTACACAATCTCTGCATTACTTCCGATGTCCAAATCACTTGCAGACACTTGAAACACTTCAACTCCAACAGCAGCTCCTTCCGAAATCGTCACATTGTTGTGCGTTTTCGTAAAGAATGGCTCATTATCATTGGCATCAGTTACAGAAATGGATAATATAAATGGCTGAGATGTCAGTGACGGCACTCCCTTGTCTTTTGCAATTATTGATATCGTGTGCGATGAAACAGACTCTCGATCAAGTTTTGCTGCAGTTGATAAAGATCCAGTAGAAGCACTGATACTGAATTTATCACTTCCAGCTCCAGCAACAATTTCAAATTCTAATTTAGCATTAATACCCGTGTCCTTATCGAATGCAGTAACAGTGTAGAAATTACTAATGATCGTGTTTTCTGGGATCTCTACATTATCCGATGTCTTATTAAAATATGGAGAATTATCATTTATATCTTCTACGTCAACAGTTATTGTGGTCTCTGCAGACTTTTTAGGATTGCCACCATCTTCAACTCGTACACCAATGACGTAAGAGCTAATCTTCTCTCGATCTAGTCCTACAGTAGTCTTCACTTCACCTGTCTGTGAATCGATTGAGAATGTTCCTGTATTATTCACAAGAGAATAAGTTAACATCCCAAACGGATCCACGTCGTTTGCTTTTACAGTGATAATGCTGGAACTTACTGCTTTGTCTTCAGATATGCTAACATTATAAACTCTCTCAAAAGATGGGCTGTTGTCGTTGAGATTTACAACCTCGATTTCAACGCTAGCCTCCGTACTGAATGTACCATCACTTGCTGTTACATTGAATCTATACTCTTTTACTGCCTCGTAATCAATGCTAGCTGCTGTCTTGATCTCACCGGAGACTGCATCAATAGAAAATATCTTTGAAGTTGTAGACAAACTGAATGAGTAAGAAATTGCAGCGTTGGAACCAGAGTCCATATCTACTGCACTTATGTTGACCACGTGTGTTCCATTCGGCGCATTTTCATAAACTGATCCTAGACAAAGATGGAACAAAACTTTAAAAGTTGAAACAGATTGGTATATTCGCCACAAGATTATGAAACTCATTTCCCTCTTAGATAGAAATTTCTCTCACGTTTCCTTGAAGGACTGAATGATAAAGTTAAGGTTTGTACTTAACAGCAGACTTTGAAGGCAGAGAAAAAGGTGATCTGTTGTTATTAACACTTTGTACGTAACATTGAAAATATTCTATAGCATTTGACATTAGTATACAAGCATTAGTCAACATAAATCACATCAAATCTCTACAATAGTCATACCACAATCAACACCACATTTATCAATCGTGCACAAAACTCTATTTTCTGATACCTAACAAATGCTTACGGTTGTAAGCTATGACATCAATTAAAAAGAAAGAAACATAAAATTTAGAGATTTATATAATTAATTCTTACCCGTGAACTTTGACAAAGTAAACATTGGCTGGTTATCATTAACGTCTAGTATATGGATTTGATAAGACTTCATAATTCTTAGCGAAGGAGTTCCTTTGTCATTTACTTTGATGCCAATTTCATAGGATGGAATAGCTTCTCTGTCAAGCTCCTTCACAACACTTAGAACGCCACTATCTTTGCTAATGCTGAATTGCCCACCCACATTACCAGAAACAATTTCAAATTCAACGACTGCATTTGATCCAGCATCAGCATCAGTTGCATTAAATGCAGTGATGACTGTATTAACAGCAATATCTTCTTTTACTTCCGGTATGCGTTGTGGTGATGATATCACTGGAGCATTATCGTTCTCATCCATTACTGTAACTTGAAGAGAGGTTTCTGTAGACTTTCTGTCTCCCAATGCAGCACTATCTGTTGCATTAATTTTCAAAGAAAAGGTTTCGTTTTTCTCCCTGTCCAAGTCAACCTTAGTTTTCAACACCCCATCATTCTCACCAATTTCGAAAGATGTCACTGCTCCACCATTTTCAGATACCAGCGAGAATATTACTTTTCCATTTGTGCCACTGTCCGAATCAGTTGCACGTATAACGGCGACAATTGCACCAATTCCACTGTTCTCTGAAATTTGCTGGCTAGATACCTTCAAAATAACAGATGGTTCATGATTCCCTTTATATATTTCTTGAAACGGAGGTGCTATCAAATATTATTTAAAGTCAATTCCATTTGCGCCAAAACGCAGGTATGGAGTTATCTCGTGGACAGTATTCGGATGTAAATTTGCCGTCTCGTCTTTCAAGTTGCTTTATCGTGTTATTTCGTATTGTCGTGATTTATCTAAGGTCTCGTTTCGTCATTTCGTCCGAAATCGTCCTACTTTGTAATGTCG